>VYZV01015611.1:0-52609 GCA_013401275.1 Pandion haliaetus | reverse complement strand
TGGGAGGGACCCCACGGTGGAGCAGGGGACGAGTGAGGAATCTTCCCCCTGAGGAAGGAGCAGCAGAGACAAGGTGTGGGGAGCTGACCCAAAACCCCCATCCCCTGTTCCCCTGTGCCGCTGGGGGGAGGAGGGAGAAAGAACCGGGAATGGAGCTGAGCCGGGAAGGCGGGAGGGGTGGGGTGGGAGGTGTTCTGATGTTTGGTTTCCCTTCCTAATATCCTTGTTTTGATTTGATTTGTAGTCAATTAAATTGCTTTTGTTTCTTCCCCAAGTTGAGCCTGTCTTTTGCCCGTGACCATAAGTGGGGAGTGATCCCTCCCAGTCCTTGTCTCGACCCACAAGCCTGCCTTTGGATTTTCTCCTCATCCCAATGTGGCCGGGGGCGGGGGTGGGGAGTGAGTGAGCGGCTTCGTGGTGCTTTGTTACCGGCTGGGCTGAAACCGGAACCACGACAACCACCCAGAAATGCCTGTTCTGGTTTTACAAGGCACCATGTGTCCCTGCGTTGCAAGCAGATCCATTAAGCGTTGATCTGCTGGCCACCAAATTGTTCTTACGTCGGTTAAGACACCAGTCTCCGACACAGTAATTTATTGCTGTTATTTATTCTGGGCTGACTTTGAATGAACCGTCTTTACATAAAAAATCTTTGTACTTTGGCCTCTCAACTGCTGCTCTTTAACAGTAAGCCAGGCAATACATTGAAGTGAGCAGAGCTCAATCATGCTTTAACTTTGTGTAAAGCAACAAATCTACAAGGGCCAGGGCTGGCAGCAGACCCAAGATTTCCCAATATGTAAGTCTGCTTTGCCATCTCCTGCCATCTGGAAGATTTTTTAGCTTTTCCCCTGGTTACAGATATCCCACAGATTGGGGTTCTGGCTCCAAGCAAACTGTTCCCTTCTCCCAGCTCCTGTTGTGGGTGAAGGTTTTCTTAGCAGTAGCCGGCACAAGAGCCTGCTTTATACTCCTGCATTAACACCAGCAGTCACGGTGCTGTGCGAGAAGGCATGCAGCCTGGAGCAGCTCATGCCTCTTAAATTAACTTGCCTCCTGGCTTTACTCCTTCCTTTCTTGGTCTCTGTGCTTTGCTTTCTCTCTTTCTGTATTCCTGTCCCCAGTCCAAGATACTCTTTCTTGTCAGTCTGTATATTTTGGTTTTAATTCAACATTAGGTATGCTCTGTTTGTCACAGGCGAAGCCTTTGCAGGATGGGTTACTTCATTTAGAGGAGTCTCCTGGGAGACAGAGATGAGACTGATTTCTTGCAATATCCAAACTAGTACCACTTGTACTTTAATAATGAGAAAGCAAGCCAGTAGTGATGAATTTGATACTGATAAATCACAGCTGAAGGCTGCTGACACTGGGCAGGCTCCCAGCCCAGGTAAAGCAAGCAGTCCCCTCAGGTATGAGCCCTCTCTCACCTTTCTCAGCACGAGCTCAGGGTGCAGTTGTGAGCTGTATTGCTTCATACAGACTGTGAACTAACAGGGGAATCACCAAGCAAAAGAACATGAATATCTAGAGACAGGTGGTGCTCATCACATTAAAATACTGTATTTGAGGAAGATGAGTTTGAGGCTTTTTCTGCCTAAATACCAAACCTACTTAAAGATTAATTCCAACTTTTTTAATCAATCCCCTTGATAGTGGACAGAAAGCTGCAAACAACTCCCTGAAGAGCATCTTTCTCTGCTTCTCCTTCCTCCGCGACATCCTCAGCAGACCACCGGGACATCCCCAGCGGGGACCTGGGAATCAGCCCACAGCATGCTGTCAGCTGGCAACTTTCAGCTGCTGAAGACCGGTAATCATTCCTTCCCAAATTCATATCTTTGGGTTTCTTTTTTCTCCCTTCCTGCTTCTCAGTGACACAAGAAAGAGGGTGATGATATAAACAACGAATGAGAAAAAATAGTCTCCCCAAAGTGTCCCAAATAATTATTCAAGAATGTGCCAAATGGGATGGGGACAACAATTAGTGAAGGATATAAATATTTTTCCCCTGGGAAGGCCCAGCCTGGACAAGGATGGCATATAGGATGTCTGCAAAGGGTCCTGTGCTAGCCCTGTGCTAAGCCAAGGTCAGCAGGGGCTGGCACCTATCAGCCTGACCTGCAATTCTCACATCACTACTGGTCACCCCCCTTCTCTGATACAAATCAGGAATCCTTTTCAGTTTTCCAAGCACCTGGGCTATAGTTTTTGCAGCTGCATTTTTCCTCCTGAATGGGCTGTTTGGAGAAAAGCTTGTTTTATAAATGCCCCACAGATTGCAAGTGCCTGCAGAGCATAGTCCACTGTTTGCCCGGTTCCCTCGCAGCTTTGGCTGTACCTGCAGCAATGCCCACCAGCACATCGGCAATGTTTCATGCAGTGTGCAGGAAAATCAGACCAGCGGGTCCTGAAACCACCATACTGCCTGATGACACTGTGGTGTTGCCACAGCAGGAAATTATAGACCCTGTCACTTACTCAGATTTTTTAAAAGGATTAAATTTTTGTATGGATGGGATTTGCATGTGAAATGATACTCATTAGGAAATAATGATGAGATGAGGCCATCATTGTGCTTCAAGGCAAGGCTGATTTCCATCTGCATCAGGAAGAATTCAATGCCCTCCCACTCTTGGAAACACTCTTTGATGGTAGGGCTGTGCTTCTGTCACTGGTCACTGAGTCAGGGATGGGATCTCCTGATTCAGCAGGACCCTTGACCTGTCCTTAAATAGAAGTAAGACTTGTATGTGAGGGACCAGTGCTTTCCTCTAATTTGGAGGTGAGTTAAATACAAATGATGTTAACCTAAATGATTCTATGATTCTACAGGCAGCATTCCATGGTCTCCAGCCTCCGGTGCCTGTGGCTGTGCAGCTCTGCGGGATCAGCTGGTTCAGGGCTGCTGCAACCTGGCGAGCGACGTGTGTCTTGCCCACAGCTTTCCTCTCCCTGGGAGCACCTGAGCTCTGCCTGGGTGCTCTAGGATGCTCAACATTCCTCACTGGAGCAAGCTCTTACTGCTCGCTTCCATCCACGTACTTCTCTGATGGCGTTGTGTATCAGCAGTGCCTTTGCATGGGAACAGGGATGCAGCGAGCCTTTTCTGGAGAGGGGAATAAGCCCCAGACACCCTGGCCGTGCCAGTAGTGCCCAGCCTGCTGGAGCCTGGCATCCCTCCAGGGAAATTGTTTTACTCTATCCCATCATGAGAGCCTTTCAGGAAGGGTTGTACAACATGAATTTGTTCTTTCGTTACAGAACACCCAAACCCCCTCATTTTTTCCAGCAAGTAGAACAAAAAAGAAAGGGAGAGAAAAGCAAGACTCTATTTGTGAGTACATTCAGAGGTGGCAAAGAGCTTCTCTATGAGAAATGGATGTTGAAATATTATGAAACCTACTGCGAAGAGAACTTTAGTAATGCTACCTTGTTTGCACACTGAGCTCCTGCAGGGTTTTTAGGGCAGGGCTCTAAAGAATACAAGCAAACCTCATAGTGTCTCAACCTAACTGTAACAACAGCTTTAATAGACTAGAGGAAATTGTTCCGATCTAGCTTGTTTCCTGCAAACCCAGAAGATTTGGAGCTTTTTCTGAAAAGAATTGCATGGAAGCAAATGAGTATTTGCCTGACTTTCAGCTAAGCCACAGATTGACAACATATATATATATATATATGTACTTATGTACATGTATGGAGGAGAGCTGGGAAAGACAAACTAATGTGCATGCGTGTGCACAACCTACCCGCGGTGCCACATGTACACTAGTGGGAGAAGCCCTGAGTGACTCCCAGCCGCCTTGGCTGGCTCTGCATCCCATCCCTGCACCCCCCGGCCCCCTCGCACCAGGGAGGGAGCTCGGTTACAGCCTGCCCTGGCAGCTAAAAGAGCTCATAATGGGTCTTTACAAGCTGGGTTTGTTTGCAAAACTCCCAGAAAGACTCCGCAGAAACAATACCACTAGAAAGTTAGAAAGGAAAGATACTTACAGTATCCTGCAGGTGAAATGGCATGAAAATACATGTAAAGGGAATACTACCACAGTTCATAACCGACACAGTGAGCTGTTGATACCTGAACCGTTACATCGGTGTGATTAAGAATCACTTTGTCTCCTACGGCAGGCAAAGATCTATTCGCAAAGGAAACACGCAGTTAATGTTATTATGCAGCAAAGTAATTAAATACAGCCCTTCAAAAGCAGAGCAGTCTCAGCGCCTGCTGGCACGCAGACTCCTGCCCCCAGCTGCCGCCTTCTCCAGAGCAGCGGGCACCTGAGGGCTCTGCTTCCCCTCGGGAAACACCAGGCACTGGGGACCCTTCTTGTCCCCTCCAGAGAGCAACTGGAGGAGAGGAGTCCCTGCTTCCCAGCCCCTCTCCCTCTCTCCAGAAGGCAGAGGCGTTGAAAGGGAGCATGGCAGCCCCTGAGTCCACGTCGGCAAACGCGTGCACGCTCCTGGCATTGCAGTGCCACCAGGGACTGGCTTTGCAGCCCCCCATCCCCAGGGCAGAGCCAGCCACTGAGAATGCTTCGTCTCCTGCCCATCCTTGCTAATGACAGACGTGTTAGCCAGCTTGATCACTGAATCAATTAACATTCCTACTTACTCTAATCCCCATTAGGATCAGAGTCCTGGCTGTGTTGGGCAGGCATGCCCTTTACCTGTGCTTCTTAGTGATGCGCCTTCCCTTCAGATTCCAGCATTATGCAAGAAGAACAGGAAAACCCCTCCAGCTTCTCCCTGGCAGAGGGCAATTGCCCACCTTTCGCTTGATTCCCTGGATGGCAGCGACCAATGGCTCCCTTGAGCAAAGATCTCCATGTGTGCCTGCAACAAGCTTTCAAAAGGGGATAGATGATGGGAACATGGGACAGGGGAAATAAAACCTGTTTTGTTCCCCCTGAGCATTTGAAAATGATCAAAAAAAGAGAAACAAAATAATGTCCAATTTAGCAACACTTTGAATGGCACGGAATGAGCAATTTCTGGCATGGGCTGTGAATTCCAGGTCTGATTCATGAAAACTTGGATTCAGAAGGCGCACTGTGCAATCAGAGCTAGGAGAAGCATCACAGCATCACACTGGACAGTGAGCAGAGTGACAGGGGTGGTTCATTTGGAGTGCTTCACCCCTGCTTTACAGAAACAACAGCTCAAAAATCTTGTCTAAATGTGAGCGATGTAGCCGACTGCCCTGCTTTTCTCTTGTGGATGTTATCTGCACCTTTACAGCAAGATGCAATTTAGGTATAAAATGTTTCATCTTTTGTGCTAGTGGCAACACGAGGAGCAAAGCAATATGGAATTTGGCCTGCAGAATTCATTCAGCAATAAAAAAAAAGGATTGCTTTTCATTTGAAGGAGACACATTACCATGACAATACAGCGACAGAGGCAGAGGTGTAGGAGCAGCCCGACAATGCAGAGAGGATCTCTCCCTCCGGAGGAACTTCCTACCTGGTGTCACAGTATAGTGAACACAGAACCTGGCTCCCACTGTGGTGGTTTGGACCATGGTGTCAGCAATCCTGCTTCTCTCTCTGCCACCTCTTTTAGATGAGCCCAAGGAGCAAGTGTTGAGTCCCTGATTTGCCGTGGAGCGGGGGTCAGGGCACGCGTGGTCGCTCCGGTGGTCCTGGGGTCAGCGGGATGGTCACCTTTTGCTCCAAACACATTGTCCCTGCTCAGAGAGAAACAGAATGAGGCCAGGCAAAACTAGCATCCCTCTTAATGCTGGGAAAGGACTTTGGGGAGAACTGATCCAGGACCTTATGCCACGAAGGGAGTTAACTTGCAGGTCTGGGAACAAAGTGCCACATGTGACTTCTTCACATATTTGAGACTTTGCTGTCAATGGGAACCTGCCAACAAGCAGTCTGAGAAGAAATAAAATGGTTAGGATGCCTTGAAGAGAAAAGCAGATCACAGCTTGGCATGAAGCTACTTTTGTTGGCAGGGCATAATTGATGTGAAATAAATTACAAGCCAAAAACCAGAGAAATCAGCCGTTCTTTAGGGCACTGCCTCTAATGGGGATTGAAGACTTTCTATTTCTGGCTGAATTATTCTGATGTGTGAAGCGTGACAGATTGAATTGCTGCCCAGCATCTTATTAGGTTTATTTACTAAAAGGCAAAAAGCATGGGAAGACAAGATAATCATACCCGAAGTCTGCCTACCCCTCCCCACTGCCTCCCTCACCCAACAGTGCAGCGACACACTATTAATTTTATTAGAGACCCATGAGAAACAGATGATGGGGACCCTTGACAGACAGACCATCAGGCTGGGTCACTGCGGCATCACCGGCAGTTTCCCTGCGGCTGTCCCAGAGGCCCGTGGCCCCTGTGCAGCGGCTCGGGGTGGGAAACAGCCCATACCCCATAGCGTGATTTGGGAGGCACAACCAGGATGCTGATGCTCTGCCCTGCTCAGGGGTTGGCTCTCGCACTCTGTCGGGTAGCGTTTGCTGAAGCATGTGCAGTTGCCTTTGGGAGAGGCAGAGAACAGGGAGGGGGCTGGGAGATGGCCAGCTTTTCTGCTCTTTCTCATCTTTGAGAGAGAATTCTGACTAAATACCTTCCAATGGGAGGCTGTTCCTCCACATACCCAGCCCTCCCCATTCAGAGAGTCCCCTGGCATTTCAGATGCATCCTCACAGCCATATTCTGCATATGAAATTACATCTGTACACGAACCCAGAGCTCCCAAAATGAGGAAATATGCTTATTAAAAACATATTTATTACTTTAAAGGAGTCCTCAAGAAGCATTGTTATTAGCCTGTAATATTGCTGTTTGCTCCCCGTTGCCTGTAGCACTCTTTCAGAAGTCTGAAAAGAACATTTCTTTCCCTGCCAATTTTCTCTTTTGGCTTCACTAAACATTTAAGGGTTAGTAATGTTTCTGTTCATGACTGCATTATTTTTTAAGAATTCGGGACTGTGACAGGAACAGCATTTGTGCAAGCTCTCAAGTGATGCTTTCGCAGAGTTTTGTTCCAGGCTGTACCGAAATGAGTTCCTTAGCCTGCAAAGAAGGGATGGTGTTTTTTCCTGCCCTGTTTACAGCTGCTATAACAGGAAGGCCCCCAAGAGCGAATCCTGTCAAGGCAGGCCACCCAACCTATGCTTTAATCCATGGATGAATTACAACAGGACCTGCTGTGTGTGTGCAACCTGCCAGCAGAGCAACAGCCCCAGCCCCTGCTTCACCTCCCCAGCAAAGATGGGAGCAGAAACCAGGACTGCGCATCTTTGCAACCTTCAGCAGAGAAGGAAAAGAGCAGGCAAAAATCTGACACAAAGGAAAAATGTAGGACCCTTTCTTGAAAATATAACAAAATACATTAAAATGTTTCACCTCCACTCAAGACTTGCACCCTTGTGCCATTCTGAAAAGACACCCCACCCCCCCACCCCCCCCATCTTACGTAGCTAATGAAATTCTATTTGTCAGAGTATGTGCTTGTCTCAGGGAGACTAATGCATTACCAGCGTAACTGAGTTTTCTTCAGTTCTTGGGTTTACGGGCTCAGATCTGTCATTTCAGCTGACTTTTTCCTCCAGCTGTCCTTCAGACCCTGATCCCCTAGCAGACATCAGCTCTCAGGTTGCATTCAGTCTATCCTATGCCAAAACAATTATAATTAAAAACATTGGCCATATAATGAACCAGAAAGAGTAAAGGTCTTAACTCTGGCTTGCCCATACCTGAGATAAATGCTGTAAGCACTGCACTGTTTAGATACTTGTGTAGGATTTATAATTCCTGGCCGTGGGTTGTGTGTTTGGGGGAGGGGGTGGTGTTATGGTTTTTCTTTCTTTTTTTTTTTTTTTTTTTTAATCTTTAAACGTCTCTACATTTGACCCTTTATGAAAAGCCTTTCTTTCTGGTCAGCTCTAGTGGATAAATTGGATTTCTTCACTATTAAGTTACAAGAAAAACCCGAAGAATGAATCAAAGGAAAGGCTAAGGTGAGCAGTGAAAAGTAGCGATGTTTTTAAGAGAAAAGACAGTCCATTTACACAATGGATTTAGGTCTTTTGGTCACTTTTATTTACCTAAAGGTTAGGAACGTAAATTTAGATGCCTATGTTCAAACACTTTGCCCAGCATGTGTTGGGAATATTCACAGTTCTTTCAAAAGTCATCCTGGTGTGACATCAAAGTGCCAGAGGATAATCTGGGTTGGAAGAGACCTCTGAGGATCATCCAGTCCCAGTCCCTGTTCAAAGCAGGGCCAGCGAAGGTCAGGTTACTTGCCCATTGTCCAGACAAGTTGTGAATATTTCCAAGGATGGAGATTTCACGACAATTTCAACCAGGCAACCTGCTCCAGTGCTGCACTACTTATCACTCTCATGAAACGGCCATGACAAAAGTTGTGCATTCATCTCAAAAATTCAGCTCTTGTGCTCTAAATGTAAGTGCTATGTTTGGGATCCAGCTGACTGCTCCCTCCCCTAGGTCTTGGGAGGTTGACATCCCAGGAGACCGCCCTTTAAGTACTACCACCAAGGAAATATCTCCAGCGGGTACAGAGGAGGACGTCCCAGTCCGTAGGTGACATCTCAAGACGTGCATGGGGTGGATTGACTGTGTTTGGTTTCCTCCTTCCCTGTCCACCTCAAGAGCTGATGGAGCTGATTCAGGAGCAGGGACTGTGCATGTCCCACGGCAGCAGGACCTGGTGTTCAGCAGTCACCGAGTGACCTTTGCCTATGGCAGCTAATTGGCACTATTACAGATTAAGCAGCAGGAAAGTGGGGTGCTGCTGAGGGCTCAGTGTAAGCCTGCCTCAAGTGCACCTACAGCCAGCCCAGCCCATCTCCCGAGAAATTACGAAATAATTTAGCTGCAGGATGGAGTCAGTGCCCATCACTGCAGTATGTCTACCACAATGCAGGCATCCAGCACAATGAAGAAATAAATAAGCATTGTTTAAAATAGTGTGCTATCCTGGGTGGTCTTCATCTGTCCAGACAGAAGGCATCCGACTCAGCAACCAAGAAAATGCCTGGTAAATTAAATGTGTTTTGCATTGTTCTCTATTTATAGCTAAATATAAAGTCTGAGGGAGGAAATTCCCCAGAGATCAGCACCCGCTGCAGTGAGCTCAGCAGCTGGCATCCCTAGTGCCTCGTGCCAGCACTGTCATGAGCAAAGGTGACTGATGAGCAAGCCAAGATCACAGGATCGTGAGAGCTCTTGAACTGCGTCTGCAAGCATTTGGGCAGCCACTGCAGTTCAGAGAGGAGGAGATGATGCTTTGTGCCTCCATAGCATGGGACAACCTCTTCCTTCTGTGCTAACGAAACTTCTGAGGGACCTTCAGAGTCTGAAGTTGGGCACAACGTATTCATATTGCAACCCAGTAGCCTATCTTAGCATCAAAGCTCGGAGGGATGCAATTGATTTGGGAACAGAGAGGGATCCTTTAGGGTCTTCTCTGCTCTGAGTTTCCACAGGTTTCTAAACTGAGGAAACTTGACACACTGTCTGTGGAGCATCCTAATGACCTCTGTTTATGAAGAGAGAAATGAAACCACTTCTGTATGTGTAGTTATTGCCATACAGCCTTGTCTGTAAGAGCTGGAGAGGCAAATCTGGAATCATATGAACAGATTTTTGCCTTAAACATACATTTCTATCACGTTAGTCTACCCAGAGGGTAGGTGACAAGGCAGTGTTGATAATGCACTTCAGATCTCCCATATATCTTCACATTAATGTCTCTTAGCCTTTCTGATAGTATTTTAAGAGCAGAAGAGATCAAATATAAGCATATAGCTATAAAGCTAAAAGCCAACAGAACAAGAAGTCCACAAAATTATTCTACAACATTGGTGAAGAATCTGGATTAGATCCGAGTGAAACTACTGTACTCTCAAGCATTTTTGTTGGTTGCATGTGCAAAATGGTGAGGCAGCAAGAGGAAGAAGAGAGCCATGTTATCTAGTTTGTCTGTGAAAGACAAAGTGCCTGTGGTTATTTGTCTAAATGTCTTTCACATGGACGAAGCAAGCTCAGGACTCAGACACTCACTCCTTTTATATTCACATACCATCACCTGGGGAGCCAGCACTTGGGGGACTGCTGTGTCAGCATTTCCCAAACATCAGGGTCCAAGCCCTGGATTCAAGTTTTGAGGCTACTTTTGCATGCTGGCCCATGTAGGCTTTAAATTACTTTTCACGCCTGAGAGCTGGCTAAGAGGTTGAGTAGACACAGCCAGTGGTATTTCTCCAGGGAGGACCTACGTTGCATTTTCACATGCTTTTTGTGAGCCTGGAGGATTACCCTCTTCCCAGAACAGCTGCCACTTCATACACCAGGAAGTATTTCTTTATAATTTAACTCAGTTAATGCAGCTTTTATAACAATTGAATGCTGTGGCATAGGTATCCACCTGAAAATATACATGGGTCCACCATTGTATAGGTTAATTCCTTATTAAAGAAAGGAACTGAAGAAAAGCAAGCGTCAGTGCTTGGTGATTGTGAGCAATCAGTGCATAGTGTAAAAAGCAGTGTTTGTAATTACAGTGACCGCCTGCACAGCTGGGGAAAGATTGCTGCCACTGTGGACGAGTAGCGTTAGTAATATCTCATTTCACACAAAGTGGTGAAGGGTACTAGTGATAGAGAGGCAAATACAATTAAAGCCTACGCTCACCTTATTCTTTATGATCTACTGATAGCACATGTTCTGGCCCTCAATACCCACATTGGGTGAATCGATCATCCAATTTGTCCTCACGGGAGAGCCAGATTTACCACTGGCTGAAACTAAAGGTTGTGTATCTCACTTGTGCCAAAGGGGAAAACTTGGATCCACTGAAATCATGGAACAGTTTTGCCCCTGTTTTCAGAGGGGACCAAGATTTCACCCCATGTCTCTAAATTCCTGCTGGATGGATGGATGTGCTTATTGCCACCGTGGATGGGCCTTTCAGAAACTTCAGTGATTTAGTTCTTCCAGTCCTCTTGCAAGACCAAAATACCTTATCCTCTTTGGACATGGAGGTGGGAATGGAAAGTCTGTAGTAAGCTTTGTGGCAGAAAGTGGAAGGCAGCTGTGCTGTTACCACCACCGCCTCCAGCCTCCAACCAAAAGTGGTGCCGGACCAAGATCACAAGGATAGCATCGTTACCAACGTGTTGAAACATTCTTAACAGAAAAACACCTCACAGTAACAATATTGTTTGCTGAGCAGTTTACTACTGCAATCCTGAGTGTATTTATGACATGTCCTTGATTGGGATGACGGTAGAAAGCAGAACCGGTGGGAAACAGCAGAGTCACCAGTCAGGGAAACTCTGCAATAGTGTTAAACCTGCTAAGGCCCACTGTCTGTTGACAGCTTGAATATGCCGTAATCTGCAACTGAATGTTGGAACAGTTCTTGCAATGGACTCTGAGGACCGGAAAAAAAGAGAGCAATTAGAGGCTGTGGATCTCAAACAGATGTTGCTGGTCTAAAACTAAAATTGTTGGTACGACAGTCTGGCCAGCCTGCTTTAACAAGTGGTCAGGTTGAATTGCCCTGTGCTTTCTTGGTTTAAAAGCTTGGAGTCTATAAATATAGAGAAGAAAACAGTGTATGAATCATTTCAAAATCATATGATAAAATTAATTACTCTTGTAGCAGAACAATACTTTGCATATCTTATCTGCCACTGTCTAATCAGATTACTCGCATAAGAAACTGAACAATAAAATGGCACAGGCAAGCAGGACCCAGCATCTTGCAGAAAAGAATGCATTATTATGGCTAGAGCCAAGCATCATGATTATGTCGTGGTTTAACCCCAGCCAGCAGCTAAGCACCACGCAGCCACTCACTCACTTCCCCCCCACCCAGTAGGATGAGGGAGAGAATTGGGGAAAAAAAAAAGTAAAACTCATGGGTTGAGATAGAACAGTTTAATAGGACAAAAAGGAAGAAAATAATAATGATAATAAAATTACAATAATAATAATAAAGGAATTGGAATATACAAAACAAGTGATGCACTATGCAATTCCTCATCACTCGCCAACTGATGCCCAGTTAGTTCCCGAGCAGCGATCTGCCTCCCCCGGCCAACTCCCCCCACTTCATATACTGGGCATGATGTCACATGGTACAAAATAACCCTTTGGCCAGTTTGGGTCAGCTGCCCTGGCTGTGTCCCCTCCCAAATCCTTGTGCTCCTCCAGCCTTCTTGCTGGCTGGGCATCAGAAGCTGGAAAATCCTTGACTTAGTCTAAACACTACTTAGCAACAACTGAAAATGTCAGTGTGCTATCAACATTGTTCGCATACTAAATCCAAAAGATAACACTATACCAGCTACTAGGAAGAAGATTAACTCTATCCCAGACGAAACCAGGACAGATTATTAATGCTGCCATAACTTTTGCTGAGCTGAAGAACAGCACTGGCTCCAAGAAAACCAGCCACATCAAGGTTTGTTTGCACTGAGGTAAGAGTGGTTTGACATCCATCAGTCCATTTTCTAAGCAATGCCAGCCGACTCCAGAAAGATTTTCTTTGCCTGAGCTTGGTTCAGTCCTGTTCAGTCATCTCCCTGCCCTGAGAGACCTCACCCTGAGACGCATTTCTTGCTTTGTCACCTAAATCTGCTCCTGTTGCTATGGTTCTCCCATCACCCGTTGCGCCGCTTCCATCAGCATGCTCTCCCTCCTCCTTCCTTATGCCCTATGAACTTGCCATGGCACTTTTCTTCCTCTACTGTCCTCGAGGTCAATGTTATATTATGTTAACTTCTTTCATCTTTCTTTCAACTTGCCTGGCAAACCGGTCTTTGTCTCTGCTCTTCTCCAAGGACCGTGAGAAATAATCTGTTCGTTGACAGTGCCATTATGAGCTACTGTGAAATTTATACTCTTTTTAAGATCAAGAAATAATTTTAATGATAAAAATTCTTTGATCTAAGAGGCTTCCAAAATTAGTGGCTGCAGTCCTCTTGTCTATACTCATAGCAACCCAAACAGGGAGGAATTGCCACGGCTGAGCACACAGCAAGCTGCCAAATGGTGCCAAATGTTAAGGCTGCCTCCTTGCAACCCCACCTCAGCTCCCCCAGATGTGTCCCTGCCCACTCCTGGGCAGAGTGCTCAGCACAGCCAAGCTAGGGCCTCATTAATCACCCGCTCAGCTGCTGCATCCTCCTGGATGTCAGGAGCTGCTTCAGCACATCTGAAGCATGCTTCAGCATCTGCCTAGGTTTAAAAATTATGTAGAATATCTCTTCATGCCCCTCCTTTCCCCCCACATGCACATACTCCATACTCTATTGAATCAACCTTCCTGCTGGATGTTATTAAGGATTTACAGGGTAGCCTTGATCTTAATATGCTGGGAGATCTGTGCAGCTCTGGAAAGAACAAGGAAAATTGCTTGTTATCGTGGGTGCTGTTTTGCAAAAGCCCCTGAAATTGTTGCTCCTTCTGTGCGTGCAGCCAAGCTCCTAAGGTCTCCTGAAGTTTGGCAAAACACTTGCCCCATCTGCAACCCACGCATGTGTTCAGGTGAATCCATCCCCCATGTACACAACCTGCAAAAAACTGTTCATTGTGAGACAGTTCAGTGTCTACTGGCAATTTAAAGAAGAGTCTTGCTTGCTGCAGCTGCTGGTCTTTGATGGAGGGCTTAAAAATGACATCTTGGGTCTCCCTCCCTCTGAGTCCAGAGGGTAGGGCCCCTCTGCTGCTTCAGTGCCAAAGGTAAAAATGGACTCTTCCTCTTCCTTATGCTGTCAAAAGGATCCTGCTGGTAGAGAGGCCCTTTAGGCCGCCGTAAGATGCCACCCTGCTTCATGTTCCCTCTAGCCCCAAGCACAGGTCTGCTGGTGGGGTGAGGAGAAGGGTCTGGCCCCAGAGTGCTGCTGGGCCCAGTGCGGAATTTGTTTCACGTTCTTCCCCTCTCCCCTCCTGCCATTGTGAGTTCTCAAAAGCTCTCGTGCTCCAGGGCAAGAAAAAGAATTTAAAGAAACCACTGCTCCTTACTGGTAACATACACCAAAGGCAGACTTCTTTCTTTCTAACTACAGTGAGTGCAATGCCTGTAATTATGCTATTTACATTAAATATAGCATTTGCTCAGCATGGAGGATGAGTCTAGGTTGATGTGGTTATCCAGCGCCGAGCTCTCCAGCTGAAGCAGGGCCAGCACCATGCTCCTCCAGGTCGATAGGCTTATGCCTGGCTGATATCACTTTGTGCCAGGCTCCTTGGCTCAGGGAGAGCCGACAGCAGTCCCTGCTGGGTTGCCAGGATTGCACCAAGCCAGGAGCCTGCCCTGCTCTGATGCTGTGCTCTGCAGGGCCAGGGCAGCAGCGGAGGGTGCAGGGCTCCTCTGACTTCAGGGGAGCCAAAATGTGGAGCAGGGCTGTGTGATGGGAAGGTGAGGCTGATATCTGAGCGAAACCTTCGCTGTACAGCACAGAAAATCTCAGGCGATCTCATGGAAATAAAGGTCCAAAAAGCCAAGTACGTGCCAGAAAGGGGATAAACCAGAAGTAGCCTCTGCTAGTGTTTTCTGAAAAGGAGCAGGAGGATGGGTCCCCAGGGTGGGTTGGAGCTGCCTTTCTCCAGGGAGATGCTTTACTACCTTCCAAAGCCGCCAGAACCCAGCCTGCTGCCCACCCACCACCCATGGCTTACACTCTGCTCCGTGTGGGTGGAGAAATTCCTCTGCTTATTTTTAAACCTCCTGGGGCCAAGTAAGAGAGAGCCTGTGTCAGGGAACTCTGCCATTAGATGGGAGATTTCATTAAACAAGCCCTCTCAGGAAGGGCACTAACCAGCCAAGTACAAAGAGGAGAAGCCTTAGCTGCCACGGGCTGTGCGTGGGAAGGGATGCCAGCCCTGCCGAGACGAGATTTTTCTGCCCGTAGCCAAACAAAAGAGAACAGAAATCCATGTTTACTTCCTAGAGATTTTCTTCCTCAAAACAAATTGCACGTATGAGGCTTTTTCTGCCTCTGGCACGAAGCACCCCTCCGGGTGCCGTCAGCAGCAGGGCTGAGGGTTGTCTCTCCGAGTTCTGCAGCAGCACACTCACCCTGGGCAGCCCAGCTACACTGGCTCTACCCCCACCTGTGTGGTGAAGTCCAGAGGGGGACATGGCCCTTTGGGAGGAAAAGAGAGTGAACACTGCAAGGATGGGCCTGAGGAGGCCAAAGGAAATGAGCTGCATTCCTGGGAATGCAAGGAAAAAAAGGGAAGATACAAAAAGAGCAGTTCTAAGCTAAGCTGCTGAATTCCTCCTGGGAGGATGCACCTCCCCTGGAGAGCTGGGCCATAAAAAATGTTTTGCTTTTTTCTCTTCCAGAAGGTACTGGCTAACGTTTGCCAGCAGGAAGGCAGCCTCCCAGATAATACCACAGCCCGAATTCGCACAGAGTGGAAGCCCAGCTGGGTGGTTTCCTTTTTCAGCAGATTTCTTTAGCACATGGATATTTTTTCACCACTATCATCATTGTTTAGCAAATGACAGACCTGCTGGAGTGACTCAGAGACAGTTTGGATTCACTCAGGGCCCAGCTCTCTTTCCCAGAACCATAGCTGCTAGGGACAGAAAACTCCATTTTCTCCATCTGTTGGGCACAGAAGGACTTCTTTTGCGCCCAAGAATATAGTTTTCCAACATTTGTAAGCCTGGTGTGATGAGGCTGTCCCTGTTCCCCTATGGTTTGCTGTCAACATCGCAGACACATCTGGCTTTGCCTAGCCCTAAAATTTCCAACTTTGGAGAAGTTCCTCAGCCACACATTTGTGCCTCTTCAGCCAGTGCTGCCCTCACCAGGTGCAGTGCTAACATCTTTAAGTTTTATCTCTCTAATTCTTTTGCACCCACTAAGATTTCAAAGTATTTACTGGACTCTAATATATGAGGGCCACTTGTGGATTGTTGAAATAACAGTATATCTCAGCTCTTTCATAAAAACTTTCTTCTGTATGTCCCACCTCCATTTCAAAGAAGATGAGGATGCCAGCCCTGTCTTGTAGGTGGTGAAGTTGATGCATAAAGATACCAAAATTATCTTCCTGAAACCACACAGCCAGGTCCAAAATCAAAGTCTGAGCCCTTTGAATCCTTTGGTCATGCTCTGTCCAGCTGACCCCTCCCAAGGCCTTGGGGACTTGCTCATTTGCTCGTGCTAAACTGCGATACTCCTCCGTTTTCTTGCTCCGTGACGAATGGTGCTAATCTCTGGTGCCACCTTTGCCCATGTCACAAATAAATTGGTCCCAGTACCAAGCCTGCTGTTTGCACAGGCCATTCATTAGGGATAAGTAGAGCAGGGAGCAATGAATGTTGCTAATTGCATATAATTATAGATCCTAATTCTCTTCTTACGCTGTATGTGTGTATCTGTTTATAGTGCAATTACACAGTAAATAGGATGCAATTAGAGTGATCTATGCTGAAGGGATGCACTCGTCACTGAGTGCTGAACTGGATGGACTCCAAATGGGGATGCCATCTCCTTTCACTGGAGTTCCCCCAGAATCGAGATCTTGTCAGGTTCTTCAGCTTCAACTCTGACCATCAAAGGTCATTTTCATGAGTTTGTCTTGTTCTGCCGCCCCTGTGGCAAACAGATGTCTCAGTAATGCACTGTCTCTGCTGACTATCCCCTTCTCTTAGTTTCCCCTCTCCTGCCGTTCTTTTTCTCTTGGCTTAAGCTTATGTACTACTCAGAAACACGTGTCAGCTTTAGGTCAGGGTCCTACCAAAACAGGATTTTGATGGCACCGTAAGTAGGTGGTGAGTGATTAGCTGATGCCAGATGTTCACACTGTTCCCTGCATGAAATGAGTTTGCAGGTCGGTCTGGACAGAAAAAAATCCACATTATGTAGCTGCAGCTACATTGGGAGTCTCAGGGGAGAGAAAGGTGCTTTACTCTTCTGGTGCTGCTTGCTAGGATGGAAGAGGTTATCAATTTTTTCAGTGCTCAGCAGAGGGAGTGTAAACTGGTTGGAGCTCCTAAACAGTGCTTCAGTATGAATGTTAAGTAATAAGAATAAAGTCGGCAGGGACTGCTGGGAAGGAAGCATTCCTTACTGCTGTCTTTTCTGTCTGTTCAGTGAATAAACAAACCTCAAGTCCCCACAGTTGTCAGTCCGGCACTTTTTACCAGAACTGGCATCTTAAGCAATACAGATGATGTTGGGTCAATAAAGTCTCTGCTAAGAATAGCTGTACAAACATCACTGTGGGCTTTCTATAACATTTACCTATGAGCTTCTCACATCCTATCTACAGATGTTACTCGAACAGGCACATTGTTTAGTACAACCACTTTTTTGCCTAGCCATGAATGCAAAACCTGAATTCAAGTTGGACTTTGGATGCATTAGAAAAATGTGTCAGTTGAACTCTGTGAAACCTTTCTGGCTGTTTCTGAGGTTGGAGAAAACCATGATGCAGCTTGATCCGGTTTTGTTTTCCACTCTGAACTTTTACTGTATGAACAGGTATCTCGGTTTAGTTTCTGGCACAGAGATGTTACTGTTGGCAAACTTGACAGAAAATAAAAAATCAGATTTCAATATTTTTCACCCACAGGCTAATGGTTTCACAGAGAATTTTCTGTGTTGTTCAAGTTTGGGACTGTTTGGCACAAATGGTTCTTTCATCACCCCCGGGAAGTGGATCAGGTGGAGGAGTCTCCAGTTCATAACATCTCTTGAGTCAAAACTAGCCCAGAAGGCCACCCAAAGGAGAGGTCAGAGATTTAGGCAGGCCTATCACTTACCTCCTTGCAAGGGTTTCCAGGGAAGGTGGAAGTCACACCAACACAGGACAGAGCATGGGGGAGATGCAGGTATTACTACTTCTTGGGTGCATCCATGCTTGCCAGGCAAAATGAGTTCTAATTTTCAGGTTTTTCAGCTTTATACCTTTAAATGTCAGACAAATAAATCCATGCTTCCTTGAATTTCTCACCATGCACGCAAGATCTCTGCTCGAGCAACCCTCATGTCCTTCCCTCTCATTGGAAATGGGACTGGACAGTGCCATCCTCATTTCTTCACGGTGAACTTGTGGACACTTCCACATTTCATTCTCCCTTCACAGGAAATGACTTGGAAAGGAGAGAGGGCCTGGGGTTGCCAGCCCTCGTAATGACTGTCAGACTGGTCTGCATTTAGTCTGGTGAGGAAGCAAAATGAAAATGCTTGGCAGGGCATCCATGGTCACAGGAAAATCCAAGACTGAAGCAAAGCAGCTTTTCCGTGACATGTGTGAGTGGTCTCCATCTTATTTTCCGTTAGAGAAAATACCTGAATGATGGAGCCTTGTGCAAGTCCATTTAAAACCCAGAGATCAGCTCCTAACTTGGGTCTGTGGGGACACCCTGGCTCAGCCACTTAATCTCTAGAAAAGAGCTGGAATGATGCATAATACCCAGCAGGCATAAATTCAGGATTTGATCACATATATGAAGGAGCTAAAACTGGACAAGGCTAACACCCATATACCGTCATAGGCTTCAGCAATCACAGCTTCTGAGAATGAAAATTTCGAAACTCTGCAAGCTTCGAACACCTGAACTGGAGAATGCACAGTGACCTCTTCAGATCCGCACAAGCTTGACCCGAGTCAAGTCTGGCACAGCAACTTGCCATCTTAATTCACTACCTTCTCAGCCTGCTCCTTCCTGTTCCCATTTGAGAAAGGCTTGTTGATCTCAATCCACCTACCTCAGATGGCTCAGCACAGCTGGAAATTTCCACCACACACCCTGCTAGCCCAAACAAAACTGCCTGACGTACTGAGATTACTTGTGAGACTGCTTTTGGCAACTAAATGGCAAACCCCTTCCTGCCCAACGGAAAGATGGTACCTTACTTTCCCCAGGGAAGGTTTCTTTCTTTTATAAGCACTGAATGGCTCTTGATCCTTCAAAGATTTGCCTAGCAGGAGAGAAAATAAAAGGCCATGAAGTGATGTGTTAGAAACTGAGAAAACCTTACTAAAGATACCATGAGAGGTTTCAAAGAGGGACACTAGTGCAGCTCCTGTCATTGTGTATTCAAGAATAGGAACTAGACTATTGTCACATGTTAGACCAATTTTTCACCTTGAAACTCTCTTGACTGGAGGTTTTCTATCCCCATCCCAGGCTGAGCTGCTGTAGGGAGTGCTGAAGCTCATCGCTACGATATCATGCCCGGAAGAGCTGGGCATAGGCTCCATGGATGTAAAAGATTTATGCTCTTGCCAGCAAATATCTAGTAAGGGGGGGTAGTCATGAAGCCTAAAGCAGCTACTGTCTCCCTTCAAGGAGCTTTTCTTCACTGATTATAGAGAAACCAGCTTTCTTATCCTACCTGTAGTGTCCATGCTGTCATGATTTTAGTGATACAAGCACTCATCCTCTACTGGAGCGATACCTTCCTCCTTGCTGCACAGACAGAAAATCATTATCTGATCAGACCCAGTTTGTCGCATCTCATCAAGACTGGAAACGGCAACCTAGATATGAAAGAGTTTATTGCTTATGCCCAGCAGCGCTACTTTCAGTCCTGGTGTGTGCCCAACGGCACAGGTGAGCAGGGGAGGCTGGAGCAGAGAGGCTCAGTGAAAAAGCTGCAGTATCTCTGTGACGGCATTTTCCTCTGAAAAGAGTTAATGCCCTACCGTGGCATCCTGATGCATTTATCTGTTTCCTACAAATATTCAAAGAAAGCACATAAAGAAAAGCTTGTCTAGAGAAAATGTCAGGCATCTAATTGCGCAGGGCACATTCTCACAGCTATTCCAAAAACCTTGGAGGAGGGTGAGTGATGTGGGTATCATGCTTGCCTGGGAAGAAAAACAATAGCACACCCACATTCCCACAGTGCAAGTATTTGAAAGTCATTAATTGGCGCAGTTAGAGACTGCCCATGTTTAGAGTGTCCACGCTGATGTGTTTGCAGGACCTATTTGGCAAGCAAATTTCAAAACGGGGGGGGGGGGAAAAAGGATTTAATGTTTTGGCTTTTCACAAATCCAGAAGAAAACTAAATCCTGCCAATAAATGGATCTTAGAAATCAGCTTGTGCTGCTCTAAGTCCGTTCAGCTTTCTAAACTTATTATGCTAGGGAGTTAGGAAAATGCCTATGAATTTCTCCATTACGGAGATAACTTAAAAGAGATGCATGTGGCAGAAAGGGCTCAATACAGTCATCCTGAAAGTGAAGTCCAGTGAAGCTGTCTTTGCTAGGAGCCCCCACATTGTGGGTCCCTCTGAAAGCATGGCCTCTACTCACACCCCCAGCTTTGGCCCTCCCCACCAAAGAAGGGCAGCAGCACCTGCACTGCATCGCCGTTGGAGCAAGCCCCGAACCCACCTCTTTGGAGAGAGAAAAAGGAAGCCCCTTGGCATCGAGGAGCAGCCATGCCAGGGACTCGCACCTGGGGAGCAAAGCCCCTGCTTGGAAATGGCTGGTGGGAAACTCCCTCCACCCGCTCTCACCTCTTCACGTTATCTTTTCACAGATTTTTTCTTTGCCCTGGCACCGGTGCTGGCAATTGATCACATTCCATGTCTCACATCTTGGCCCTTTGTTTAATTTTAACTCTTGCAGTAGGCCTAAACCTAGTCAAATTTTGCCCCATATTATAGAGGAAAATGTTTATAAGCACTAGAAATGGAATATTATATGAATATGTGGCTTAGCATGAATGAGTAACTATAACAGGCACCTTACATCACCCTTGCTTTAGTTAAGCTAAGTGGAATTTAGGTGATGGACAAATATTGGAGGTGAGAGACAGAGATGAGTCAGGACTTTCCGTGAGGAAAAGGTCAAAAGAGCCAGCTTGCTGGCAAGTACCAACACACATACTCTTCACCTTATTTAGATCAAGGTAGGATGTTATGAACATACTTAATTAGCTCATCTGGAGTCCAATATTTTGTATTATTGATTAAGATCATAAAAAAAGGTTCTTTCACTGAGGCTGAGTTCCTCTGACCTGTGCCCCTGCAGAGGTTCTCATCTGCAGCAGCTGAGCCCTTCCTAAAACCTAATCTTTGAGTTTAACTGAGGTAACACTTTCTCCCTTAGCAAGAATTCCCTTTTACATCTCTGAATTAATCCTCACTTTTGATTATTTTTACATTTCTTTCTTATTTTCATCATACAGCCACATAGTCTCCATTTGCATTGATTCCCAACAGACCAGCACGTGAACTTGCTGTGTCACATCCACAGCACATTGCCCTTTGCTCCTCAGCGTGCTGTGTGATCGGACCGTTAGCTAGTCTTCTACTCACCTGTTTCCATGAAGGCCAGTTCTCTTTGAGGTGGCTTACTTGAGCTTTTGTGGCTTTTCAGCTAACGTCTGGGGGTTAACACATCTCTCCTCTTGAATACCAGCTTCCTTGAGGCAGGAGACAGTCTTTAAACGCTAGAGTCTGAGATGAGCGAGCATACAGCTGCTTGTTTCTATTCATAAAGACATGGCTGTCTGTCAAACACAGATAATTGGATATTTATCCATACATTTGCATGAGGAATCGGAGGAACTGTCTACAGAAGCAGAGACCCTGCATTTCAGGGGCTAGCTTGGATCTCTTCTTCCTTTAAAATGTCAGCCTCCAGTAGCTTCCCAGACGGTGACTGTACCCAGAGCAGTTATGGCTGCAGATTCGAGCGAAAAGTTAATTATGAATAATAAAGAGAATGGAGGAAAGAACTCTGTGCTCTGTCCTTTTGGCATTAGGCAATCACTGCCCATCTCATTTCAGAGGTTTATGCTTTTTTTCATTTAGCAGTGCCTGGCTGATTTCTCCTTGTGTGGAACTTGAGAGCATCATGTACCGCAAGTATTTACCTTTTAGCTCAGGAGTCCTCTTTTAAACCTGGTGCTTTGCAGCTGCCTCTGGTACGTATGTTTAATAAATATTTAAATCCTGGAAGAACTTTATACTCTGTGCACTTAATCTTTTTACATCATGTTGCTGTCAGAATGCCCCTCCCATGAAGTGCTGGTGGCAAAGTGCCTTATCTCCTCTGAAAGCTTTTTTGACTCCCAGCTGTACTCTCTCTTGTTTTTTAGCCAGGCTTTCAAAATGACATACACAAACAACCAGCTGCTAGATATTTATGTGGAACATTAGCCTTGCAATTAAAGGGAGAGAAAAAGAAGCTCCACTTTGGGGTCCTTCAGAGTTTCATTACTGCCTGTTCTGCTCCATTACTGCATTTCTTTGAACATTGAACTGCATTAGGGGGCCCAGCTGCAAGCAGGTCCCATTGATCACCAGCTGTCTAAGGAATTATCCATGCTAAGCCAAACAGCTAAAGTCATGATGAAGGTTATGGGTGACTCCCGAGTCCTATCCAGAGCTTCTTCCTTCTGGTCAAATGAGTGTGGTGAAAAAAAGGTCCCAGGCCAGGGGTGGAGCCCACCTATGAACACAGAACGTACACCGTCATCGTTGTCATGCTAGCAGGTTGCTTGCTATGTCGTAGGCAGGAAAAGGCTGCACTGTTGGTGCCTCCTGCTTGGGTCGGACCAATCCATATTCCCAGTCCTGCCCTTTGAGCCTGCATCTCTTCTGGACAGGATTTAGCCTGCCAAATTTCAGCTCATGCTGTTGGAAGCACTTTTTAAGCATTTATCACTGAATCCTAACCAAGTTCTTGTAGGCCCAGCAAGCAGAGGCAGAAGGAAGGAACTCTGAGGACCGATGACTAGCAATGAAGTGCAGAGCACAGAAAATCCTGTAATCTGAACCATATGCCAAGCAACTAGGGAAGGCTTAAAAAAAAAAAAAAAAGATTGTAAGGATTAGGATATGTTTCAACAAACTTGTGGTAACCATGTTTGCTGCGATGCTGTGGCCGAGGGATCAAGAGTGAACACATCTCCAAGCAGTGGTGTATATTCTGATTTCAGATAAAGCTACTGGGAGAAGGAGTGCCACTGCCTTGCTCAATACACTGTCTCCAGTTGGTGAGCAACCAGAGCTAGGGAGGAGGGGGATCACCAAGTCAGCAGAAGAGCCCAGCCTGCTGTGGTGCATCTGGCATGCAGAATAGATTCTCCCATCTCCCACCCAAAGGATGCTTTAAAGGCTCGTTAAGCCTGGCAGGAGTTCATGGCACCCAGCAAGAGTCAGAAATGCAAATTACACAAGAGACTTGAGGGTCCATTACTCTTCACTGTGGTCAGCAGAGAAGAGAAGCCAACACAGAGCTGAGCGCGGGGAAGGAAACATTTCCCTTCCAGTCTTCCAAGCATTTCACCACCAAAACCTCACAACACTCCCATGGTAATTTTATTATTTCCATTTCACATATGAGGAGAATGAATGGCACTGTGGCGTACAGAGTGAAAAATAAGTCTCCTGGTTTCTATTTCTAGCTCTGTGTTTAGCTATTTGTCTGATCTCCAAACTGGATCCTTATCCTGACCAACAGCACTTCATTTTATCTCTCTGTAAAATAGGAGTAAAAAAGAGCTACCCTGTAGGGGGGGCTGTGAATATTCCCTTCACTGCTTTTAAAGCAGTTCTTGATCAGTTTTGAACAATGATGTATATATGAAAATAATTTCTTATTAATTTATACTTTGTAAAGAGAGAGCTCACATGGCCAGTAAATGCGGTCAGGAACACCCACACCCGCACCCGCCATCTCACACCCTTTGATGGGCTGTTCTCTGCCTAGATGGAGAAGCAGCTGGCGTTTGGACGCCAAGAGTTTTGCCATCTGACAGGATTTAATTAAAATCTGCTTCTACACATCAGGGTGGCTGTCCCCACCCCGACGGCATCGGCCCAGGCCACAGTGCTGGGGGGAGAGCTCGCTGTGCATGGCCATGCTGGGGCCAGGTCTTTGGCTTCCCTTTCTCTCTTGGTCCAGGGCCAAGACGTCTCCCAAAATGTCTGACAACTGCTGAGGAGGTTCCTCGCCTGCAGCAAGGCTGGCAGCGCTAGTCGGGCTTGCCTCTGAGCTGTGGACGGACAAACAGTGTTGACAGCACAGCATCAGGAACTGCTGCCTCATGAAAACTGAGATATCTGGCGGGAATACTTTGTGTCAGTTTTAAGAAAAATGTTGACCAAAAGGGTTTCATAAGGACCTTTCTGATTTCATTTTGTTTTGATTTTTGTGAACTACTTTGCTGTCTTTTCAAAAAGTTTTAGCTATTAATTGGTTTTAATTGTGTGCACATGTAACAACACATGAAATTTTATTAAGAATGACGTTATGTTTTTATCTACACTATGACATGTGTTTACATTATGGAAACAAAGTATTTTAAAATTTTAAAATGTTACTGCCAACTAAAGGTATTTCTAGAAAATGGAACAGCTGCTGTTTGCCTTTCCGCAATAAATTCTGAGCATACATTTTGCTCCAACTCAGAAGTCTGGATCTCCAGCTATAGAAGCTTTCTCTTTGCCAGGCAGCTCCGTGTTCAACCCTTTGCCATCAACAGGTGGAGCTTTCAAAAGGGATCTGTGATTATGAGGGTGTGACAAACACAAATCAGGCATCCAAATTCCCACAGGTTTTACTTCTACCTACCTGAGCTCCTTTCTTGGCTATAAAAGCCTTAGTAACACTTTGTGATGCTGCCACATCCCCGGCCCACTAGTCATTTAGCTGGGGCATGAAGAGCACACACTCTCCAGATTTGACTTCAGTGAAAAGCTGAAGGAGTTTTTAGCAAGTGAGTTTCAGGACAGAAATTGTTCTGTTTGGATTCCCTTCACTTTCTTTCAAAGTCATTATCTCCAATTTGTGTGTGGAAAGCAAAGCTTCTAATTATACACTGCAATGAGTGCATTTTTTTATAAATAGCACCAATTGTTCTGCTGGGACGTTCTCATCTGAATCAGCCCCTATTCAGCTTTGCAGTCTCTGTCTTCCATGTGCAAGGAGAATATCTTTTACTAATGAAACCCAAGTGGACTGCATGTGACACAAAGGCTGAGGCACTAGAATGGGATTTGGGAAATCTGGATTCTGCTGCCAGCCGGCAACGGTATCACCTGCTGTGTCGCCCTGAAGTCACTTCGCTTCCCTGTAATTCTGCCCCTTTGTCACTCTTGAGCCCCTAGTACAAAACCGTCTGGATTAGGGTTGTTGCTACCGTGGCCAGTCTCACTGCACATGGAAGCGTTACTGTAATACAAAAAATAACAATTTCAGAGCACAATTTGGTGCGCTCCCCAGCTGTGTCATCCCACAGCAGATGTTTGCATCAGGGTTGGTAAGCATTGGCCCTGAAGGATTTGAGTTGTGGGGTGCTTTTCTTCTCACCCTGCAGGAGGGAACATTTTGCATGACCCCTCGCCAATTCTGGCTGAAGAGAAAGGGATGCTGCTGAGCTGGCAGGAAGCCCTGACGGTGTGCAAGAGAGGTGGTGACTTTCAAGTGGAGGGGCAGAAGGATATGAGAAAGAGGGTCTAACCAGGACTAATTTGGGAGATGATAATTGAAGACAAGATGACAGAGGTATTCATATTTATATTTTGTATTAGCATCTTCCCTGCCTACAACCTTCTTCTGATTTAAATAGCTGCATCCTCAGCTGTCAGCTTTCTGCAGAAAATCCTCATGGCTCCATACAGGGAAGAGGGGCTCTGGAAACGCACCCGACTACACATAGGTTGTTAGCAGAGGGCAGATCCACGGATTGCCCGTCTCACCCCAGCAGGTCCCTGGAGCGACTCTGGAGAGCCCCGGCTCTGCTTGAAAGCCAAACCATCCCTGATGCAGCCCGGTGTTGGAGGCTGTGTTTATGTGGCAGTGAATATGTCACGGAGATGAAATCTCAAGCACGCTTGGGGCAAGTGATTCACGGGCTGCTCATTTACGAATACAGCTCAGCCAGGGGCGTGTATTTAATTGCTCAATGTACTGTAACACCCGTCGCTTCCTACATTATCCACTTGCTCCAACACTAGAGCTGCCACCTTCTCAAAACAGTCATTTCATGAAGTGAATTGCCTTTCTGTGATTATCTTTTTATGCAATTAATATTTTCTCAGCAAATCACAGATCACTCTGCCTCCTCAATATGTAAAGCAATTAATGAGCCCCAGCTGGCAGCCATGGCTGAATGAGTCACTCTGCTGGAGAAAAAGATATCACCACTGCAAATTCTCCCCTTGTGCTGTCATTTGCCAGTTGATATTTTGGACTGAGGGTACTTGCCTGGCATTCCCACGGTGGAGCTGGACCAGCCCTCCGAACCCGCCAGGTCAGGAGGCTGCGTGTTCAGAGGACTTGGTCCCCTCTCCCGGCCATCACCTCTGCCCCAGCCATGGCTGGCAAGAAAATAATGCTGCAGGCTCACTCCTGGCCAAGAAATAGGCGGGGAAGGTGCCCGCTATAAAATCAGACCCACTTGACTTCTCTAAAAGGGTTTATGAAGTTCTGAGAGCTACTTCATGCTCCATACTTTACGGAATGAAAGCACTTTTACGGCTGCATTCAAAGAAAACAAACTGGGACATCCCTGGGGCAAATTCTGGGTCATTTTTTAGACCTGTATAAGTCAGCCCTATATGCCTTTCGGCATGTATGTCACAGGCATGTTTCAGTACATTCCGCCATCCCATTCCTTTTACAGCCTGCCACAGTTAGCTTTGCTGACTGACATCAAAAAGGCTTTTTTGAACTGTCAGCGATGACACCTTGGTATCTTCTCTATCTGACAGAGATAATGTGGAAACTTTTACAGTGTACAAGCAGTTGAAGTGCCTTCCTGCACTGAGCCTTTAAAGAAAAAAAAAAAAAAAATTGAATTTCTTTTGTTGCCATTTACCCGTCTGATTCTACATGAAGTTGCTTTGAGTCCCCTTTCATCTCTATTGACTGAAGAGACAGCTTTGTCATCAGCATGTTTTTTGGTCTTTCTGTTCAGTTACTGTCTTTCCAAACAGCAAGCAATGTGATTTGTAGGGGGGCATCTGAAGGAGATGAAGGCTCCTGGCTTAGCTCAGGAAAGCAGTTGTGTACGCATCTCAAGAGAGCTGGCAACCTTTGTACATATGCAAGAAGCAGACAAGCAAAGCGTTTAAGCCAGCATCACCAGCAAAGAGGACAGACAGCCCAATATGTTACCGTTGCTGATGAGTGGGATAAACAGAAGCATCAGAAGCCCTGGAGGTAGGGGTCTGGATTAGGAATTTGAAACGACACCTAATGGGGCCGTGGCAGGGAGGAGGCAGCAGGGACAGGACAGGAAAGGAGACTAAGTGTGGCTGGAGAGTTTGGAGAGAAGCATCACACAGGCATTGGTAAAGCCCAAGAAGGAAATCCAGACAGAAGAAGCACGGATTGCTTGCATGGCAATTTAGCTGGCAAGCAGAGGAAAATCCAGAAGTAGAAAAAATTAACAATGGAAAAACCGAAAATCCAAGTACTGATGGTTCAAATTCCCTTCCCGGCTCAGTTTTGTATATTTTTTCTCCTAAAACTGTAGTGTGACCTCTCCAAAGTAAAAATGGAAGAAATGCACATAAAAAGGAGGTGGCAGTAAGGAAGGGGCCCTCAAAATCTACTGAATCGCACCGTTCATATGTTGAAGCTTTGGTTTCAGTCACAAGAACACTCCAGGTCTGCCAAATTGTGGTGTGGCTTTTAGTCTGAAGCTGTTAGCATTCATTTTAGGCAGTAAGCAAAGAAATTCCTGTGGATAGTTTGTAGATTGTTTTCATAGGTGGGATTAGTGGTGAGTCCAGCTATATTATGGTTTCTCCCCCTCAGGAAGCTCTCCTACAGACCGTCTCCCTGCCCCATACAAAGTGGGGCTCAGGAGGCCTCGTGATGCTGTTCCCTGGCTGCCTTTATTGCTGCCTATTGAACCAAAGACATGTAAGAAAGGCACAGACCGTGCATTAGCCTCCTTCTTTCCCCAGCACTGAACAAGATCCAGCGGAACAATACAGACTATACTTTCCACGTGGCCCTTCCAGATAATGTTTCTTTTGGGAGGGGAGAAAATGAGCCCAGCATTATTATTTATTAACATCTACTGCATGCTAGATCTGAATTTCTGACCTACATTGTGCGTGAGCAAAAAGCTTAAAGGAGAATTTTGCCTAGAGTAAGGACTTCAAGTTTAAGTCTATTAATTATTAATTGCTCTATTTATTTATTCAAAAGCCCCAGTGAAATGGGAATATTAGCTGTTTTCCTTCCTCATGAACTCATTCTCTTGCCTGGTCTCATCTGGCTTTGCACATGTTCTTCCCCAAAGAAACAAGTCAAAAATTGTGTGTGTTTGTGGAGGGAGAGGGTCAGATTTTTTGCCAGGCAGTTCAGGGTACAGTCATTTATTCTTCTCACACGCTGCTTTGTAGAACAACAAGCTGACAGATAGAATGAAATATTAGCTTCATTTCCTGCAGATCTGAATTTAAAAAAAAAGCCACGGGTGGAAGAGACTGAATTTAGAGCAACAAACACCAAAGCTACAGAGACTCTGCCAGTCAAAGAAAATCTTTCACTGTAGCGATTTATTAATTTGGAAGATGCTGTAGAAGATCCTTTTCAAGACTGTTCAGCTGTAAGCCCATTTGGTTGTTCAAGGTTTGGTGAACGTACCTGTGCCGATCAGACACTCTCATGTCTTCCCAGCATATTCTGCTTCCATTGTGCTTTCAGTTTCCTGATAACCCAAAAGGGCAGGAGTCCATAACCTTCCCTTTTGTGCTTTCCTTCACATCGTCTGCACCAGCTGGTGTGTCCTACAGCCAAGCCAAGGAGGCGAGGGTGGGAGGGGAAAACGACCCTGGCCAGTGCTGCAGAAAACAGCCGTAGCGAAAGAGCCTCCCAGCTCAGGTGGGACTGGGAGCAAACACTGGGCAAACATCTCTGTGAGTCCAACGCTCCTGCAGAAAGACGCCCCACACACACTGTGCTGCTTGCACACTGAAGAGAAGAAATGGCTGCTTCTGAGCCAAGGCTTCTGGGACTACTCTAAACACACAACACAAAATAAAACAAAAAGGGCCCATAAAACCAAAAGACCCCATAAAACCAAAAATCTCTGGGTGCTTTCGGGGAAGAGGGGCAAAACCACGTACCTTGTTAGAGCTGTACTCAGACCTGCCAGGCACTCAGGTGTGAGTGTTCAGATGGAACATATTGAAGTTTGCTATTTTAGACCCTTGACGTCCACAGACATTTCCTGGGACACAAGAACACTGTATTCTTGTACTACTTAGGGTCACCTACAAATGCAGGAAGAGTAAAGAAGCCTTCTTGTGTCTCTGCTTGAGTGGAACTTGATTTATTTTCGAGGCAGACGACCGAGCTGCAGGCTGCTGGCCTTCTGACACTTGTGAGGTTGCAGGCATCAATGTCAATAATCCTCATCTCTCTCCTCCAAACGGCTCCTGAAACATCAGCCAGCATTTCAGCCCAGCTTCACATATGTTCCTTTATTTTGTGTTCAGGAGTGAACAACTGAGGGCATAGACTTTTATTTGAGTGCACAACATTTCCCCTCCTGTGAAGGTCTAGATATTACTGCTGCATAACCGCTGCCCCAAGTGGTCTCCCTAGCAGCTCATGGGATAAAGTTATTTTCTTCCTCACAGGGGTTCCCATACTGAGGAATTAAACATGAGGTTTCTATCCGAGTCCTTTGCTTTTCTTTTTTGGGTGTTCTGGCAGCTCAGAGGAGAGGAGATAAGAAAGGGGTCCTCTCCTCACTGTGCTGCTGACAGCCTGAGCTTCTCTCTTTACTCTCCCTGCCACCTCCTGCAATGTTCATTGACCCCAAACCCCACCAACTGCTCCATCAATAAGCTGTTTGCTGCCTGTGGCTCAATGTGTCACCATGTTGTTAGGAGAAAAAGGCAGCCGCACATCCCTTTAGCAGGCTGCTTGTTTCGGTGTTTTAATTATGCACAGAGACTCCCTGATTAGGTTAAGGGATTATATCCATCACCCAGAGAGAGCGCAGATAAAGACATAAGGGCAGGTAATGGCAGTGTAAAGAGGTGTGGACAGGGCAATAGATAGGAACTGTATTCCCTGAAAGCAAAGCAGGGGAATAATCTTTCGGGGCTAGATCACAGGTCCAAACATTTGCCTTTTTTGGAGGTAGTTAAGGCAAATGAGGTAGTGGGAGCAGGTCTAGGAGGAATTGCTGCAAAACGCCTCCAGGAGAAGCACATTTTGCAGGGCTGGCAGCCTGCACGCTACCCACCTGGGCAGGACCAGAAGCACCGTGTGTGGCAGTGGCAGGCCTTCTCCGCGGTGGGAAACAAGAAGCAGCAGCAATCTCTTCTTGTGGGGTTTCCAGTCTTGTTTTGCAGATGCATCCATTTGAGCCAATCTGGGGAGATCCAGAGAGGTCTCAGAAGCAGATCCTGGCTTGTTTGGTGTCTAGGCATGGAGCTGGTTCCCTTCCTAAGCTTCAGGCTTCCTGCCCCAAGCCAGCAAGGCTCCCGTGCCTGGGTGTCTCAGCTCCTGCAAGATTGCTGAGATACAGTGGGGGACGGTGGAAAGACCAGCTACCAGCCAGCCAGCACCCCAGTGGCTTGAGCATCACCTTCACGTAGTCCTCTTGGAACGGATTCGGAGTGTCTCACAAACCTTCACCCATCGCATCGGCCCCACCGCTCTGCAGTGCTGGAGCTAAAAATAACCAGTGCTGACACAGACTGGAAACAGAAATGCAAAGAGAGAAAGAGGCTTGGTAAAGGTCAAAGTAGCGACAAGTAGCAGCAAACACCACACCACCTCCTTACGATCCTCAAGGAAAGTTGACTTCTTCCAGGCCTGAGTACCGCATCTGCTCCCTGCTCGTCTCGGCAGCCTCCCCATGTCTGCCCATACAGCAAGCTCCCTGCCTCTCTGCTGAAGCTCCTTTTCCTCCCACCCACCTCCTCCCCACCCCTGCACACCCATACCTTCTCTCACTTCTGCAAACTCAGGTTCTCTCTTGGTTGGTGCGATTTCTCCCTCCACCCAGAAATCCCAGTTGGACCCAGAATGCAATTACCAGCGCAAGGGAACAGGCACTCACCCAGCCACAGAGCACGCAAGCTGTAATAGACTGCAAACAGATAAATACAAGAGGTATCATCCATCAGAGCAGACAAGCTCCTAATGTCTGATGCAGGTCTGTGCTTCTATGCTTTAACCCAAAGGCAGATGGTTAAAACATGTGAATGTTGGATATGGCAGTTCCAGTTCAGACCTATTTTCATTTCGGAGAATAACAGCACTCTGCATAAGTGTTCGGCTGAACGATTTCCAGCCCATCATTTCTTTTCAGATTGTTTTGCTTCCATACATCGCTGTTCGTGACTGTGGGTGTGTAAGTGGTCAGTAGGCATTTTTTCCTCTCGCTGATTCTGTGCTTGAAATGTTTAAACTGGAGAATAATGACTAGCAGAAGGTGAATATTGAATCTCATGCCTCTGGTATCAACTTCCAGGCAAGTAATAACTCGTGCTAGATATAGCAGATCTCCAAGAGTTTCTATATATTTTCATCACATTATGTTCAAAGGTAGAATTCTTGGGCCTTGAGGGTTTTGAAGGGGTTTTTTAGGGTTTTTTTTTCTGAGGAGTCCATGTTTGACTCAGTGGGTTTTGGGTGGAAAGCAGGGGTTTGGATTTTTCCTCACCACCACTACTGCACAGGACTCTTTGCACCTTCTGCAACCTAAACCTAGAATAAATTTCCAGATGAAAGTAAATTTCTTTCACAGGATTTTAAAGAGAAATTTATGAGCTGTTCTCTGTGTGCATGCATGCATGCATGTGTGTGTGAACATGCAGGGAAGAAGCCAATGAGCCGTGGTCCATGTGCAGTACAGGAAATTTCTGTGTAGGAAAGCAGACGTGATGGGAGCAGGGGAGCTGAGTTTGCTACACCTCAAATGTCATTTTTCAGCAGGCAAGGGTTTTCAGGACTCGGTGTAGGCTACAGGGAGGTGGGAACCAGGGAAAGGGGTGGTCTGTCCCTGGGGAACATCAGCAGCCCATGGGGATCTGGACCCTGCTGGTGGGGCAGAATGGTGTTTCCTCCCCTATGGCATTAGCTCCCAGCTCTGCTTCAGCAGCTTTGCCTCTACGGAGAGGCCACAGCATTTCCCATAGCAACATTTTTTAATAAGAGGCAAAATGAGCATCAGCTGTCCCTGAAGACACCAAAAGGAGGCCAACCTGCAGGAAGAGTCTTCACGCTTCACCCACCTCACCTGTAACTTCTGCTCTCACAACAACCTGTGGCCCAGCTCTGTTTTCTCGTCCCAGCTCCCACCTCATCCCCTTACATCGCCGTCTGTCAGTGCCACTGGGGGGGGGGGGGAGAGAACCGGGCTCCCCCAAGGTAGGAGAGCCTCTCGCAGCGATCTTCTGCAGCCCCAGCAGGCGAGGAGGAGCAGTCCTGCAGCACAAGCGTTGCTGCACACACCTCCTCTGGCGATGGGTGCCTGAGGAGGATGTGGAGGAACCGTGCACCTTCCCCCAGGGCAGGGTGCAAGCCTCAAAGCACAGAGCGGTGTGACACCTCCTTTCACACCTCCTCCACCCCCTACACCTCTTGGGCATCCCCCATTTCTTCCACTGTGGATGCTCACTCCTCTTTCAAAGGGAAACAAGGGCCGAGCTCAGTGCTGAGATGCCCAGCACTACACTTCCAGCCAAGGGCTTGCATTCAGGGGCTTGCTCACCCTCTTTTTGGGGATGCCACCGCTGGCTGGCTTTGCTGAGTTACTGCTGGGTGGTCCTCAGGGCCCAGGAAAGAAGACACCAGGCTATCGATGCCCATGGGGCAAATGCCCTGTTCCCCCTAGCCTGTTTCCTCCAGCTGTTCCTGCAGGCAACAGAGGCAGGATGCTGGGCTAAGGGCCAGAACAGCGTGTTAGGTCTGGATGGTACCATGAGGAAAACTAGCAGAGTAATTGTAACTGCTTGGGGTGAAGCAGAGCAGAATATAAACCTCTTTTTGGTCTTCCCTTCTCCTCACATATGTATTTTGCATTTTTATTAAAGACCGACTTATTTTTTAATTGTCTTCTATTTGTTTACTAAGCCTAAATCTCTGCAGAAAGTAAATGTGTCAGCCAGACAAGACTACCAAATTATGCCGGCTGTATTTAGAACCCCGACACCCTTTGGTGAGATGTTGCTTTGGAACAGTGCTGGCCCTGAAGAAGCTGTTACCTTGCCCAGCAGTTATGAAGGCAAGCTTTATTGTGCCTCTGCCCAGAGGTGCTGGCACTTGCGAAGGGAGGACATCCTCGAAGCCATTCCTGAAGAAGGGTGCTTGCCCCAACCCTCGTCTGTCACCCACACACCCATGTTCCCCAGGGAGACATTCCTGTTCCCCAGGGAGACATTGTGCAGAGAGTGAAGATGCTGCAGCAGATGCAAGAGCACATGGAGCAGAGGGAGCCTCGAGCAGAGAGTTGTTAGATACAAAGACGCATCTTGTGGTGGCTATTAAGTGCTGCTGGATGAATATATAATCACAAACTTGTCAGGGCTTGATTTATTTTGGTTATCTGCCTGATGCTAAAAACATATACATCTGTTTCTGAAATCACCACATGGTAAATTACCACTGCCCCCACCCATGATCTTATGGGAAAACTGATTGACATCAAAAAAGAAACTCAAGGCAGGGCAGAGACCGTGTCTCGCAAATTCTCTCCCCTCTGAGCTGCAGCGGGAGGCGAGGGCTGCAAGGGGACTGGCGAGCAATCCCTAAGTGTACCCAAGGCCAATGAGATTGTGAGCATGGGTTGGAGGATATGTTCCTTCCAAAGTCCTAGCCTGTCCGGGGGTCTCCTCTGCATTCAGGTCCTGATGGTAGGGCAGTCAGGGGCTGCCTGGGACCCCTGAGGTTTGGAGGACTAACATCCATTATTTTTTATGTGTTGGCTGGGATTGGAAAAACCTCTGTCCAGATTCCCCAGAGAAAACCTACTGCATCAGCATACAATCTCCTTTTGTCAGAAAATGAAACAGCTCTAGTAGGTCCCTTCTGGGCCATTTCCCTGAGAAAAGCCAGGGGGAGATTATTTCCTTTCTAGCTCATTTTTTCTGATGCTTTTTCAGTCTTACTTGAAATTTGGTTTCCCACCTTATCCCTGTGATACTCACAACCACACATCCAGCATCCATATGTTCTTAAATCTTCCCTGCTTTAGTGCTATCGTTTCTAGACGGAGGTTCCTCTTCAATTCAGCTAGCTGCTCTCCCTCCTCCCCTGCTGTCCTGTAGGCTGATGGATGCTGTACTGGTGCTCAGCCATAGCTTACACAAGTGTTGTAACTTGGCCTCTCTTCTTCTCACCTCCTATATCCATCCCTGAAAGGCTTTTGCAGCTGCTCTCTGGGCCAAGTCTAGGTTGCCAGCATCCTTCTGGTGCCACATGTCTTGGTATTAAGGCAGCAGCCCATGTTGTCCCTTCCCTCCCATCAGCGTGGTCTCTGCCCAGAGGGTTTAATCTGGGCAAGTTCAAGGCGGAGGCTCTGAACAGACACCTGTCAGCCCTTCCCATGCTGGGAGTGAGGCAATGGGACTGCTGTTGGCTGCTGGATTGATGTGACACATAACTGATAAACCCAGTGATTGAAGAGTTCATGAGCAAAAGGAGTTAGCTGGGAAAGAAATCCTCTGTGGACCAGAGGCTGCTCTGTTTGCCTGTGTGTGATCTGTTCAATACCATGAGATCCTGCAGATATATAACACCTTTGCTACCGTCTAACACTCACGACACACACAGGCAGTTGCTGCTTTGGGCAGAAGGAGCCTGGAGCCTCCCTGCAACTTGAGGAAGGTGTGTGTTGCTCCCCATAAAGAACTGCCTCTTAATTACCTCTCTTAAAATGACTTAAATGAACCCTGCGGCTTGTAGAGTCCAGAGGCTCCTAAGGATGCTGCGATGCAGACATGGTCAGGGAAATACTAAGACAGCAGCAAGAAAAGATGGCACATTCCTGCCAGGAGGGAGAGAAGAAAACAAAGAAACAGAGCTCCAGGAGGCAGCTGAGATGCAGAGGAGAGGCCACCGGCTGTGGGCACACACACATGCACCCCTGCAGACAGGGTCCGTCGCCCATCCAAGGGCACAGCATCTTCACAGAATCATAGAATCATTTAGGTTGGAAAAGACCTTTAAGATCATCGAGTCCAACCACCAACCACGCCCACTAAACCATGTCCTGAAGTGCCTTGTCTACTTGCTTTTTTAATACCTGCAGGGACGGTGATCTTCTCTCCTGTCAACCCTGCAGGGACAAGGCAGGAGGTGCTGACAGCCAGTCACACCTCTCCACCGCTGGCACTGACACCGCACTTTGCTCTCAGATGCTACCAGGTGCAGAGCCGGTCACATCTCACTGGCACAGTGGAGGGAGGTGGAATTGGTGTTTTGATGAGCTGCCCCTGAGCGCAGCGAGGACCACCTCCAGCAGCCATCCTCCTGCAGCACCCCCTCACTGTGGGCTGCCCAACCAGGGAGTTGAGTTTTTTGGATGAATCAAGGCCTGAAAGCTTCAAAGCAACCTGGGGAAGCGGTCGCATCCCATGCAGCCGTTTTAATGGCAGCTGTGTGGGTGAATCCCCTGGACCACTTTGAATATTGCAAGAAAGATCTGGAACAGTGAGTCACCAAAGGGCTTGTTATATTTCCCACAAGAATTAATTGTCCATTGAGAATTCCAGATCAAGAAACTGCATTTTGTTTCCACTTCTCCTGTCAGCTGCGTGCGAGATCTAACTCATGCTCCACTCCGAATCTCTGTCGGGTATTATTAGCCGGCCTCTGTGATGTGCTCCAGCTGCAGAGGGTGAAATGGTGCTTGCGTATCTCTTACTTTCCCTTCAGGATGCCGAGTCTTTGTTCTGGCAGCCTTCCCCCCACTGATGAGCAGTCCTGCTGAAGTCAGTCCAACCGCCTGACCATGGCAATGATGCTCTTGCAACTCAGCCCAGCTCAGCAAATGACTCTGAGCTTCTTCAGGCTGAAAACTGCTCAGGAGGGGGTAAAATGCATTGCTGTTACTGCTGTGAGTATTTTTATGAGTTGCTTCCTGCTAGAGCCCCATCCTCTTCTATTGGTCTCCAGGTAACCGGCAGCAATAAATGCCTCCCCTTTCTTCCACCTTCTGCAAGAGTTTCACTCAGCAGGAGCAGGACAAAACTCCTTCTAAATCCCTTTACTGTTCATGAAAGTGGATCACATCAAAGATAACTTTCCCCTCCATTCCTGAGAAGGAAATGGTACCACCCTGCAGACTGGCTCCACCTTTCAGTTCTTTAAATCGTCAAAGAAAGGACCATTTTTTCAGTGCTTCCCACACAATGCTTCGTGCTTTTCCACCAGTCCTGAATCTGTGGACCCTAAATATCTTCAGTTGCTGGGGCAGAGAGCTGCACAGAGAATTTAGGCACTGCCTTGATTTAGTTTTCCTTTGCTTCTTTTCAAGGGTCCCACAGGAGCAGACCATGGACTTCGACGTGCCTGCAGACTATAGGCAGGAAGCTAAACTGTCCTTGAGTATAACAAATGCTAGTTTGGGTCTTCTATTAGTGAGCTCCTTCACATAGCGTATCCAAGCCTCCGTTTCTCAAAGAACAGGGAACTGTAAAGGCCAAAATTTATTTCCATTTTAATCTCATCGCAATTCCAGTAGGTGTCTGTGAAGCAGAAAAGAATGGCTCTCTTTGCATTAGAGAAAGCTGAATAATTCAGGCACCTTCTTTAGGCCTCCTCCTCTCTTCCCAAGATAATAATCGTCCCACATTTTAGTGCTGCAACACAACCAGCCACCCAGGACTTCATCGTATTCACTAGGCTTCGTACTGACAGGAGGAGAAAGCACAGATCCTTTTGCCATTGGAGTGAAAAGAGAATTTTATATAATTGCTGGAACATGAGGCTTGTGATGTAGTTGCGCATTTCTGGCTCCCTTGGAGGATGGGCAGCAGTGGGTACACACTTGTACGGATATGTGCTCACATGTGCCACATCAGGGAGGATGTTTATGCAGCCCAAGACTGGGGACTCAGCTGAAATGGGAAAAAATCTTGCTGCAGATTTCCTCTGTGATTTTGGCCACATCACTTTGTCTGTGACTCATTCCTCCACCTGCAAAGAGAGCAGTAAAAGCACTGCCTGCCTGCAGCTGGCAGCTACAAAAAGCAGCATATGCAATGAGTGTCAAGGACACGACCACCACTGTGACAGCAAGCGTTAAATAGTTACTCCTCACCTTGCGTAACTTGTCCCCAAACCTCCAAGCAGCATCACTTCCCTCCTTCGGGACCCACCAGTGGTGCTGAGGGCCTTGCTGAGCCCTGCTGTCAAATTGTATGTGATCAGACCCAGGTTAAACTTGTAGCAGGCATACAGACTACAGTCCTTATCCAATAATTTAAAAACAGGTGATGCCTCCAAGATAAAGTAATTATGAGGAACAAATTAGGAACAAGGGAAAAGTGGCAGCACAAGAAAAGAGCACATCTTCCCTAGATATTACAAAAGTTACCATAGCTTTAAAGTACCTAATAAATACTTGTTCCTTTAAGAAAATCCTGACTGAGGGGAGCTCTACAGACAGACAATTGCAGTAATATGTATATAGGGAGTCTGCGAGTACCTGTGCAAATGCATAAAAAAGGGAAGATGAGGCTTTAAAGGGAGCTGGAAGAGGCAGTGAAAAATCTGTGACTCAACACTATCGAGACAGATAATGTGCATAAAAATGTTCTGAAAACAAAAGAGATCCTAAAATTGTTATAAATCTTTTATCAGATGAAGTTAATGATATATCTAATATTCCTACAGAAAAAAAAAAAAAACAAACAGAAGTAGCTAACAAAGATTAATCTTCTGTATTCTGAAAGAAACTAGGTGGCATATTAGTATCCCATGCGATTAATGCATTACTCTATTCTATTCTAAGTTAACAACAAAAGTTGTTGAATATCCTTTTCTAGAGATAAATATTTCTAAATCAGGACATCTAGATTAATGTTCAAAAGGTTCCTAAAAGCTCTCTGAAGACCTCTCTGGATAGTTAATGTCAATTTTTAATAAAATTTGGGAAAATGGGGGATTGCCTGCAAACGGTAAGGGAGGTGTCGTTCCATTAGCACTTTTAAAGTATAAATGGGATGGTAAGGGGAGAGGGAGGCTGTCCCCAACCCCATCCTGTAGGCCACTAGCCCAGCACTGGGGAGATGGATGTGAGGAGGAGGCAGAGGCGCACGGGGCTGGGTTGTTATTGCACAGAGCAGGGTACAGAAGAGAGATGACAGACACCATGATGTTGTCTTTGTGTCTGAAGCCATCTGGAGGAGGGAGAATCGCAAATGCGCTTTTGTCCTGGAACAGTGCCCATTGCTAAACTGGATAAATTATACCTGATCACTGGGGCTGATATTTCTTGTATTGCAAACTGACTAACTGATAGACCTCAAAGCACTTTCACAAACCAGGAATGGTCAACATGATGTCTGCTATCTCAAGAGGTTTTGTAGAGGTGAGTTCCTGACCTGCTGCTCTCCCTTACTCCAGCAGCAATCCAGAAGGGAACCTAAATTCAGTGCCCGCAAACTTCTCAGCTCCCCCTGCCTGGGGGCTGGTAAGTAATGAAGAAGTCTGCATATTTACACAGGTAAGTTTTGGTTACGCTGACAGAGAAAAGACTGCGCTCTGGAAAACAGTATTTCTGATCAGCACAGTGGGAGCGTGAATGCACACAGTGCAACGATGGGCTGCCAGAGCGCTGCTATGACCAGAGGGAAAGTGTGGTCTTTGACACGTGGGCCAGACCCTGCCAAGCAGGTGCCCTTGCTGGGTAATCCTGCATGTGTCTGTGCAAGATACTGGCCAGACCCACAATACTGGGAAAGGTGGGCAGCGGAGAAGCTGGCAATTTTTCTGCCGGAGCTGCTCTTCAAAAAAGCTCTCCTTGTTTCAAGAGGTTCCTGAGGTGAATCTGAAGAAAGCAGATCTTTTTTGGCATTGCGTGATCTGAGGCAGCAGGAGAAGCAATCTGTGTCCTGGGAAGGACATGGACATGGTGACAAGTTGGGATTTTGGTTCTCTGTTACCAAGCAAAACCCAAGCAGCCCACATCAATGTGCAGAGTCTGTGCTGGCTGGAGAGCAGCCTATCCATGCACAAGCACCTCTGGGGACTGCCAGAAATTTGGTGTCACATCTTCTTTCAGTATTAAGACTTCCTCTGTTTTTTTAAATTGGCCACTTCTCAAGCCATGTGTGGGTCTTTATCCTTCCATGTGACCCTTTTCTTCTGCCAGGCACCCTTACCACAGGTATCTGACCTTGCACAGTTCCCTCATAAACCGAAATGTCTGGACCTGGGCCCACTGGTTAGACTAGAGATAAATACAGGTAAATAGGATACTCTTGGTTTCACTGCCTAGCCTGAAACTCCAAACAGGTGAGATTAACCCTTGCCTGCCTCTACCCCACTGTTTGGGTTGAATCCAGCTCCTTGCTCAAGGTTTCTTAGGTAGCATATGGCTACTACGGATTCTGCCACGGAAGAGGCAGAGGTTGTGCACTCAGACATGGGAAAGAAGATGGTACTTTCCCCTTTTTTTCCGTGACGCTGTAAGTAGCTTTTGCTAACGGGGCAAGACCCGGACACTTGAAAAGGCTGCATGTAGAGGTATGCTAATGCACCTGCACAGAAAAGAGAAAACCTCAAGTTTCCTAAGCATTGGGAGGGGTACAAGGAAATAATCTGTGTGCGTGTGTCTGTGCGGCACTGCCTGAGAAGATGCATTGCTCTCTTTCATGTATGTGAACACTTCCTATTTCTTTTGATACTTGCTCTTGTCAAGCTCCAAATATAGTTTTTTTCCCTCTGAATGCAGTTTCCCTGCTCCCTCCTGGGTATGAGGGCTGACTTATCTACCCGTTACATCAGCTTCTCCAAGCAGAGAGATAAACAGGCCTAGGGAAAAAACTTTCTCAGCTTTTGATGGAAAGATTAAATGCAAGCAGTTACTGAACCTAAGGCAGCGCCAGTGGCCAACATGTGAATCTCAGTAAACAGTGCAAATCCCTCTGTTTCAGAGGCTCCAGTAGAGTGAGAAATGTGTCCCACTTAACTGTGGCAATCGGTCTGACCCCCAGGGAGCCAAAGCTCAGTCAGTTGCAATACTCCTTATTCTCTTGCCGTAAGTATTGGTTGCACGGTCTCTCCTCTCTCAGCAGTTGCTCAGAAAGTTGCCCTTTCTGGGACTACAGAGGAGCAGCCAGTTGGTCCAAGTTATCTCACCGTGTGGCTGCGATAGGCGAGAGTAGTATAAAGCCAGAGAGGATCAAGGCATTGCAAAGAGCAGGTTCAGCTTCTCCATCCAGTGACGGGTGAAGCCAAGTTCAAACAGGGTAAATAAAAAAGCGTCGTAACAGGCAATCTCCCTCCATCCTGGAAAAGGGCTGGTGAGGTTTACCCTGGGAACAGTTAAGTGATAGCACCAGCCACAAATGCAGAACTGCCAGCTCTGCTGTTGGCTGCATCCTTCTGCTTTCCACTGCACAGACTCTTACATGGTACTGTGGATCAGAATTCGGGTGATTACACCATGTGTTGGATACCAAAGCTGGCAGCAGAAATGCAGAAGTTTCGCAGCCTGGCTCTGGTTTACTCTGCAGGTCCTGGGTGAGCCCTCACTCAGCAACGCCAGCACCACACCAACAAACTCATTACAGCAGCTGAGGCTGTACCTTCCTCTGCCACCCAGCCCAGTGCTTCTAACTGCATGGTGGAGAGATGCTTGGCCCTTTTTTTTTGCAGTTCCCCATCACCCCTGCGACATCATCCCGGTTTGAGCTATACACACTATACTCTGTTGACAGTGCATGTGAAGGCAACCAGCAAGCAGGTAACACAAGTCTGTGTCCTTGGATTTGGTGATGATGTTTTCCAGCACAAGTGCATCACTGGGCCGCTGGAAGGACATGAAGAAAGGAAAACCTCTGCCATGAAATGTTGCTCAGAGTGGGAAAGTCCAGGGCTTTCACAGTATTCACTGACACTGCTTTGAGAGGGATTGTGGCTGCTTTGAGGCTACGGAGGTCAGCTTGCTGCTCAGAAAGTGAGAGGAAAGATATCATCCTTCAGTACCAGTGTCTGTGAAATTGTGCTTTAAGATACACACTTACAAAATGGGATGTGTTATGCCACCGCAAGTACCCAGGAAGCCTGTAAAGGCATAAACAGTAATGAAAGTGGAATACTTTATTTTCACATCTACTCCAAATCTGCTCGTCTTTGACCCAAACGATAGCACGGGGGTAGCGTCAGGGAGCAGCCTGCCAACGTCCCTTGAGCATTCATTTGATTCAGTCCTTCTAGGTGGCTCAGAAACGTGCACTCTGGACTTCAAGAAACAGCTTTGCCGAGATCCCAGCAATCCACCGTGAAGTGGCTTCAAGCTTCAGCTGAAGATCTCCCATGCCCCTTGCTGGAGAAACCGTGCAATAACAGAGCTCTGGACAACTGTGAAAACAATAAAGCCAAGTACATCATGGCTCTACATCCCCATGGATAAAGGCGTTGCCCAAAACTCATTTCCAGCAGTAACAACTAACAAAGAAAACCGTAGAACTTAAAATGTAAAACAGGACAGGCCTGCCATATTTTGGCACTATATGTCTGCTGAAGTACAGTGCGTATTCTCCTGTTTCTAAAACCAGAAGGAGCACTATGATATGATATACGATATGGTATGATATGATATGATATGATATGATATACCACACCTCTAACCTGTGGTACGAGGGAAATCATATCAGATGCTTGTAAGGAAGATAGCATAGAAATGACTGTGTTATAGTATAAAGGTACTGAAATTAGCTTCAAAATAACTAGCTGGTGTCCTGATAGCCATTTAGCTGTCAGGTATCTTATTAGCCCATGCTGGGCTCTGCATTGCCACAGGCTGTTTCCATTGCTCGAGTTAGCAAGCTCCAGGCCAGCTCAGGAGTCTCCACTTGGCACCGTGTGTAGTTCTGTGACTGCAGCATGGACATATCCAAACCTGAGCAGCTCTTGCACAGAGCTGACTAATGGCATAAGAAGGGTAGTGAACTTAAAAAAAAAAAAGTGATTTTGATTTTCTGCCATTTACGTGGAAAAAGTTAATGCTACATTAACACGAGCCAGCTTCCCACGTGGGCAGCTGCACCTCTGTGACCGCCATCCGGAAGGTGGCTGCGGCTTGACGTTGGTTGAGGAATCAGCAGTGTTGGGTGGAAAGGGGCTTTGCGGGGTTCAGCATTACCATGCGATGGGATACTTGTATTTCCACACCCCGCCCTCTTCTCTGTTTTTTTCCCCCTCTCCTCCACTCCACATTGTTCTCTTGCCGGTACCGTCTGTCCCAGTCCCAGAATACCTTCCTGACAATTCCCTCTTGTTCTGGCTTGGTTTCCATCCTCAGGGAGGTATCTTCCTTGGAAATGAGCCTGAGCAGGAAAAATAGGGAAAACCCCATATTTAGAGACACAACTTTGTGCACAAATCAATTTCCACCTGCTGATTCACCAAAGGTAGGAGAAACAACACCATCCTTTGCAGGAGGAATATTACAATTGACTTGCTGTGCTTCAGGTGAAGGAGGAGCTCCAGGGAAAGCCTTGCAAGGCCCTGTTCTAATGCTACTATTCTGTCTGTATAGTCTTCAGGAAGCCTGAAGAAAGCCCAGTTTTGTATAAAAAAACTTTTTTTTTTAAATTATTTGGCAAACATGATGGCTGCTGTTTGTCATTTAATGTCTTTCTAATGGAGCATAAAGTGAGCGGACTCGTCTTTTAATGTTTCATTGCCTCCTTTATGCTTTGTCTATTGGTAGTGACTGCAACTGAGTGGCCCAGAGGGAATTAGTAATGAAATTTCTGTAGCAGCCCAAAACAAAATTGTTTTTAATCTAGGTTCTGCATAAAAAAACAGCTAATTTTCTGACATCCTTTGTTTTAATTCTTGATGGTCCAAAGTAAAAAGCAGCAGCGGCCATGCATTTCTGACAACTGCAAGGCTGAAAAAAAGATTTTTACTCTCCAAAGAGATTTCTGCATTCTATGAGAAATTAACAGATTTTTCTAGTTTTATCAAATAATAAAAAACTTAAATAATGAAATAATAAATAATAAAAACTTGTCTCTGGAATGTCGAGTAAGAAATTGGAAAGGAGAAAACATGTTTTAAAATGGCACTGAAAACCAGCTAGATACAATGGAAATAACCCCAAAGGAAATGCTTAGAAACTGCCAGAGATGCCTTCTGCATAAATTGTTTTAAATCAGCACGTGCTGCTCATGAGAGAGGGACACGTCCAGGATGGGGCATCCACAACTTCTTTGGACAACCTGTTCCAGTGTCTCATCACCCTCATAGTAAAGAATTTTTCTCCCTATATCTAATCTAAAGATTAGAGGAGACAGGGAGAGCAACAGGCACCGGTGGTCCGGCCCCGGTGACGGCGTGGGCTTTGCTAGGAAGGAGCCAGCCCGCATCCCCAGCCGGCGGAGCAGGAAAGGGCGAGAGGCTGGGATGGAGCATCCTCGCAGGTGGCCCGTTGGCAATGCCTCCATGTGAAAAAGTCACGGTGAGTGAAACCAGCAGGTATATCAGGATCTTTCCAGGAGCCCTGGCTCGACGGCGGGGATGGAGTTGGATTTCTGGTCCAGGCAGGCAGTCTTCAGTTCGGTGACACTGGGGAGCCGAGTGCTCAAGACCTTTGGCACCGGCCAGTTTGAAAAAGTGATTTGAAGCCAATAGAGGCTTATACCTGCAAGGGTTTGTGGGTCAGCCTGGGCATTTTCTCAATTCTTCTTTAAAGTATGAAAGACCAACACAAACAGGGGAAGTTGCCTAAATGCCCATACTGGGGAAACAATGAAAGGGAATATACACAATGTACTATCATATTCGCGAAGTAAATTGGGGAAAAAAACGCCTCTCCAACTTATTTTTTCCTCCTGCTGGAAGGGCTAGATATAAAAACATGAGACAAACAATTTTCAGACAAATCTGGATTAAACTGATAGTGGAAATTTAAAATAAAATAAAAACATTCTTAATAGGAAAATCCACTGAATCTACCCCATACTTTCAAGGCATTTCTTTGCCCGCGTGTTCTTACAACTGATCAAAAGATGAAAATCCATTTGGGTGAAATTTTCTAAAGTGTTGAAGCTGGTTTAATTCTGAAGCAGTAAAAAAAAAATTCCAAAGCTTTTACTGATTTCATCTTCAGTTTGTATCTATTTTTATTGAAATATTTATTAAAACCACTTTTGACACTTTCTATTAGCCAAACAGCCTTTTCTTTGATAAGCAAGTCATTAACAGTGTTACTAGCTAAAGGAAAATAGCATTCAGCCTTTGGGGGAAACTAAAGCTTTCACTGGGCAAAACCATATTTAACCCCCCCTAAAAATGAAGCTCATGTACTAAAAAAGAAAAGGTGAAGAAAATGAGAAAAGAATCTTTTCTGATTTTTCAAAAAAGTTATTTTTTGAAATACCTTATCCATGCAAGTCTTACCCATGGAAACATTGTTTTCAGCTCAGTGGGACTTTTTTGACGGAATTCTTCGCCTTGAACACTTTTAGTGTTCATGCTTCTGATAAAGTAGTTTGGTTTGCTTTAAAAATACCCTGCATCATAGTCATTGTTATTACTTGGTTTAGTCGTTATGATTACTGGTATTAATGGAAGATGTAGAGACTGTAATGTGACCCAGGTGCTGCACAAACACAGAACGCAAAAAGGTGGTTCTTGACTTCCACACACTGCCATTAGGCAGGAGCGCTGGCAGCCTGAAGAGGTCAGGAAAAAAAGCCAGCCACTGAGCAGCCAGAATTAGCTTTAAAAGCATGACATTTAAAGTAATAATAAAAAGGTGGCTGCCTTTTATTTACTTCTAGCTTAGGAATCTTTAAATATTTTGTACATAAGCTCAAGCTTCCTGCAACCTCTTAGCCAGAGGACAAGAAAGCACTATTTTTAAAATGAAAGCTGAGAAACCCATGTAATCAGAAGCTTTAAGGAAAATACCAAGTGTCATGAGAGCTGGCAACCCTGTAGTTCCCCACCACTGTTTCTTCAGATCCTGTTTTTAATGCAAAATTAAAGGCTGTTTTCCCCTTACATTCTTCAACACTATAGTTAAGTGCAATGTGTTGCCCTTTAAGTGAATGCTCTTTTTACAAAGCAATTTGATTGTCTTCAATTACGCTATTATCAACAGCTGAGATTAGTAAAAGAATCAAACGGTTATAATTCTATCCAATATTCTTCTCATTACAGACAAGAGGCCTAGACAGTCATTTTGCTTTTTGTTTATTATTAGCTTCCAGTCACAATCATTTTCAGACTCTGATACATTAGAACAACATGAAATGGTATGGACTGCAAACAAACAGGCAAAATATTTTTTGCTACAAAAGTCTTTTTTTTTCTCTAGGACTTCAAAACCACACAGAAGTAATTATTTGATGTAGATTAATTTGGTTACTTTAAGTAAAACTTTAATTCAGAGCTAAATTTGATCTATACCTCTCTAACTTGGAAGAGAGAATCCTGAGATTTATAGATCATATTCTCATGATGTAGTGCCCGTAACATAATACGCTGGTGCAGCACTGAAAGGCAGAGGCTCCGCCTGCAAAAATCTGCTGGAACTGTTTGCTTTGCAGCTCTCTGCTCTGGTTGTGCAGTTGAATTAACTTATTTTAATATAACAGCCTGCTACGGATAACATCAGCTAGTAGATAAAAGTAGCGCAGAGTGTCTGTAACATACCATGTTAGCATTTCTGGAAGTTCAACTCTCCTGCCGCCCCAATAAAATGAAATATTAATAAATGATGTGTGCAGGAGGCATTCCGTCTGGCTGTCTTGAAGTCAAACTGTAAGAGCTGCCTGACAAGCGCCATCCTCCCGCCAAGAAGCAAGCAGCAAGAAAAGTGGCTAGAGGGTTCAGCAAAGGTCGATGAGAAACAAAACTACAACATGTACTGCAAGACTTGGGCTGGAGTGATGACAACATCTCTCAAATTGTGTTCTCCTGCTCAGGAGCTCAGCCTCAAAGGTACTGCAAGAGATAAACAGCTAGTAACGGACTGATAAATATTCCCCGGAGAGGGTATGCAGCCAAGGCCGCAGCATCTGGAGCTCCCCGTCATTGTCCACGGACGATGCCGTGGACCCTGGGAGGGAGCTGAAAGCATTCCCAGTGCTCTTCTCAGCAATGTGTTGGTCCCATGGGACAGAGGAGCAGAGGGTACTGGGGTCCTACCACTTGGGGTGCAGTTGGAGGGAAGCGAACGCCGGCGCAGTGGGCTGTCCAATGGCACCCAGCACTGAGCTGGACCTGCAGTCGTGCACGGGGGCCGGGGGCTAAGCCCAGGCAGTCGGTGGCCGAGCAGGTCAGGCAGGGTCCTGCTATGCAGCCTGCATGGAAGGAGCCGCCTTTGGGATACTCACTCAAATTTGGCGTATCCTGAACAGATGAAACCCATGTAGCTGTGTATAAGAGAAGAAAGAATTCTTTTCTCTCCAGTTTAGAAGCCAACGCAAGGAGTTTGTACCCCTGTGGTAGAAATAAACTGTGTATTATCAGCATTACAGAAACCTGGTAACTTGGTACTGATGACATTTTAATCAATCCAGAATAGCATGGTTTATATTAATAACACACCCATTAACTAGATTAAGAACTGGTTCCTTTCAGATCTCAAATCTAAACTGTTGGTGGAGAATCCCCAGCAAACAAAGACAGTGATGTGGCAAGACTTTCTAAGAAGGAGTATTTACATCTAACCTATTCAGTATTTTAATCAGTGGCCAGAAAGTTAAATATAAACTTCCTACTGATAAAATCCACAGGTGACACCAAGATTAGCAAGCTAGGGAAGAGGAGGTGTTACGCTATCTGATCTGAGAGCGTTTGATGTCAGAAGCATGGGCCCGTTCCCAGAAAGGGCTTTTGCGGGCAGTGCCATGCACGGCAGTGCAGCCACAGGCCATTCCCACGGAGTGATGGAACACCGCCTGGGTAACAGCAGCTTTGGAAAGGGTAAAAGGACAAACAGTTCACGGGGAACTTGCAGTGTCATGACATGACGAAATACTAGGGAGATCTTGAAATCATAGCTGTAAAGAAGGAATTTGTATACATATGTGTATTTTTGCTTAGGTGGATCCTAGATTGCCAGGGGCAGTTCAGGCAACCACATTTTAAAAGGGGTGTTGAAAAACTGAGCAGGATTCACAGGAAAACCAGGAAAACAACGTAAGGACTGGCAAAAATGTCTTTTGTTGAGAAGTTTAAAGAGATCAGTTTGTTAACTTATCCAGAAAGAAATATTTTGAGTTGACTAGACTACAGCGTACCTAATATCTTCCCAAGAAGAAAATATCAAGAATGTATGGAAGTATAAAGAAAAGCAGAAAAACAACCAGTGGCTGGAAGGTGGATGCAGCCACATTGATACAGAGAATCCAAGCCCACGTTCATAATGAGGAGGGTAAGGACAAAGGGAAAGATAAACTCTTCATCTCTTGATTTCTTCAGATCAGAATTCAGTGTCTTTCTTAAACAGAAGTCTTACACACAAGTTATTTGGCTCCAGACAGGATAGCTGCTTGTGATATACAGAAGTGCACATTCCTATGGACTGCCAAAACATGTGACGGATGCCTAGAAACAAACCACCAAGTTTTGAAGTGCTTGTGAGCAGAGACATTCCTTGCTTTCCAGTCTTTGGGCCAGCTACAGAGAGACCATTTCATATGGAAAAGCAGTCCTGATTATTCATTAAAAACACACCAGCGCAAATTCTCAAACCCCCGTGTTTGAAAAAGGCACTATTTGTATGTGCCTCATCTGATCCAGAAGATTTCAGGACAGGTCTTGGGTGGGTGATCTAATCTCTGGGTTTCTGGCTACGGTTTGAGCGCTCATTCCCGCTGCCATCCCGCAGCCCGAGACACGGGCACCGATCTGGGCAAAAGGCAATCTACACGCACGCACCAATACTACAGTAACTAAGCAGCTTGCTTCTCTTTTTTGGCGGATTATTTTTAACCCAGTTCAGCTCTCTGCTCCAGTTCATGGCCTGCAAACAGCCTCATCGGCACGGACGGGTCTGGGCAGCCATGGCAGCACCCACCCACCCACCGCAGAGCAGAAAATCCTAAAGCCAGCACTGCCTGGGAGGCACAGCTACTGAGGCTGATCCATCCAGTGGTTCATTGTTGCCATGGGAGAGGTCTGGCTTGCCTCCTCCCCCTCGACAGTGCGGTCCCACCACCTCCTTTTGCTGGTCTTGGCAATTGCCTGGCTAAATCTCTGCTGGGTTAGCCAGGCAGCTCAGAGAGGGCAGCAGTACCAGCCTAAGGGACCGTACCTGCTGGAGTGGCTCTACCTACCCGCTGCATTGCAGCATCTTTACCATCAGACTATGCCCTCATATTCCCATATAGCTCTACCGCGTTCCCAGGAAGGGTTCCCTGGCTCCGTACACTGATCCAAACCCCAGGCAGGATCATTCCACCCTCCCCACTGTCCCTAACGGTGCCTTTTCCTCCTCTCTTTTTAGCGCCAGAGCTGCTGTGTCCAGGGGCTGAGCAGGCTTGGGTTAGTTCTTGAGACAGGCTCAGCAGATGGTGGCACAGCTGCCAGGGCCTGGAGAAGAGAGAAGAGGGGAGAAGGTTGCACGCAGAAGTTTCTCGCTTTCCAGTGGAACTCAGCAATGTTTATCTGCCTCCTTGGGGGATGGTTCATCAGGCTTAAGCCGGTGACATCCGTAAAATTCATGGAGAGCACTGCACTGCTAAAGCATTCATATTCTTCTACCGATAACGGTGAAAGACTCATGTAGCACAATGAGGAAAAAGACACAGCACCACTGGGTAAAGGTCATGGCCGCTTCTATTGTACAGCAGAAATAAACACAAGCTGCAGATCTGCACAGTTATATGCTCTTCAAAGAGCTCTTCCCCCGCGCCTCTTTCGGGGCCTGTCCCACCCTGCTACAGTCATTTGTAACTATGGGTTTCTGGCCAAGTTTCCTCCTCAGTCATGTAATTTCCTTTTTCTTTTCTTCTGTGGGACATTTTCAGATTTTCAAAGGGAAGAATCTGTATTCCAATTCACCATCCAACAACCCATCAGTGTGGAAGAGAAATGTCCCTAATTTTGGTGTGGCTTCTTACCAGTGTTTTTAACGCTAAAAGCCAGTTAACAGACTTAACAGCCAGCTAACTTCACACTGAGTGAGAGGATCGGTGCGATGGTCCTGCAGATTTGAATCTTCTCTGTGTGCAGGAAAGGTGTTGTCTGGGTAATGGCAGGAGGATTTTCCTTTCTGCTTGCAACCAAGCGACCTTTCCTGGAGGAAGAGGCAGTCTGGCCCCAAGCAACTCATTCCTCGAAGCCTGGGAAGCAGACGCCAGCCTCTTGGTATTGATGGGGTTACGTAGGATGCCGACAATCTTAAATGAGAGGATATTCAGTAACGTGACGATTGCTGTGCACTTTGGCTTGCGGAAGAACCTGGATGCTTTTCTACCTTTCCTTGGGCACCCTCTCTTAAACAGCCAGGCATCTCCAGGGGAGGCAGCCCCCCACCACCCCACGTCCAGCACAGGTCCTGACTTCCCCCGCTCTTTGCAGTGTTGTGCCCGAGTCACCGGGCGTTTTTAGGGAATGACGTGCTCATTGCGCAAAATACATCCAGTCGCTTCTGCTGCAGGGGTTGGACTTTGGCAGCTGACAGAGGTACCTGCTGACTCCCAGCATCTTGAGCGCTGAAGACCATTTAAGCATAGGTGTTGACAAACTGGATTCCATTTTATCCACTTTAGCACGCATTATTTTTTATACTGTTGGCTAAAAACTCAGCGTCAGTAGAACCCTTTTGCCTCTCCGGGAGAATATCCAGTGTTTCATGCAGGAACAGATTTGACAATCTCATACTGGAAAGTCGACACTCAATTACCTCATTCCTAACTGATGGTGCCGTTTGTAAAGTTTTTTCTGAAAACCCGGCAGGCAGAGGGGAACTGCTGTGGGTGATGGAGTGGGAGTTGAACACAAGGAAAAAGTGCTGAAGCACTCATTAAAAAAAAAATTAATCCTATGTCTTCTTAATAAGTGACAAGTTAGTTTGCTGAGGAAGGAGGAGCCTTTCCAAGCCCAAAGGCAAGATTTTTGCAGACAGAGAGTACAAGTTTGCACTGTGTACCTTCTGTAATTAGTTTCTAGACAGAAAAGACACAAAATCTTCTTCACAGGGATTTTATTGCCTGATGTGGTGGCTTGACCCTGGCTGGAGGCCAGGTGCCCACCAAAGCCACTCGATCACTCTGCCTCCTCAGCTGGACAGGGGAGAGAAAAAGAAAAATGAAAGCCCCGTGGGTCGAGATGAGGACAGGGAGAGATCACTCACCAATTACCCTCACGGGCAAAACAGACTGGACTTGGGAAATTAGTTTAACTTATTACCAATCAAATCAGAGTAGGATAATGAGAAATAAAAACCAAATCTTAAAACACCTTCCCCCCAGCCTTCTTCCCAGGCACAGCTTCACTCCCAATTTTCTCTCCCTCCTCCCCCCTGGAGGCATAGGGGGACGGGGAATGGGGGTTGGAGTCAGTTCATCACACCTTGCCTCTGCCGCTCCTTCCTCCTCAGGGGGAGGACTCCTCACTCGTCCCCTGCTCCACCCTTGGGTCCNTCTCCACAGATCTGCAGGTCCTGCCAGGAGTCTGCTCCAGCGCGGGCTTCCCACGGGGTCACAGCCTCTTTCGGGCACCCACCTGCCCCAGCGTGGGGTCCTCCCCGGGCTGCAGGTGGATATCTGCTCCACCGTGGACCTCCCTGGGCTGCAGGGGGACAGCCTGCCTCACCATGGTCTTCCCCACCACAGGCTGCAGGGCAATCTCTGCTCCGGCACCTGGAGCACCTCCTCCCCCTCCTTCTGCACTGGCCTGGGGGTCTGCAGGGTTCTTTCTCTCACATATTCTCACTCTTCTCTTCCGACTGCTGTTGCACAGTTGGTTTTTCCCCCTTCTTAAATACATTATCCCAGAGGCACTACCACCGTCGCTGATGAGCTCGGCCTCGGCCAGCACCAGGTCCATCTTGGAGCGGGCTGGCATTGGCTCGATCAGACATGGGGGAAGATTCTGGCAGCTTCTCACAGAAACCACCCCTGTAGCCCCCCCTGCTACCAAAACCTTGCTGTGCAAACCCAATACACCTGGCTATTAAATGTATAGAGACAACAGGCACACATTAAGACAAGGCAACTCCCTCCCAATAAATTAGCATGCCCGTGTTTGCAAGGAGACATAATAGCTGTTATTTATATTGTACTTACATATTTAATTTTCATTATAAATAAAAGCTTCATGCCTCCCTTTGAGCCTGCCCTTACAGCCTTAGACTACAACAGCTACAACAAAACTATTATTCCAAATTAGCATGGCATTCAGTGTGCAGTTGTATTACTTCCATGATTTTTATTGTTTTTTTAATTATTATTTCTTCTCTCGGTTCATTCATCAATCATATTTACAAGCCCATTGTCGTACTTGCTGCCAGTTTAGTGTTCTCACACATTTCAGCACACAGAGAGAAACTGCAAACTAGGGCAGCTCTATTAGGATCTCCAATATTTCTAAGGAGCCTGAAGGTGCTGACAGCTTATGGTATGTCTTTCCCAGGCAAGTGCAAGTGCCTCAAAGTCCATCTATCTGCGATTACTGGAAGGGGTAAAATTACACAGCACGCTTACCCTCCGAGTAGGAATCCTCTCCCCAGAGGTTAGAAATGGGGAACAAAAAGCATACCACAGCTGGAGATCTGACAAGTGATACTCATTTGAACTTCCGAATAATCATCTGTGCCACACTGGCTGCCTTTGCAAAGCGAGCTGTTTTGAACCCGAGTCGATTACCTTCCTTGTTGTTTTGCCAGACAAATTATCTTTTGCCAACTTACGTGATACACCAAGACCTGATCCTGAAGCCCTGCTACCTCCCCAAACTCTCGGCGACGGCAGTGGAAGCAGCTCAAGGATGGCAGAAGTGGGCCTCTATTTTGCTTGGGCTATGTCCTTTTTTTACTTTGTGCCCCCACTGATTTTCCTCTGCTCCGCACCATCCTTTTATAGCAGGCACCTCAGGGTGGAGGGTATCAGGAAAGAATTGTATTTCTTGGGACTGCAGAAAAGGGTATTTCTCAGGGCTGCAGAAAAAGGGAAGTAGTTCCAAGTATCCAAGCATGCACATTGTCACCACAGCCCTGTTCTCCTACAAGCCCATTGTCGACCCAACTGGAAAATTATGGCTATTTATCCATCCCTCTCTTTACCCCCTGCTGTGCCTCTTTTGGCAAAGCAGCTAAACAGTTTGCATTGTTTCAAATTTAATGCTTGCAGATGGTTTTATTTAGAATTTGTTTTATTGGTGAGACATGCTTCCTCTGTTTATTAAATTATGCCTACTTTTGTCATCTGTCATGTTGCCCGTAATTTCTGCCCAGAGCCCGAGGGTAGGGTTTGCTGTTGTTGTTACTGTTGGGTGGGTTG
>VYZV01015606.1:2563-13962 GCA_013401275.1 Pandion haliaetus | reverse complement strand
AGTCTCAAGACACCACTTTTTGAGAGACTTGTTTATGGCCAGAGTAACTGGTTTAAGACCATGGTACACAGAAAAGTAGAATAAATACTTCCAGAGAAAAGTGTTAAGGGGGAGAGTACTGAGTTGTCTCAGCAGTCAAAGATGCAGAGGAAGGAAGCAACAGACATTTTACCTAACTGAGCAGCCACGTGAACTTAAAAGCAGAAAATGGGATCTATATGTAACTTTTTATCCCACAATTTTGTTGGCTTATGGATCAGTTTTATTTCTCTCTTACTCAATTCATTTTAGTTGTTCTTTCTTATGCTTTAAAATTACTTTAAAGCAGATCTGGATCTTGCAACATGGAATTTCTAGTCCCCTTAGAGCATGTTGTTTTAATCATTTTTACCAAAAGAATGTTTGAAAATAAGTCCCTTAAAATCATGTGATTCCTGTAATCAAAAAAAGATAAATACCCAACATTTTTCTTAGTGTTTTATAAGATAAGTATGAATTATTAATAGGACTGACTTCTCTTTGAAAAGTAAATAATAACATATTTTCAGTCAAGTAATGTGGATCAAATAACAGGAAAGTATCTTGTAGAAGGTAGAATAATACTGCAAGAATTTAATCTGACTGTAATCTTACATTTCTTTCTAAAAGGTTACAGAAAAAAATAATTCTAAACATGAGCCAATTTATTATTTTCTGGATATTTAAATAGATTAATCAAAACAGTAATGAATGTATTAGAACACTTTCCAATGCCAACTTGAACACAAAGTTATGGCAGCTTTTCATGTTAAATTGGTATGTACTTGAATTTTTAATCACGGAATGAGCAAAACCCTCACATAAACACACAGATGTATCTGAGTACAAATATATATTTAGGCTGATGGAAGGCAGAATCTCAGGTAAAAGTTACCTTTAAAATATTATCCAGAGTATCAGAGCCTGGCACCCAACAGTATAGCTCTTGATGCTGAAACAGAAGGTACAAGCAGGTGTAAGTACACGAATCATGATATTTTGTTTATCAGTGTTTTGAAGTAATTTTAGTTACAGATTATAGAAGTATTTCTCATGCAATACTGAAAAAAACACCCCAAAATACCCTAACCTAAACCCTATCATGCATTTTTGTGTCCTGAAAGAGATTAAAATGAATCACTGTCTTTTGCATAAGGACTCCTCTCTCTTTTTTTTCTTTTTTAAAATTTTTATTAAGTATATGATGAGTATATAAACAAACACATGAAATTAGGAACAAAATATTTGTCAGAAACAGCAGGATACAAAAAATGTGATAGATCTCAGTAATAAAAGCTTGGAGTCAGAATATTTTTCAAACCTTAAAAAGAACATGACAACAGTCTTTTTGTTCTCCTTTTCCATGCAAATACTGATCAATTAAAACTCTGATTGTACACTTGCAGTTTATTCATTGGTTTAGAAGAATAAGATGGCTGCCCTCCAGGCATTCACTAATGGTGTTATTCTTGATGAATTTCTCTTTCCTCAGGATATTCAGAGGATATAAAGTACTCCGAGGGTTGATTTATGCCTGACATGAAGCTAAAGTCTAGAATACTTCTCTAGCAGACAAGAAAGATAATATTTTACTTACTTCATTAGTCTGCACAAAGGAAAGCCGAAGACAGAAATTTATACTAGTCATTGGAGCTCAGAGATCCTAATTACATTTAGTATTGAGATTCAAAGAAGGAAAGAAAACATCAGTCTAGTGAAATTGTTTATCGTTGCTGTTTTTCTTGTAATAATAAGATGCCAGATGGAAATCTCTCTCTATATTAGCCACCTAATTTTAATTGTGTTAGGGAAGATCTCTTATTGCTTCTATTAACTGATAGACTCATTTACAGAAAATGTTATTCCCTCCCCAAAATATTTGTCAACTTGTTCTTAACTTGGAAATTCTAAGAAGTTAAAAAGTCTCGTTAAAGCTCTTTTTTCTTAGTCACACTGGTGCAGTAGAGCAAGCATCTCCTCTCCTTAAACGTCTGGGATGAACTATTTGCTGGACAAACAGGCATAGCCCCCCCTGAAAATAGTGATACAGCTATTAAATTAGAAGAGACTGCAGCCTTTTTCAAAACTTAAGTTTTACACCAGCAATATGAACAGAGGAAAATCTAACTCTTTCACAAATTCTGTATTTTTAAGCTGACAGTGTTTTCCTGCACAATTTTACAGGAAGACCTGTGATGGCTGATTTAAGTTCTTTACATCTTTATTTCCAATTTTTCCTTTATACACTCTATTTTTATTTAAAAATGCAGCACTAAAAAGGCAACCTATTTAAGTTTCAGTGGCTGTGAGCTTTGAACTATGTACAACCTACCGGAAAGGCAAAACACTTGCTCTCTGCCTTTCAGCTGCAACTGAACATGTGGAGCTGGTGCAGCTTTCTCAGCCACCTGCGAAAGGGGCAGGGCACAAGATACAAACTAAGCAAGGAGCCTTCGTGCAGAGAGTGAGAGTAGAAAGGAAACCAGGAGGAGGAGAAGACCTATCATGAGCAAGCACAGTAGAAAAAGATTAAGCAGTTTTTATTTNCAAGCAAAACAAAGCAAAGCTATTTCCTCTTCTGAATAGAGCCTCCTTTTTTTTTTTTTTTTTTTAAACATTTGTCCCACCAAACAGTTCAGCTTTCTTTGGTACTATGCACCAACTCGTAACTTATGCTTAAAGCAGTTGGAGACTTCTCTTATCCTTTGGCATGCTATTAAACAAAAGGCAAGTTAACCACAGTCCTGAGATGGTTAACTTAGGCTCCTCGAATAATGGTTTCTGAAATAATAAAAATCCCTAGATAGACCAAAGAATTATATTAGGGACAGTTTTATAGTTAGTGTCCTGGGAAAAGACCCACAACAAGAAACTTGGCCTCCAAGCATGAGACAGACAAAAGAGTAGAGCAACAGCAAGTCTAGCAAGGAGGCGGGCAAATTGGTCTTTTTAGAAGGACAGCCCAACCCTTCTGATGCCAATTCTGATCTGTTTAGACAAAATCAAAATAGTGATCTGTACTTACCAAAGATCTGGCAGAGATGAAAACATCTGGGACATGTGAGCTGAATTTACCTAGAGGCATATGGCACAGAACCACACAGGAAAGATTTAACCCACTCAGGTAGATGCGAAAATGTTTTCCAGAACTAAAAAAGAACTAGAAACACTTATTTCTTAAAGCCTGTAAAGGCCACATCTGCTGCACAAAGTTAAGCGTAGGGAGAAAAACAAACCAAAATTATCAAACGGACAAGCTCTATAAGTTTACTCCACCATGAATTTGTAAGATAGTGAAGCATACACCAAAAGTGAAGCCAGTCATGCTTCCTGTAGTAATCTAAGATAATCCCAGAGTATTATTGCTCAAGGTTCAGAAAAAAGAAAGTAGAACAGATGATCCACAAAGTACTACTTACCAGTTTGTTGTTTCATCTCAGCAGGCGGTTTACAGAAGAGGTGATGAAACGGTGGAAGCAGTCCAGCTTCTTCTGAGGATTTAAAGAGTTTTATATTAACTACCCCTTGAAAGCACAATTTACAATGAAAGATATTCTACCAATATGTTGGGACATAAGAAGAGACTTATAATTTTAGGGTGAGCCATGACTGTGTGAGCTAAAAAAAGGGAACAAAAAGGTTGAGAAGTCAACTAAAGGAAACATGTATCTCATACTTCTTACGTATGCAACCTGTATTTCCTAAACAAAAAGTTGTCCTTGCAGAGACAGATATAGGCTGACACCGGAGAGAGTTCATCCTTACTGTAGATGTTAGAAGGTTAAGGGAGAAAGCTGTAACACAGGCAATTAAATTTAGCTACGCATAGGTACCTACACTGAGTAGAAGCACAGACTTGGAGGAGCTCAGAGGACAAGTAAAGTAGAGGTGCTGCAGAAATCTGTCCATCTCTTACTGTTTTCCTGAAGTGGCCTACCTGATTGAAGTTGGATGGGGCAGGAGACACTTTCAAACCAATTCCAAAGAGTTGCTTTTGAGCCCTTTTTATATGACAGGCTATTTATATGAGGCAAGGCTATCAGATCTTCTCTCTGTGGCATGGAAGTTCTCGCTCCTTTCAGGAATACCGCAATCCACATTTATGGAGGTTTCTGTACCATTGTATCATTCACTATCTTTCAACTGGTACCTGTGAAAGAGAAACCAGAAAGTTCCTTAAGCAATTTTATTTTTTTTATTTCCAGGGAAACAGCAATATCCTCCTCCCTTCACAGGGTTTCATATTTCACAGTACACAGCAACTCTTCATAGCACAGACAGGTAGACTTCCTCCTGATCTTCAGCTATGTTCTTTTTATAAAATACAGAATATAAAACATTTCTATATGAAACTGTGAAACAGCTGTTTCATCCATCCAAGAATATAATTTATGTTGGACTTTATGAGAAATTTAGTTAATTATTAAGGAATAACAAGGAGGTAATGTTTGTTATCACGTTGTCACAAATTTTCAGAATTACATTGTAGGTAAGGTTCTGACATTATTTATTGGGGTTTTTTGTTGTTATTTTTAATAGCAAAAATAGAAATTAACAAATAAAATGGGAAGTTAGAACAAAACATATAGTTGATAAGAGTGAAAACACCTAGGATAATATGTTCTTTTGTCAGAAATATTACTTATACATACCCAAAAGATAATTGTGTAGGCATATTATTAACCAAATAAAGTCATATTATACTTCTCATTTAATATAATTCTGTCTGGTGAGCAGTATATTCTGATGAATACTGTACACAAATGATGGCTTGAATGTGTAAGGTTGATAAAAGCCAAAAGTTTCAGAGTTACTTCAGATATATTGGATGAAGCTAAAACCTAAAACTGTGTTATAAGCCCCATTCATTAAATATGCATTAATATTTTCATTATGTGCATTTAGCTTAGGCAATACACTTGTAGAAATCATGTAACATTAGCAGAATTTAAAGGGGCAAGCTGTTCATAGAGTTCTACATTTGAAAGGAAATTATGTGATTGTCTGCCTACACAAAAAAGACAAGGGGTAGTTTTGGAGGCATACATTTTTCTGCTCATGAAAAGATAGATTTACAGACACACTGAAGTTGTTGACCCAGCTGGCTTCAAATTCTCCAGTGTTTTCAGTGTATCTTGTCAAACAATAGGCCAGCCACAGAGACGGATAAAACAGCTGAGGGATAGGATCAGGTAGTCAAGCAGCTCTGTATGTCATGACTTTCAGAGCCAACCACTCATGTGAAATGACAGAAGAGTACTTCAACATTTACCTTGAGATTTCTCATCTTTCATGATATATCTGATTTTTACTATTAAATGCATCTGACCCAAATTTATGTGGCTCTCAATGGCCTTTAATATGAAAGGTAATAGTCTGTCTCAGTTTCAAAATCTTGCTGAAGATGCAGAAAATGTGCTTTCTACAAATTAGATACTCCCAAGAATGATTTAATCCCTCTTCTGGAGGACTCTGAAGCAGATTCTTGTGCACAGACACAATACCTATAATGCCATCCTGTGGCTCCTGAATTGGTTCTTCCATCCATGAAAACTGGCACTTTTGTCACCATTTTAAAGCCTGTATAACAATTGAAATAGCCCTGTATTATTTCTAACTATCCAGAGGGATGACTGTGCGGTTCACCAACAAAGTCCAGGTGTTCCTGTTCAGAAGGAAAGGGTGATACATTCACAGCAAAGGAACACCATTTTACCTGCTTCCCTAAATCATTTCTCAGGTCAAAAGCTTTATTTCTAGTAAATAAACACCACTTGCTTTTTCAGAAGGAACTTTTCTCTGACACCACCAAAAAAATAGCTCAGTACTGTGCATGAAATAAGACCTTTTGAAAACTGGTCTTGAAACAGAGATTAAGATAGATCCCTTTCTAGAAGAAAAAGGAGTCAGCAGATTGACTCATAGGTCCTCTATTCTTACAACTGTTACTGTTTATTACTTTAATGTTTTGATATGCACCACTGTTACAATCAAAATACATGGTTAATCTTGTATTAAAAAGATAAAGCAAGCACTGAGCTAATAACAGAGTCACTTGGTCTCTCAAAACCTTGCACTGTTAGAGCAGATATATTAAAGGGCAATGCCATGAAGAAGGACAAACGCATAGAAAATATTGTTAATATAGTCTTAAAAATAGTATTTTAAATAAAAGAAACATTATGAGACATGCATACCAAATTACTCATTCACATCTTGGAAACGAATGACTAAAAGTGTGAAATTTGTTACCCAATAAGAGTAAAAGCACCTTTTGTGACATAATTCGTTTCCTTACCATTAAAAAAAAATAAAGCTGGAGTGACTTAAATGAACACTCTCTCAAAGGTTAAATAAATTGTAATGCTGCAGAACTACTGGTGTTTCGAACATTTAAAGGTCAGTTCCATTTTTTTTTCATAAAGTTTAAGCTTATTTTATTATTTACAAAAATGGTATTTCCCTCAGCTGAGAAAGTTTTGAAAGGTCCATCTTAATATGGTAACACTGTTGGAAGGGTACTGCTAGGTTGAACAATGAGGATGGCACAGAGGCATTGTCTCTTCCCCATCAATCCAGCATCAGCACAAACTTGCACATATATAGAGCACAGCATCACAGCAAGAACAAATACTAAAGTTTTGATCTCAGTAAAAGTGTGCCAAAAAACTTTATGCCAGAGCTAACACGAGTACTTGTACACACTTTTATCCACAAAGTATCCATACACAAGCAGACTGTAGAAGATAATGGGACTTAGAATTAATCATTTTTGACTGATGAAGTGAACCTACAAATTTGTGACAACCTGAGAAATTCCTTCTATGAATATGAGGCAGGCCCCTATAGAGGGGGGTTTAAGAGGCAAGTGAACTAGCATCTTCAGATAAAAAGTTAACGCAATTGGGAATCTACATTTTTGAAAATCATATGCCTTGATTTTCAATCAATTACTTGAAATCTTACCCTTTAAATTGTTCTAAAACAGAATTTCAGGTGCAATGTATCATTGGAGTTCGTTGTCTCTTCCTTTAATATTGTGCAGGCATTGCTTCTCCCACTGCCTTGGAAAAAACCTGAGGAATTCCTGTTCAGGCTGAACTATTTATTGATGGGTAACAGACTGATTAATTCAAATACTTTCACCTCTTTTAGGGTAGAATTAGTATTTGGTCAAAATACGATAACAAGTCTTATTCTCATTATCACTGTTGAAGCATGACTCATAAGAGTTTGTCCAAATTGCCTTTCAGATCATCACTGACAGGAAAAAGGCTCCTCATATTCTTCATGCACATGCCTCCGTCAGTAAATTTTTTGAATATTTCATTTTAGTTTTAGGTTTTGTGGTATCTTCTCACTCCTTTCCACTTCCTCTTGCATTTGTATATATACATACACACACACACACATAAAACTTACTGACTGTTACCTACAGCGGATAGCTAAATGGAAATATTAGCTAATAAATTCTTGACAAGAGGCCTATTCAGCAATGATTGATAAGTAAGGTGTTAATAATTATATCCCTGCCTCTTACCTGTACTCCCTTCTTAAATGTCTAAAAGGTGAAAGAAAATTAAATGTATGCATTAATGACACAGTCTTTTCTTCCCAGCTCCCAAATTAAGTAATTTCATAGCTTTTTCCTTCGATTCCCTTCCTGAGGGATGGAAAAATGAGGAAGGTAAGCAAAGTTAAACATTTTTTAGGGGAACATGTTATTTTATCTTTTGGAGCAATTCAAAACATGCAGTTTTGCACATTTCAACTAACATTTTCAAATTACTTTTTGCAATTAGTGCCCTTATTCTTTACATTAAAAATCCAGTAATTCATGTTCACTTCTTTATTGTGTCTTGTATTGAAGAAAAAAAAAAACTTAATTAAAAAAGTACTAGAAAAGCATTTGGAAAGGGACAGGATACACTGAGTAGATTCAATTAAACATTTAGCTCAATCCAAATTAACTTCGTAATTTAATATTCTGTTTTGTGAAGAAAGTTGAACATTTTTTGTAAATCTAAAATAATTTCAGGTGACCAGCACACCAAGTAATCAATCTGAACACCACTGCAGTGATTTATATCTAAGTACAGTAGTTATATTTTGTGTGGTTTGTAATCTGTTTTTCTTGTTGTTTTTACCTCCCTTGTAGTAAACTCTTTGGTAGAGATAGAGTTTAAAGTTGTTTTGTCCTGGCTACTGGGATACGTACAGTTTAAAACCTTGCTTAAGGAACCAAATGAAGAACAAAGTATCTGCTCAATGTTTTAACTAGTATCATACTAACAGTGAATTAAATGTTTGGAAATTGAAGTTTGAGCTTCCTTGATAACAGGTGGAGTCTAGTGGTTTTGTGTTACTACTTTATGACCCAATCATAATAGCAGAAGGCAAATATGGTAACAAATATATAGGGTATTGGTATGTCTTATGACTTACACAGAAAAGCATACTTTTTTTACAATAGCATCCTATTTCAAATATAAAGTAATATTATTATTCTTCTAAAATGCTACACAATATAACTACAAAAAAGATCTTGAACACATCATTGTAAAAATTGTCTTGATGATAAAATGCAAGTATACATAAATAAGCTAAAATAAAGCTTGCAGAGAGAGATTTGATCAAATGCTGGTCACTAGAAGATTAAGTTACTTAATTCTGATGCCACAAGTGATGCCCTTTATTTTACTCCCCTTTCTCCCCCTCAAAATAGTAAGGATTGACTAAAAGGAGAAATCCAAGATCATCAGAATATTTTTGGAACATTGGAAGATTTTTTCTGTATAGAAGGGCAACCTCTAAACATCAGTTCAATTTTAAGAGAAGGGATTCTGGTTTCATAACCTCTTGCTAAACTGAGGGAGGTGAAAAAGCATCTTGGTATTTCTTCACTTGAAATTTCATGGGTATGATATTTCCACGTTGTCTACCTGGACTTCAGTAAGGCCTTTGACACTGTCTCTCATGGCGTACTCCTTCAGAAGCTGGCAGCACATGGCTTAGACAAAAGTAAAGAACTGGCTGGATGGACGAGCCCAGAGGGTTGTGGTGAATGGAGTTAAATCCAGTTGGCAGCAGGTCACAAGTGGTGTTCCCCAGGGCTCAGTACTGGGGCCAGTTCTCTTTACTATCTTTATCAATTATCTGGACCAGGGGATCGAGTGCACCCTCACTAAGTTTGTGGATGACACCAAGCTGAGAGGGAGGGTTGATCTGCTCAAGGGTAGGAAGGCTCTACAGAAGGATCTGGACAGGCTGGATCGTTGGGCCAAGGCCAACTGTATGAGGTTCAACAAGGCCAAGTGCCGAGTCCTGCACTTGGGACACAACAACCCCATGCAACACTGCAGGCTTGGGGAAGAGTGGCTGGAAAGCTGCCCGGCAGAAAAGGACCTGGGGGTGCTGATTGACATCCGGCTGAATATGAGCCAGCAGCGTGCTCAGGCGGCCAAGAAGGCCAATGGCGTCCTGGCCTGTATCAGAAACAGTGTGGCCAGCAGGAGCAGGGAAGTGATCGTCCCCCTGTGCTCGGCACTGGTGAGGCTGCACCTTGAGCACTGTGTTCAGCTTTGGGCCCCTCCNGTTCAGTTTTGGGCTCCTCACTGCAGGAAAGACATTGAGGTGCTGGAGCGTGTCCAGAGAAGGGCAACGAAGCTGATGAGGGGCCTGGAGCACAAGTCTGATGAGGAGCAGCTGAGGGAACTGGGGTTGTTTAGTTTGGAGAAAAGGAGGCTGAGGGGAGACCTTACTGCTCTCTACAACTCCCTGAAAGGAGGTTGTAGCGAAATGGGTGCTGGTCTCTTCTATCGAGTAACTAGTGATAGGACAAGAAGAAATGGCCTCAAGTTGCAGCAGGGGAGGTTTAGATTGGATATTAGGAAAAATTTCTTTACTGAAAGGGTTGTCAGGCATTGGAACAGGCTGCCCAGGGAAGTGGTGGAGTCACCATCCCCGGAGGTATTCAAAAAACACGTAGACAAGGCACTTCATGACATGCTTTAGTGGGCATGCTTGATGGTTGGACTCAATGATCTAAACATCTTTTCCAACCTAAACGATTCTATGATCCTATGTTAATTTCATGTTTAATACCCTGCTGAGTCAAACAGGAAAGAACATATATATATACACTAAGTTGTCAGCTTTAAGCTTTTATAAAACAGACATATGAGCAACTCTCAAAAGAGTGTCCAGTAATGTCCACAATCATCTCAACAAAAACGGAGTAATATTCAGGTAGTGTTTATTATACAAGTAACTGTAAACAAAACTATATGTAAAGTCAGACTAAAATAGTGGTATCTAATCACTACTGAATCAGGGGGCCCAGGCCTGTCTTAGAGTTATAGGATCAACCTGTAAGACATACATATTTATTTTTAGATATCCCTTTTTTTTAATTTTTTTTCATTTTTTTTTTAAATGCCCAAAACATTTTTAGCTTTTCCATCTTATGGGTGAAAGGAAGGAAAGAAAGAAAAGAAAGGAGAAAAAGCACGCCAATAAGAATCCTAGTGTCTGACCAAAATAACAAAATTCTTATCTCATTTGAAATTAGTCACCTCAGAGTGAAATGAAAAGTCACAGTTTTATAAAAGAAATGTTACAAATAAAACATCAACCGTATCTGTGCAATTAAAATTAGTATTATCAACACAGAAGTGATGCTCAACTCAAAGCTGTGGATTAATTAACCAGTCGGTACCCAGCCTTATCCCTCCTCTGCTGATGCTTAACACAGTGCTAGATTTCTGTCTTGCTTTCTCAGAATCAAAATAAAATTATAGTCATTTTGGGGGCAGTGGGGAGGTAAACTTCCACAACCACTGTAATCCTGTCTGTCCTTTGCCTACCCCCTCAGTAGGCTCAGTTGTCTAACATGCCCTTAAGTAATTTCACTCCCCCTATAATTTTATTGAGCTGAACCATTTGCAGGATTTGACCCTTTGTGAGTCATTTCCATCTACTTCATAAATCCTTATGCATTGAAAAGACACCCCTCGGCTTCTTTGCATGTTAATATTAAGCCTTAAGCTGAATGGCAATGTGTTCTTCCCAGCACTGTCACAGTTGCATATCTTTAATTTTAAGCAGGTAGACTTTCTCTTCTGAACTACCATATTGGCCAATGGCTGCTGAGTGTTTTCATATTGGTTTTTTGTATACAACTTCTCTATTACTGTTGCTATTCCAAATCTTCTATTGCCAGTTACAGTATGAAAATAACTCTGAGAACAAACTCATGGACTGAGCCAAATTCAAGCAGGCATTTCATTAATACATTCAAATTTGTTTAATACCTTCAGCCCTCTTTCTAATCCTTAAGTTTAATTAAGTCATTGCTTTCCATTTACAACCATATACTTCAA
>VYZV01015605.1:782-16247 GCA_013401275.1 Pandion haliaetus | reverse complement strand
AGAGGCAATTTTTAAACAAAAGTTTTAGAAAATAATAGAGCCTCCACATATGTGTGATGGTTATGTGAGTGTACAAATGCATACTCAGACAGAAAAAAAAATAAAACCATTGTTTTTCTGACCTGAATTTCTAAATGCACCTTTTTTTTTCTTTTTTCTGTTTTTTTGGCTTTTTTTTGGTGGGGTTTTTTTGTGTGTCAAAGAATTAGATAAATTTCAAAACAAAAGCAAGCTGTTTATTTGCATAATTTCAGTCACGTGGCTGTTTCCCCTGTAATTATATGCTTACCTACAAATCCATTCTTGGCCAATGCCAGAAACAGGATACTGACATCCATCATACACAGATGGACCTTTGATCCAATAACATGTTCCTCTTTTTGTGTTCTTAGTGTAGCCATGAATTTTGAGGTGACAACCATGTCCTTCAGCGTATTGGGCACACTGATAGTACATAAATGACATGTAATGGTTACTAAGGATGTAGTGGTGAACATCCTAAGCTCCATTAAAGGCCAAGTAGCGTTCAAAATTTTGGTGAAGAATTTTACGCAATATCAAATGATTATACATGCTAGTGAAAAAAGATTTTAAAAGCGCATAATTTTGCACAAATACTTGATCAAGCCTCATAAAATGAATCTACTGGAATGCAAATAAAGACTTATGTATATTCAGGTTAATAACTTCATTAAAAAACCAATGCAAAGAAACCCAGAAATTTGCTGGATCATTAACATTAGCACACCATTTGGTACTTCTGGTATTAGGCTATTATGACACAACAAAACTCGTGACTGCTGTCTCATCTCCATAACTTTTTGTGAATTTTGTAGCAGAGAAAAACCATTGTAGATTTTCTGCATTACATGATGTATCTTACTTGATGTGTAGAACAATAATAAAAGCAAAAGTTTTAAAAGTATCACCAGAGGCACCAAGAGAAGATGCTAAGAAAGCGAGAGAAAGGGGTGTAGAAGACGTATGTCTTCAATTTCATATTATTAAGCATAAAGGAATTAACAGAGCCAGTGATATATTGAATACTATTACCTGTGGCAATTCTAATTTTTTTTATCTGGTGGGGATTTCAACAGAAAATTTTGCAGTAGATTTTTCTGTGTGTGTGTGTATGTACGTGTTGATATGTATGCATATAACACAGAGGAGGTCTAGGAGAACAATATTATACAAAGCAAGAAATGTATTGCTTATTCATTATTAATATAATACTAACAAGACAAGAATATTTAGCTGCTAGAGCTTGGAAGACAGAAAAAAAGGGCCATTAGTCTTGTACATTGCTTGCCACAAGGAAATTTCAGTGAGGTGGCAGCAAGAACAAAACTGCACCACTCAGTGACATGTAATCAAAAATTTATTTGCTCAGCAGGATGAGTATAGTGAGTGGATATCAATCTTGTATTCAAAGATTTGTATACTGAGACGTACATGCACACACACACACACACACACACATTTCACACTGCTCAAGGTCCGAGCTCCTCAGGGCTTGTTCATCATGAACCCATGATGCCCACTTCTGGCTGGGAGCCAGGGAAATCCTTACTGAGGACTACTGAGCAGGGACAGTGTAAGTTCCATTGAGAAGCAAATCCACTGTGCCTGCATGTTGCACACCATCAGCCATTAAGACAAGGGGTAAATATGACTCGGAAGGATTTTATTGAGTTTTATCCAGTTCTGGTGAGGACAGACCCATTACCCCCAAACTGCTTCTGCCCATTCCTAAATATTAGAGGTGAGCAACCTATTCATTATCAACAATTTACCCAAGCTGATCTTCCCCATCAATGACCTTCATAAATATGTTTTCTAACAAGATCAGCTTATAGAAAACTTATTAAATATTTTATATTTTAACTTGGAAATATTAAATATTTTATATTTTAACTTGGAAATAATTTTCATTAGTATCACACAGTACAATCTTTATTTACTAGTTGACTGTTTCTGTAATTAATTTTTGTACTCTGCACTTTGGATCAGGTATCAGATACAGATTAAAATTTGGTTTCAACAAATATTTATGAATTTTAATGTCAAATTTTGTTAATATTTTTACTACACTGTTCAATCAGCTAGACATGGTATTTTTAAATAAAAAAAACTTCACATATACTTATCCCTAGTAGTTACTCAGATCAATTTAAAAAGAAAATTATCATTTTGGCAGCATCCTTAGAATTGAAAGAAGTAAGCTCTCATTTGAGATGTGGTGTTAAATGAAAAAAGTCCTAAATATATCAGATGCAGTTTAACTCAAAGCATGAAATTTCTGATCCTAAATAATTGGTATTTCAGTCTCCCAATACTCAGTAACTGTTGTTTTTCTGAACTGTTGTATGGAAAAGCTATCTTACATTTTAATCTTCATTTTGTGTTTTCAGTGCCAATATGAACTCAAGTTAGTTCTGTGATTAGATAGAGGCAATATACCACTCTACTGTGTTTTCCCATGACTACTATTTCATTTATTTGGGGGGATTTTTGGGGTGCTAAAAAGACCATGTTTTCCCCGTTATTCTCCTCTGCAATACATTTTGGACTATGCAGAGACAAAGAAGTTCAATTCCAGTGCTTCCTGTACTAATCCATTACTTTTACTCTTTGTAAGTAATAATCCCATTCTGCACTGTTTCAATCACTGAATCCTCTGAGGCTGAGCCCTATGAGTATTATACTGAGCTACAATGGAATGCTTTGCCAATACATCAGGTGGGTTTCACGGTAGTTTAAAACTTACTTTCTGTTGTGGACAAAGACACAATACAAATTTTAGGGTTTAAACTAGAAGGTGTGAAATACACTGTATTTCTAAATGTTATTTTCTGACTAAAAGTAAAAGCAAATGCCTGAAAAATTAGGACTGTATTTTGGCAGAAAACGAAAGCAAATACATAAAACATTGACTAAAATAACAGAAGATTCCTGAATGCAGTCCATTATGCCCCAAGTCATTCTCTGAGTGAAAAAATACAGTTCACACTCAAACCATTTATTTTTCACGTCTTGTAATAAGCAAACTCTAAGCACAGTTCACTGTGTGATAGATTTCCTTCCACAAAATTTAGTCCCAAACCATTGACAGAGTTCCTTCAGGAAATTTATCAGCAAGGGCCAATGACAGAGAGGTCACAACTACTGATACATCTCATGCATTTTTACACAGAATAATTGCCCTCTGAAAAAGAACACATCTGCAAACATGCAGGAAACTCCAAGAAAATATTAATTTACATAGAATAAAGAGTAAATGTTGGCAGTCATACAGGAGCTCTATCACTGCAATTAGAATCTAATTCTTAAAACTGTATAGAAAAAGAAAGTTAGAAACTAATATTTTGCCAGGAGGTGATTGGATAAGATTTTGTAGAACTGTACCAACTTATCTGGTACAGGGAGAAATAAGGCCAATAACTCCCACTGTAAATCTGCATTAATTCATAGATCATTTCACTGTCTAACAAAAATTCCTTTTATTTAATGCAAGAGAGAAGAATAACATAGAAAGATGTTTAATGACACATTACAGGACTGACTCCTGGACAGTGCGACTAATAGAGCAGTATTTTTATTGCAGTTTCTGGAAAATGATCAATTAGACGGAAAGAATACCTGGAACAAAGTTACTGTGGGATTGTTCCCCATTTGGTTACTTCAAGACAGTGATTTAGGAATAGCTGTGTCACTGATACGTCGTTATGAATGTCCAGGTTATTATTCATACAGAATTAACAAACTGTCTCTGAAATCCCAGCAAATGATCTTTCATGTAACAAAGTGTATGCCTGTTTATTGCTAAACCACTGGGCACTTTTTGCTGACCTTCTGCTGTTGCCTCTCAGCTGTGGTGAGTGTTTTTTTCTGATGTCTGAGGAGTAATGTACATTGCAGCACTCTGTTTACTCCCATCTTTGAAGGGCGGTTTGCTAGCATGGCAGTTAACTCATGTTTGGCTATTTTGATAAATAATTGAAACTCAAGAATTACCAACTGAAATCAAGATCATATGACCAGATGTAGCTGTCTGCTAAGTGAACATTTGCCTCTGAGCTGCTTATTTGTCCCTGTCAGAACAACTAACATGGGCGCAGGTGTAGGTACTTGGACTTCTAAACTTAAATTAGAGTAAGAGTAGAATTCAGTCCTTGGTATGCAAAGAGTTATGTTAAGATTAAACAGAATAAGCAGCACTATGTGGGGGGAATTGGTGTAAACAACTTAATCTTGGAGTCAGTAGTGTGACAGAAGTCTCTGATGTCAGGAATTTAGTGTCCTGCTTTAGTGCCCTGATCGCTTAATTTACCACACTCCTTGTGCTTTGCTGTCAAGAGAATAAAAGATTGTTTTAACACAAATATATGTATATGTATACATACACATGTGCATGTGTATGGTGATGGGACAGGTGTGTACATACACACACACACACACATATACACAATATATGCACAAATATTTTTTAAAGTAGAGAGCTCTTTGTAGTAGCTATTGTTAGAGCAGGTAACCAAAACCTGGGATATGGCCAAACATTTCCTGATACCATCTAAACTTAAGCCATGAGCCTTATACTGCAGGACTGAAGGAACAGGGAGGAGGTAGAACTTACAGCAGGGTGACTAAGTAATTCCTGCCCCACCATATCTCCTTCTGATGGAGCCTTCCTCAGTTTTTAGTGGGAAGACATGAGGAGAAAGCAGGAGTACTGGGGACAAAAGCCTCTTTCAAAAAAAAATTGCATATCTTGACCCATGTAATAGACAAAGACTAACAGTTCCTGGGTTATCCTAGGAACAGGCACAAAAGTAATAGTCGTATGTCATGTCAGATTATTTTCATTAAAAGGATAATTAATTATAATATTGCTATCTCTGCTGAAACCTCCTTGTTCACAGTGACTTAACTGACCTAACTATTCATAAAAGTGTCTTAGCTTCTAGACATCTAAGTTAGGGCAGCAGAATCCCACCTGTAGTTGGGAATCCCAGCTTTGTAGACAATAGAGATAAACAGGTACTTCCAGAATGAAGCTCTTCTTACCTATCTTATATGAGATAGCTGAGATGAGCTATCTATTATATCTTCTTATTTATAGAAAAAGCTGAGCAACTAGCTTAGACAAGATGCTCAGCTACCAGAAGTCACAATGATGTTTTCCTTAATTTATTTTTTATCCCTGGCTTCTATTATTTTAGCTATTCCTACACAAAAGAAACATTATACTGTTCTTTCATTTAGACTTAGTGAAGGTAGTTCACGTATCAACTGTAACCAGGTTTGTGATTGATGGCAGCCATTAATATCCTCTAACACATATACATGTGTTAGAACTATATACACAGATAGATGCACGTGTTATATTTAGGTTCATTAATCTAAGTGGTTCAAGGAGAGTGCTTCTTTATCAGGTTTTCATAACACAATTAACTGATGTAAATTTACCTTCTGTTCTGCACCATGTGGCTTTGAAGGTTCATAAGATTCAATACTGGAACTCAATAATGAAAGTTAATTTCACAATTTCATCATCTATAACTGGGGGTTGTATACTCATGAACCTAACTCTACAGTTTTTCTGTTTTTTTAAAATAACTAATGTGGAATAAATCTTACCCTTTCCAAGGGTATTATAACTGGAAGAGACTGGAAAGCTAGAAACATGAGTTTTAAATATTTGTGTGCCATCTGCTTTGTATTCTAGTTTTTACATTCACTACATAGTGCCTGATAGTTTGTCAGGCAGTTTATACACAGCATAGATGTATAAAGATCCACAGATGCTGGACATCTCACTTCCCTCCTTCAAGCCTATTTAAGCTTTTGCCTAGTCATAGTGTTGTGATTAATTCTTTTTTACCTTCACAGAAGATTTCTTCACCTTTATATGCTCCACCAATACACCTCCCCAAAAGAGGTGTAAAACAGAGAAGACACAAATATTTTAGGAAAGGCATGTTTGGAATAAGATACAGTGATTCAGTGTCAGAAAAGATACAGAAAATAATTAAAAATATATTGACTGTAATAAGAAAAATGGACAATGCAGAGTCTGGCAGGAAACTTATCTCAGTGTTGATGGCATAGAGATCCACATTCAGTAAGCTGATAGGGAAAAGAGTACCAGCATTAGATACTACCTTGTTCTCTTATGCTGGGCCAAAGTATGGTATTTTATCAGTGTTTTAGAGAAGTTACCATTGAATATAAAAAAAGCACAACAATTCAATACTTGACAAAAGATTTCCATGCTGATCTGAAAACTTCTTGCAGTGCATTTTGTACGTGGATTTTTCTTGTGCAAGTCTGTGAAAGATCAAGAAAGACCACTCGCATTTGTTTCTGCTATGTATTACTTCACAACAATTTCTGGCCTCCTTATACAGAGCTTCAAGGCAAAGATGATGTTATAAACATATCTTTCGTTTAAAAACTTTCATAAATGGAGGCAATAAAACAGACAAAACTGCACAGACATTTGTTTTATAAAGCTGTAATAGAATTGGGAGGGAAGGGCTCACATAGAATTATCTACTGTTCAGGGCATCACTGTGAGCAATGGAAGATAAAAATTAATCTCTTCCATTCTGTTTGTCCTTTCCCAATCTGGGACTTCTGTTTATGGTTCTGCTTTCTAAATGAGCTATTTACAACCATGTAATGGAGTATTCTTGAGTGATACACTTTTTTTTTTTTTTTAACTAAAATACAACAGTAGTGAAAAGATTTAGCGTTCACCCTTCAGTGAGGAGAGTGATCAAGTTTTGAAATCTGAATTTTTTTACAAAGCAAAATTTTTTTTCTTGGCCACTCCGAGGTATGACAGTTATTCTAAGTAACTTACTGATTAAAACAAAGGTGAAAAGGAAAGGTGCATGCACAATAGTTAGCTGTCCACAATAAAATATCATATAAAAATGAGACACACTAATTATTTTTCATGAAGTGAATTAATTAATTAATTAATTGCATTATATTATGTCTGATGAGTTATTTTAGCAGTCATTGTTTGGAGGAGACAAATTCACCAATCATTGTCCAACTTCACAAATTTGTGACACTGACTAGAATTTCAGAGTGACTGTCACCTGGGACTCTTGTAATTTGGTATAAAGTTTGTTTCAGAGAAGCCAATGACACCTTGTCCTATCATCAAGTCTCTACAAAGGAGGGCCAGTCCTGAAGTCTTAAATTAAATGAAAAAGCTTGTGCAGCAATTTTCAAACTAGTTGTTACGAGAAGAACTGGCTGGTCGCAGCTTTCATCTTTCAACTCATCTACCCTGCAGGTTGCCTAGAACTGAAAACTTCAGGTAGAATTGATTCCCGCTCAGATTTCTATTGAATTAGCAGAAGGTGATGCTCCCTTTCATAGCCACCTTCTCTCCTGGCATCACTCTAGAACATCTAGATGCCTGGATGAATCCTTAGATGGCCTCCCTACAGAGAAGTCATTCAGAAAGTGGTTATCCTTCTTCCTGTTTCCCCAGGCCCACTGCATTTTGCCAGCGTTTTTCAGATTTTTTGACCTTTGTCTGCAGCAATGGTTTCCTTACTGTGCCTTGACCCAGTTGCATTTCTGCCTCCCTGGAAGACATGTGAATTATTCCATATACACTTTCTCTGTTGTAAATACCTTGAAGGGACACACCAGCTACTCAGTTTGTGCAGCCCTGTCCTCTTCAAATGTAGACCAAGTGATAGCCTACACTGATGCAACTGGAGAATCATTTCCAATTGTGGTGGTATTCTTGTGCATTCCCTAATGTCTCTTCAAGTTCTTCTGTTAATGATTGCAGTAATAATTTTTAGGAACTCAGGAACAAACTCAAGTTTGATGTCTGTAGTATATGTTGAACATAAGAATGTGTGGACACCTGGAATGTAAGGACATCTGGTTTGTGAGAATATATGACTAACAGTTACTCAACATAAAAAAACCCATGCAAAACCTAAAGACAGTAAAAGTAATGCGTTGACCACACACATAAATAAACCCAGATACATGAACAGGAGATAATGGAGAAATATCAGCTAGGACTAGGACTCTCAGGCCACTGATTGACAGGCTACTGAGAGGCTCAACTAGAACTTTGTAACCGATATGAGGGAGGGTAACAGGATTATCATGAATCTCATGGGAAGAACACACCCACAATGAGGTATTTTATGGGATTTATGGGATTGTGTAAAACTTAAGGAATGTTTTAAGGGAATTCTGGGAGTACACACAAGTTATTCCAGGATGTTTAGGAGAAGGGCTAAGGTTGGGGAAAGGGAGGGATCAAAATGTGATACCTACAAACACAGATAGAGAGGAAGCAGTGATTGACGCTCCTCTGGTCAAACACTTCATCTGGTCACTGATCTTATTTTAAAATCCTGTTTCTTACTATTTTCTGTGTTATATCTGTTCTCTATGTGATGAGTGTTGGGGGGTGATTCGCTAGTGAACGTCAAGCTGGACTAGCCCATGTGCAGGAGGTCACTTGCATCTGGCCAGAACCCGAGGTCTGAGCTGATGACTGGGTAAGGGTCCTAGGGTCTGGGCATGGATGTCAGGCTTAAAGTCCATGCTAGTATTTGAGGTAGTTTTGTAGATCAAGAGAGTGAGGGTGTACCCATGTTTCAGTGGTTAGCTTCAAACCTGATGAGACGCAAAGGAGGAAGAAGCCTGGTTTGTCTGTGTTCAGGTGTATGTGAGCACTGCTGGTTTTTAGGTGAGTGATGGAAAAGGCCATGATGTCTGTTTTGGTATGTGCAGCCAGCCACGTGCCACTTGGGCTTGTATCTTTGGGATGCATGTACCACCTTACTACTGGCAGGACCTGGAAATGAGAACAGCAGGGCAAACAGACTGAGAGGAGAAATCTCCTAGGTCTACGAGTCCTAATTCAGCCCACCCTTAACAAAGTTGTCTCTGTTCCATTCATATGAAGGTTATCTGCAAAGTATGTCACAGTGCTACTTACTCAAGGAAGAGCAATAACTTCTTTCTAAAGGTAATTGAACTTGTTTAGCCTGGAGAAAAGGAGGCTGAGGGGAGACCTTATCGCTCTCTACAACTACCTGAAAGGAGGTTGTAGTGAGGTGGGTGCTGGTCTCTTCTATCAGGTGGCTGGTGATAGAACGAGAGGAAATGGCCTCAAGTTGTGGCAGGGGAGGTTTAGGTTGGATATTAGGAAAAATTTCTTTACTGGAAGGGTTATTAGGCATTGACACAGGCTGCCCAGGGAAGTGGTGGAGTCATCATCCCTGGAGGTATTCAAAAAGCAAGTAGACAGGGCACTTCAGGACATGGTTTAGTGGGCATGGTTGATGGTTGGACTAGATGATCATAAAGGTCTTTTCCAACCTAAATGATTCTATGATTCTACTCCCTCAATTGTTGGGGAACAGGCTAGCCAAAATAACCACCTGATCTAAGTCCCTCCTGTGAACACAAGGATTTCCTTTATTTCTCCCATCTGGTTTATTCCATGGCAGAGTAACACAAATGAATCCGTAGAGGAAGCTCTTTCCAGCTATCATCTTGGTGTCTCCTCAACAAGAGTAAATACTGGGTTGTATTTGAGAATTATGGAGGAGGGCTAGAAAAACATTGTTTAAATATCTATTAACATAAATAGTTTTCTCTAACATTTTAACTCAACAGTTTTACCTCTAGTTCACAAAGGATCAAATTATCCAAATCGCACAGTGACAAAAGCTTTCTCACAGGATTTATTAAGTTTTATATTGGTATCTGACTTTTAATGAATACTAAGATTCACCAACACAGAGAAAAAAACTATTTTTCAGTTCTCCTGTCCCTAGGCTTTGCTGTCACTGTTCACCCTCTAAAATCTTCTGGTTTCTGCAGAATGTGTAATCACATTGTATATTCAAGAGTGCTAAATGTAAACATGCATGTACCTATGCATCAACTAATATAAAACCAGAAAACTTACCTGTTTTTACATTTGACCTTAACAATATGATCAGGTTAACAATAAATTTAAGGTTAATGAACCAATTATTTTTAGACTAAGCAAGAAGCACACACACTCATTTTACTGTGCAAATAACTGCTTGCTGTCAGTGGCCTTTGTATTGCTGTTTGCACCACTAAATTTGTCTTGAACAATTATTGATAAGATCTCAAGGAATGTTTCCATTGATGGTTTCTAAAACTGACTGGTACTCTCTGGAAGTGAAAACCCTTGCTGAAGAGTATTTTTATTCATTCAATATGTGTCCCTAACCTGATATTACAGAAATCCCAGCAACCTAATAGTATTATATGTAAATTTCTGCAATAACCACAACTATATGTTAGTGTTTGCCTAATAGAGTATTCTTTAATCTAGGTAAATACAGAAAGGCTTAGCATAATGACAATAGGAGTGTGAGATTGACAGCTAAAGTCTTGGTTTGGTGAAGGTGAGAGAAGTCACAAGTAAGAGGATACAAACTGTACCACAAATACATGTTCCACGAATATTTTATGGCTTAGTATTATACAAAGAACTTGGCAGAAGGGCAAAATTATATTTTTGTTGCATTATACAGATAGGAAATTATGTTTTCTTCCATCTGAGTCAATTGTGCCATTCCTGTTATTCCTGACAGCACGGAGACAGAGTACCCTTGGTATTGGCAAGTGTGTTCTGCAGCCATGGTTTTTAAGCAGGAATTAAAAAAATTAACTGTGAATATCCAACCCCACATGTGATGTAAACATGCTGCAGAGGTAACATAGATATTTGTTCCTGTGAGCAAATCAGATAATCAGATAAAGGTCATGTAGGATTATACTTGTGTTCATGGCAGCTGTATCCAAATCTATCCAGAGACACTGCTGCATCCTATGTGTCAACATATTCCAGGTTTTATACAGCATAGACACAAAATGTGTCAAATGCCAATGAGAAATGGTTTCCAAGGTGGCCAACGTGGTTTTGTGCAGATGCGGCATTGCTTTCCCATAGACAATAAGCCTCTGTCTGAGTCAGGACTTTTTCACTAAATATGTCATAAAAAAAAGTCTATCAGTGGAGAGGTATCTGTGGGGATTATACAAGGAAAAGTGTTGGGGGACATGAAATCACACACAGGGCTTGCTTTAAAGCTAACAATGGACAGGCAGTCTGCATAAAATTTATGTCTAGGCTACCACCCACAGTTCACTTGTAGCTGACCACCATCATTCAGGTGTTAGAAGCTGCCTCCTCTTAGTCTCTGATTCTGAAGACACTTTAATCAAAACAAATTGGGTTACTTTAAAATGCAAATAGCAAGTCTTCTTTCTTTCAGGTCATTTTGACTGATGCAAATTACAGAGTATTCGTAACAGCACTTCTGTAAGGGGATCTAATGGGGAGAATAATCTCAGGCAGAAGGAAAAAAGACAGCAGGGCTAAACTGGCAATGGTAACCTTTTCTGTTAATACAGCTGAATCACAAAGAGGCTGTTTATCCACAGGATAGAGATACCAATGGCAAGTATGCAAGACCAGAAATGGACAAGTTATACTAGTTGGGAGAAGTTAGGAAATAAACAGCAGTAGCAACGCAATCCAGAGATCAGCACTGATATAAAGCTGAATAATGAGACTCAAGCAGAGGCAGATTCATGAAGAGTTCCAGTATTTTTGCCAGAATCCATATTCCCTTGCTATGAGCAGATATCGCATTATCAGATACAGCCAGCTCAGCAAGATGTCAAGGGTGGAGAAAGTCATTGCTGCGTTTTAGCGTGGGAGTGACAACCATAGGTTTAACTGTACCAGATGGGCAAACCTGTGGCATCTGAACAGTTCAAGTGTGGACTCATTGCAGAAACTGTGATGTGAATGGCTGCGGGCAAGCTCTCCTGGTGGAAAGCCTTCTGGATCTGCACCAGAAGTGAGGAAATGAGCCAGCACTGGTTGTTTAAGCCAACATCAGCAGGTCTCTCAGGACTCAGCTGTCTGCTCATCCCACTCTCAGTCCACAATAAAGTGTTGCATAAATAACTGTCTAAGGTGCACAGATATCTTCTGTCTGTGGATTGTTCTTGACTCCTCTGCCATAGGATATGTGTGACTTAGGGCTCTGGGAAGATTTTTTAATATTGAGATCCTCACAAGGAAAGATTAGCCATGTCTGAACTACATAACACACACTGTTGACCATTTAAAAAATGTAACATCTCTCATTGTGCTGTAATAATCAGTGACCAAGTGGAAGCAGAAATCAATGATACAACTGTTTTTGTAGTGTCAGTGGCACAAATTTTGTTTCACCAAATAAAGGTATATAGACATATAAATCACATTCACAGCAAATTCAGGTCAGAGAATTTCTTAAGAACTTCCTCAGTTCCTTGTTCTTTCCCTGTGGTCCCTGCTCAAAATGAAGATGACCTCAGCAGGTAGCAGCCCCAGAACTTCACACCACAGCAATGCCTCCATCTCAGTGCTGTTGAGTGAAAACGCTATGCTCCACTGCAAGTGAAGGGTCAAAACCAGACACTTGGTTCTATTCAGGAATCCTTTTTCCTGCCTTTCATGGAAAATGTTTTTTCTTCTATTTTTAAAATTTTTGGTGGTGAATTTTTGTTTTTCATGGAAAAAATCCCCACCAGTTTTACTTAAAGATACACAAAATCCCCAAACCACCTGTAAGTCAAATTGAGAAGACACACACTTGTTGCTCTAATTGTTGTTATGGAAGTATTCATCATTCTAAACTCAATTTTGAGTCAATAGAAAGTACCAAGAAAAATTTCAGAGTTTTTTGAATGTTCTTAAATCAGTGACTCCTTAAGCTTCCTTGCTTTACCTGTTAGTGCTGGGGTTCACTGAACCTTAAATGTATGAAGACTAAGGTTTATGTCTGTTGGTGCACAAAGCCTTCTTCGTGTCCTCCTGATGATAAAGAATTACCATGAGTTTGTAGCCAAATAAGGGGGATTTATTGCTGCCTTTGTGCTGGTGAGGTTGAAGGCAGCTGGATTATATTGCCAGAACTGGTTTTCGATCTGTCCCCTGGAAATTAGGCAGAAAACACTACAGAAAAAGCAGCTGCACAAAATGGCTAGGAATTATAGTTTGCACAAATTTTACTGTTTAGTTTCTTTATTACTGATAGTATTTGGTTTGACTTTTAAACTCTCCAGTGCTGCATACTAGTATCTGAACAGTTCTAAGAAAAAAATCTGTGAAACACAATATAATTTTAAGGTACCTGGCTACAGCTTGATTTTTTGTTGTTGTTGATTTTAGAATTATTTGTCCTTGTAGCAGCCAAGAATGCAGCAAATTCTCAGAATAAACTGTATGGACCTCACTACACCCAACTGCCCATGGCTTAAGCAAAGTGCTACAGTCTTTCACTGGCATTCATAGCTGCCAGAAAACAATGATACACTGCCAGTATAATGTGCAGATGTTAGTAATCATGAATTCAGTGTTGGGCATAAAGGAACGTGGAGAGAGGAATGCCAGATACTGGCCAGCAACATTGCATGTGGCCAGAATTTTTCATTGAGTTCACATGTGTGCTGTGATACTGTTTGTGCACCTTCTGTCCAGATATATTTGAACACACTAGGGAGTAACTTCCTAATCAGCTGTTACCTGATGTCCATCTGCTATCCCAAATACCATGTGTCCTCTGTAAAATTTACAAGTATTTGCTTGTGACTCATTACTTTTATTGTATGCAGGATATGCTGTTTTATAATATAATAGACATCCAATAAAAATGGTATTCATATCACCTAACCTTAGGCTTCTGAAAGTCTGATGTTTAGTCTAGACTGCAATGTCAGTTCCCACTACAGTCAATTGAAAGTTAGGCATCTCTAAAGGGAGTTTCATCCCTTTCTGAGACAGATCTAGAACAGTGACAGTGAACTCTTCTCTGAAGGCAATTTTCTCTTTCCTCTGAATACAGACAGAACCAAATATCACTGTTTTAGGTGCTGAAGTTAGATGATACTAACCTAGAAGAAAGATTAATATTAATCTGACTAAATGTAGTTGTCTGTAACCTCAGGCCCTTTTTATAATCTTTCAAGAGAAATGTGCAATGTATCTCCTTCTACAGTTCTATGTCTAAAACAAGTCAGCTAAATCATATACTAGAACTACGCCTACTTCTGTATTGACTATGGTCAGGTACATAAAGTCACTACCACAGACATTGTTGAGATGTATCCCACCACAAGTAACATCCTTTACAGAGGATTTAATAATGGCACCTTTGTATAAAGACCACTTATCAGTTAGACTTGTATGCTGTGAATATAATTACTTTTCCCTGTGCTGGACAGATGTTACATGAAGAAATACTCTTCACATGCAAATACTTATTCCCTAAATTCTGGTTATTGCATGTAAGACTGGACATTCAGGGCCTACTCAGCATGAAATTCACTGACAATTCCCATAGATTTAAATTCAGTTAGGAAAGCAATGTAAGGTACTAGAGGGCATTGTGTGAGGTTTTGGGTTTTTTCTTTTCCAAAAGAAGAAATACGTGTTGCTATCAGGTTTATTCACAAATATATGAAGACCAAGGTTCAAATCTACTGGTAGATTGTAGCTTCATTGTGTTTCCATAATAGTGTATCATTACCTTGAGACTGTGAACAGAAGCAGGAGCAGGAATCGGATCAGGAAGGGGAAGCATGCTACAAGTCAGGAAGGGTGCTTTTTGGCTTCTTTGGTTTTTTTAAGAAATGGAATCTAACTTTAAGGTAGCAAACTCATATTTGTCACTCAGTCAAGCTGCCTAATTCCTAGAAGTGGTCAGCACTCAGGAATTGTCAGCAAGTCAATGTTTCATAAGCAATTCTATCAAAAGAAAAGCAAACATTATTTGTTTCTGTGGAAAAAGCATTTTTTTCTTCAGTAAGTCAAACGTGAATTTCTTACACCTCCTCTCTGCATGCATCCCCAGAGGATATGAACTTTTAGACCCTACCAGCTACACCACATGGCTATGTAGCTCAACTTATTGCATCCCTTGCTTTTAACCCTCAAAATGCTCCGGGAGAAAGCTAAGGGGTGCTGTCAGAGTCATAATGAATCAGTGAAACGTTCTCACTGGCTCTGAAAGACATTGGATAAGATCCTGTATTAGCTCATGTACCAAAAATTATAAAACTTAGAAAGATTGGTGCATGCTTCCTTTTAAACTCATTGGGATAACATATTTGTTACTTAGACTGAAAAATAAAATAATAACATCTCTTTCTCTCTCTCCTGTGTCTTTCTCTCTAAGCTTACTTCCCCCCCAAATCAAAATGGAATAAAATGAAGGGAAAGTTTCTGTAGTCCAAGCATTAAGGGGGATAAAAGCTAATATGTCTGTCAGGCTGGCAAGTAATAGCGGCTGCACTAGAGACAGTTGACCACCAAACGGTATCCTAGCAACGTACAGTAGCATCGTTACACATAGTGCTATCAAGCCAAAT
>VYZV01015601.1:9721-21169 GCA_013401275.1 Pandion haliaetus | reverse complement strand
TATGCTATGTGTTAGATAAGTACGTGTTAACATGTTGTCGGATTTCAGGTGTAGGGTATACAATATCAGGCATTTAAGAAAAACAGAGGTATGTATTTATCCATTGTATTGCAGTCTCACCCAGCTTAAACCTTGGAAAAAAGGTCAGCACCCCCAGAGATATCATGGTAGAGGAACTATCAACACTCAGCAACAGAGGCGCAAGACTCTTCAAGAGACGTCAGCGGAGATCTGACAAATACACATACGAAAATTATCATTACGTAGCAAACAAGCCAAGAAATGTGAGTATTTTGTAATAACTTATTAATGAAACACAATGAGACTAGCTTGGGTTCCCTCAGTGCTCATGATACACATCGTACATGATTTATTTGTAGTTTCAGGTAGAATAAAAGCAAAATCCTGTACTAGAATGAGGCTAACATGAAATAAACCATTTGTTATTTTATCGAGATCCTATACGTAATACTTAAGGACATCAGATTCAAATCATTCTCATTCAAACCTAATTCAGGTTACAAGTGATCAGAGTGCTTATCCTGTAATAATTGGCTCATTGACTATTGAAAATGAACTAGTTAATGATATTAAAAAGTTGGAAGAAATAAGAGTCTGTTTCATGCAACCAGTAAATATTTTTATTAAAACTGCTTGGTGGTCTCAACGTGTTTCCCAAGCAGCAAAATGACTCTCACAACTGGTACTAATACACTTCGGGCCTGCCTGTCTCAACAGGGAGAAAAAGAATGGAGCTTGTCACTGAAAGACGATTATTATTCGAACTAGTCCTTCAGGAATTGGGTTAAAGCATTAGTGGTATCCTGGGAATCCTCATGGCAGGAACTAAATGCACCTGCCACCTGTCTCATCTGTGGCCTTTGCAAAATATTTAAACCCTTTGCTTAACCTCTGAAAATAGGGACAACTACATTAATACATTTTACCTAACTCTCCACTGTGGTGCAAAGTTTAATTATTTCAACATGAATACTCTATGCCCACTCTAATACAGCATGCAAGCAGCCCCTCTAATTCCAGTATTGTTTTAAATTCTGCTTCTCGGTTACATGTATGCATCCCTGTTGATTTCAGATACAAAGGTACATGACTAAAGAAGCAGAATTTTTCCCAGTACTTTTAAGCTGCTTTGAAGATGAGAAGAAATACGTCCTACAAAAGTTAATTATTATTAATTAACCTGGAAAATATTTTTTGTAGAATAGCAATTCTCTTTCCCTGAAGCTTTTACAACTAATGATTGCATAGGTGGTGCTATGATTGCATTAGGATCCAACCCCTGCAGAATCTATACAAAGACTTTGACTCAATTCTTCTTTAATCTTCACTTGGAATAGGAAAAATAGTAACCATATGTAATGTATTGTTGTGAAATAATCTGAAGTTCGCATTGGTACAAATAGGAAACAATTTATTAATCAGAAGAGCAAAGCACCAAAGGGTTTACTCCTATTATGTTTAATTTTACTAAAGAAAATACACACATACTTGTAAATTAATCAGAAACCATAAAATGAATGCAACTTACTGACTCTTAAGAAAACTTTTTGTCTAGTTGCATCTCATAATGAGGCCTTGGGAGCAGACAATAAAAGACACATTTGCAATTTACCATTGTCCATGCTAACCAAAATGTTGAGGGATCTCAAACAGTCCGAGAGGCAATTATTGGAGCTGAGATCAATATTTCCAGTATCACAGCTGAAATCTAAAATATTTTTGTTCCCTTCTTGAAGAAGATAATTCTCTATGCTTTGCTGACTGTAAAGGTAAATGCATTTGTAATTCTGTGGCCTTTACATTTCCCATATACAAAATTTACTCAGGAAGAAAAGTATGTCTTAATCTCCCATGTCATAGAAGAAAATATTTTACGTTTCTTTTTTTATGGTGCAGATATTTCAAACTCCTTTGGTCACTCACTGAACAGAAATTAAATTACAGAGGGATCAAATGGGATCATGTTTGAGTTTTCATAAATCTGCCTTTTTAAAATAAATCTGCACAAAAGAAATCCCATATAAAAAGTCTGAAACTGTATTGAACATCCAAAACTATTATTAGAACACTATTATTTATAAGCCCATATATGAATAATGTCCCCCCAATTTCTCCCTCTATTGCGTGTTAGAAGCTACACAGATAAATTCTGAGCACACCATCAGTCTCGTCAGAATTGCTGTATCCAGTTCCATGCTTTTGCTACAAATTCTAACAGACCAGTTCCCCTCTAGTCTGCTTCTTCCAACCACATAGAGTACACATGCTGTACAGTCAGTATGACATTCTGACGTGAAAAAATGATGCCTCTTTGGTTTCTGTTCCCTTCCCTTAAATGCTGCTGGTGTTGTCTTCATCATCTTTATGATTCTGCTTGCCAAAATTAATCTTTCTAACATACTTCAGGATGGCTAGAAAACATTCTGCCTTGATTTTGTTTCAAGTTTAAACAAGTATTATTTATTTGCTTTCCTACTTTAAGAAATCCTTACTCTGAAACAGTCTATATTTAAATTGCTTTTAGCCTGTGTGTCATAGCTAAAATAAGATACTGACTTCTTATGAGACTCTAACTCTATATTTATGCAACAATGATTAAGCCTTTCGATGTTTCCTTAGAACTGATGACCCGATAGGAGGGTGGAAAATAAGATCACATCATAAATCTCCAGAAAGTGACCTATACTGAAGTTGTTATTTCTATTTCAAATAAAGGAAAAGAAAATCCCAAACAATAGCAGTTCAAAAAATGCAGTGAATTTTAAACCGATACGGGAAGAGACCGTTTGAAGAATCAGTGCTTTGAAACCCAAACAGAGCAAATTTGCCAGATTTCTTGAATCTTTGGGTAGCAACGGTGCTCTGTCTGGCACATAACAGCTTGTAGTGTCTAGTGATCCAGGGGACACGTTTTATGGGCCCCCCTGCCAAAGTGACCAGATCTACTCTTTGCTGTGAACCACACAGCCCACATGCACAGGTAGATTTTGTGGTGATTGGTGTAAGCAGCAGATGGGACCTAGCTCACAACACCTCCAACCCGTTCAATAGAGCATTCACACACTTGTAATACAGACATTTAAAATTGTGCTGGGATATCATTCTTAACACTGAAAAAGTATTCATTTTTGCTTATACAGACAATGTAAGAGAGTTGTGAAACTATGTCATCTTCCAGCTAACAGCTAGAAAATCCTGGGGAGTGCTATCTAGCAAACAGGGTACCAAACAGCAGGACAGCATGCCTTTGGATATTATTACCTGGGGTCACAGGTGTGGGCTGTAAATTGGAGTATCCCTCCAACTCTCGACAGAGAATCACAGAGGCTTTTTTTGCCTGTGCTGTCAATGATATTTATTTCTATCTGAATGCAGCGCGGAGAGCCCATACAGAGTGTTAAAATGGACGGCCTCAGTGTGGAAGGAATTCCCCAGCATGCCCCAATGACACCTCCTAATACACCTGATCCCCGGAGCCCACCACATCCTGACAACATTGCCCCAGGTAATATGTGAGTTTACACACATTAAATATATTTAGTACTCATTTCACAGAAGAGGAAGGAACTCTTTATAAAATAGTATCTTCAACAAGAATTTGTTAGTGGACTTGCTATTAGACATCGATAAATTTGAGTCAGATAACTAATCAGAATCTCCCACCGAAATGGAAAGTGGTGCTCTTCAGTTGCTTCTGTTCATTTTTAAAGATTTGATATGCCTTTTGTACTACTTCTCCCTAAACTGAAAACATACATTAATATAAAGAGAAACTGAAAACCAGTTTAATATACTGATTTTTCTTTGCCAAACTTTTGTTTCTAATATGCAATACACTGCTCAACAGTCTGAAAGTTATCCATTGTAGTTTAATTACCCATAAATGTAAATCTGAAGTCACTGTAAGTTTTGCTAGAAACATTTACAGAGGAGTAACTTAAAAAGGAATTTGCCTCTGGCTGCATAAACTGTTCTTTTTTAAGTCCTTAACTGTGAGGGTACTGTTGTCTTTATTTAAAGCAGTGAGGTACAAGAAAGCCTTATTTTGTATTCTTTAAAGACCAGAGAAGGCTAATTTGTTTTAATTAATTTATTCAGTGATATAGCCCTTCTTCCTGTTTATGAATTATCCATGAGCGGACTGTGTTTTTTACAAATTCATTCTTTGTTCAGAATTACTCAATGCATGTTTTGTGCAGACCTTTTCTAGTCTATGTAAACTAGGTCAATGCTACCCTGTTAGTGACTCCTAAGTTTCTGTGCATCCATTGGTCAAATACAATGCAAAGAGAGGTAATTTCCATTGCTAAGACATGACAGAAATCTTCAAGCCTTTCTTTAGGCAAAAAAGGTCTGGCAAAAGGAGTAGATATTAAACCACAGAAGTTTTTTTTAAGCTTATAGAAAGAAACAGCATTAATTTCAAGAGCTAGAGGTAGTGGGAAGGTAAAAAGGTAGAATAGATTTCCCTTGTTTTTCAAATAAATAGTATAACTCATATAATTGGATAAACCTTTGCTGGTTCCCATTCTTCGAATTGTATACTAAGGTCTGGCTCCCTACCCCCATTTATTCCTGCCATATTGTACTTGGCTTTAGAAGAAATCAGACTGAATATGGATTTTATTTATTCAGTAAAATTCTGATCAGAGCCTGATCCTCAGATGATTATGCAGAGAAAACAACTGATTCTTCACTTTTTCAGATGATGAAAAGGACCAGAGAACCAAGTAGGTAGGACATTTTAAAGCATCTAAGGCAGAAGCAAAGACAAAAATGCCACTATAATGGCTGTGATCCTAACTCCTTTTAATACTTTTGGAAAATTTCACCCGAAGACTATAGAATTATCTTAGTTTTAACCAAAAGGCTGTTTTTAAAATCTTTTTGTTAATTCAGCTGAAGGGCTGTGTAGCTATAGTCTGGTTTTAAACACTAGTTTAAACAGTTACCTAAATGGCTACAATTTCCCCTGCCAGCTTTCTGTTTCTGTGTAGCTTTGGCCAGGTGACTTGATCCAATCATTCATTTTACCTAACTGTGAAACAATGGTATGTTACTTCTTAATTACACAGGATGGTGGTAAGGAAGCAGAAAACACAAAGTATTATTATAATGATTTTGCCTTGATCACCTTGCAGGATATTCTGGACCACTGAAAGAAATTCCTCCTGAAAAGTTCAACACTACTTCTGTGCCGAAGTATTATCAGTCTCCCTGGATAGAAGCCATTAGGGATGATCCAGAGCTGCTGGAAGCTTTATATCCTAAACTTTTTAAACCTGAAGCAAAGCCAGAACTGCCTGACTACAGGAGCTTTAACAGGTAATGCTGAACGGACACTGAATTTTACGCTGCAGAGAAAAATTACTACGAAATGAAACATTTCCACCAGCTGTAAAAAAAACCCTACCATCTGTGTTTGCAAGTACATGCACAAACATGAACATGCACACAGATTACAAGTGGCAAACGAGCATTAAGGAGGAAACTCGTCCTCTAAAGCACGGACACCAAATTAAATTGTAGAATGTAACGTGAATTGCTGAAACTATTGAAAGAAAGAAAGAAAGAAAGAAAGAAAGAATCAGAATCCAGTGTACTCAATAAATGGGAAACATGGGCTATAGCAATGCTTCACACTCCTTTCAGTTGAGGCATCACAGTATTTCTGTTACTGACTTCAGCAGGTATGGGATCGTGAGATCTATCAGGGAAACTCTCAGTCAAAACTTTGTTCGTAAGCTGTAGAATGCAACCACTCTTTTTTGTTTTTTAATACAATTCACATGGCTTGTATTTTAGGCAATGATAGTACAATGAACTTTATCCCTCAACCAATGCCTCACACCAAATAGTTAGCAGGTTGCATATTTTATTGCATTTAACATTTTTTTATATCTTTGATAAACTTCACTAACAAATTAACAGATAAAACATTACAAGCAGACTTAAAAAACATTTAAAGTAGAATGGGATCTGAGAGTGAAGTTATTTACATAGTAACTAGTATACTAAGGCTTTCAGTAGAACTTCTAATATGGACAATATTGGGTTTTGAACTATTCTGAAAGTTTTAAAACATTCTTACTTCTGTCTTTTGCTTTCATTCATACCATTCACATTTTATTTATTGAAGTTATGGACAATTTTTCTCTAAATAATCCCTGCTGAGCTCCAGACAGCTGAGCCAGACCAAAACCCTTCCTCAACATGCCAGACAGCAATCTATTGAAAAAGAAAACAGCTCATAGCAATATAAACTTAGAGAAAAATAGCACAAACATCATTTATGTTCCTGCCATTGAGATGGGCCTCAACTCTGAGTGCAAGGACTAAAAAATTACACAATTCAACATCAACACTGGCACTGCAGACACTACACTAATTCTGATTTCCTTACAGTGATATACATTGCGATTTTAATAATTCAGTCTGTGTGGCACACTCTTCTCAAAAGATAGCAAATACAAGCCAGAGAGATGTGCCACAGCTGCTAACATTAGAACAGTAACAGCACAGTTTATGTACTATTGTTATTTAACTGAAAAAAACCCCAACCCAACCCCAAACCAACAAAAAACCACCAAAGATACATACACATGGAATAGAGACAGAATCAGTCCTCCCTCTCACAAGAGAGGTTCTGAGCATGCGAGTCGTAACTGTGAAAGGCAGGATCAGACAGGGCACAGAAGCCCCATTAATAGGGATATGCGTCTTGAGATGGTATCTGATGGCTTCTTTGTGGATTTTTAGCTGCTTTGTGGTCCCATATTCTGTTAGTTGTCCTCTTTACAACACTAACTGTTTGGATTTCTTTCTATGGCAGAACTGTGGCTTACTGCAGTCCGAATTTCTTGAACATACATACATTCATATAAGGGAAAGGTCAATATTCTTCCTTGTAATTGCCATAAAAACCTAAAACCTGGCACATAAATCCAGATCCAGACTGTGAAATTGGTAAATTCAAAACACAAGGCATACAAATATAATCCACAACAACTCTCCTTTTCATGGAAAGATTCCATATCCAGAAGAAAATAAAAGGATGCCTGGTGGACCTAGAAAAGCTGGTACATACAGTACACTCAGATTTGTTTTCTAGCAAGAAGCAGTAGATACAAAAGGAAACTGAGAATTTGCAGAACTGAAATTCAAGATACAAGCCTCTTGGAGAGGATTTTACAGCCATGACTTGGGTGTCTACACTCAAAAATGCACAGGAGAGTGGGGTGTCCGATTATGGGATTCAAAACAGACAGCACACTGTGTGCCAAGCTAACCAACAGAAAACATTACAGAGAAGGCTAAATGTGATTTAAATTTATTTGCCAAGGCCATCAGCACCTAATTCTGCCTGCTTATCTTCAGGTCAGGGCTAGATTATGGTCTTCCTTTCCAAAAACAGAGCAAGGGTCACACATATTCTTTTACAATTTGTATAGGCAATTAGGTTCATTTCTTTCAAAAGAGCATTTTCCTAGAATATGGCCAGCCTGGATTTATTTCTACATGAATGTCAAACCCTCAAGAGAGGTGTAACAACCTAGTTTCTGGCTCTTCCACGGACGAGGGGAGAACAACCTTCACTTTCCTTATTAAGACCTGTGCCATAGTACAGAAAATAGTAAGCCTCTTTGGCTAGAGGGAATAAACATCTTTCTCTAGCTGAACAATTAAGCAACTGACTTGGGGAAAGAGAAACCTGGGCCTACATCTGAGTTCCCAGATTTTTCAATGCACTTTTATTACTGCTTACAGTAAATTAAACAAACAGACTTAGGAGCAGAAAACAGGACCTACACTTCTCTGAGGTTAGCTGTGTGGCCCGATATCTAGGCTAAGAGTCCTACTCTGTCTAGACAATCTAAGTATTTTTTTATTTCTGGGTAGCATTTTTGCTGGAATACTGTATGTGAGCAGTGAGGTCCACTCTTATAAAGATACCGTCAGACTGAAGAGAATCCAAATCTCTTGCAGAACAGCTCCAGTCACAGAGGTTCAACACTAACAGCCATGGATTTTGAGTGAAAGTGTCTTGATGTGCTATTTTGCTCAAAGCTTGCTGCAGCAGCATATTGTGTGTGTTTTCAAGCATGAAAGTTTAGGCAAAAGATTATTAATTAGAGTATCACAGGTGAGCTTTGGCATAAGATAGGTGCAGCTGCCAGTATAGCTACGATAAAGGCAGATCTGAGTATTTGTATAAAGAAAAGATTAGGCATCTCAGGAATTTAGCGGCCTACGGGCTTTGCGAGTAAGGTGATATCTCTTTGGACTTCGGTGTCTCGATCCTACTAAGTCATTCTGTGCATCTAGGTCACAGCATCATTGACTTCTTTAATTGCAGTCTTGGAGAGAAAGCAAATGATGCTGTATTAAACAATTAAAGTGTGATATAATGGCACCGTTTTGTTACCAGTGAGGGTATCAATCAAGGCTTTCTATCACGCTCCATCATTCAATAAAGTGCAATTATGTTTGTTCTCCTGCAAAACACTGGTACAGTCATCATTAATCAGGAGGGGCTGTGTTTAACAGTAAGTGTGATGCATAGGACTCCCAAAGGAAACAGGCCTGAGATCCTTCCCAGTTCATTCGGTGATAGCTGTTAAAATGACACTCAGACTTTACAGGACATATTCAGGTTCCTTTCAGCTTTCCTTGTTACACAACAAACTGTAAAAGCAACACAACTTCAGCAGCTAGGGATGTCTGATGTGTTGGAACAGACGCACATATGTATGCCTTAGAAGTATATTCAGCACTAAACAGCATTCAGATTTTTTTTTCTGCTGCCAGCAATGAAGAGGCGACTCCAGGCTCTGTAGCAGTGCAATTTTTATAATAGTAGCAGAATCAGAACTAAGGAATTTATAGAGGTATTAGTTGGGGTCTAGTATGCATTTTATGCTGCAGGGATCTTGCAGTGCTGGTGGGTCAATGAAGGAAGAAGCGGTGGCAGCAAATGTCAAGCACGTTTGCCTTCTGAGGCAGGGCTTTCTGTAAGGCAGCCAGAATTGGGTTCTGAGGTTCTCTTAATAGACTGTTCAGACCAGGCTACCCTTCCTCTTCCTGGATGAAAATGAATCTGTGCTAGCAGACAAATGCTTCAGAACAGAGCCATGCCATCTGATTTCTCCTGGAGATTAATTCCTATTAGGATTGAAGAACTATTTACTGGTGAAAAATTTTCCTGCCTTTTACCAGTGTGGAAGCACCTAGTAATCATCTGTGGGAAAGACAGCATGAATCTACATTTGTTGAAGAGTTTGTAATAGTAGTTAAATTAGTACCTTTATTCCATCTGCTTTCTGGGAGCTGGATAAAATGTCAAGGTAGGATTATGAGTAACATACAAAGCACTACATCTTACTCACATAAGTCAAGCAAGTCTAACTAGTTCTGCCTCTCCTACCAGATAAATTCTTGCTCAGCTTTCTCAATTCCCAAAGACCACTGTTTCAAACACTCAACAGGAATCCAGTCCATCTGGACTGGGCTCTGTTTTTATTGATAAATGGATTCTGAACTCTATTGTAAAAATGCTGAGATCCAGAGCCTCAAAGGAATTTCAGGTGCTAACTTGAAATGATGCGAGATTAGTGGAAAGTGGGTGTTTAGCCAGTTCCTCAGCACCTAAATACCTCTGTGAAATTGGCATTAGCTCTTGCACTAAGCTACCATGAAGCTCTGAGCATTTTGTAGGGTTATGTTCTTTGTTCCTATGTCTCCTTTTTGCACAGAATTAGCAATAAGCAAAATGTTCTAACAATGACAGTCCCATTTTAAAATGTAAACCTCACATTTTTTGTAATTATGTAATTGAGGGTGTTAATCCGATACAGTTAAAAAATTTCTTCAGACTTTCCCAAATAATCAACTACAAGTAGTCTCCTATGTTGAGACAATATAATGTTCAATAAGAAAGACTGCAGGAAAAAAAAAAAAAAACAAACCCAACTAAACCAAACCANAGCCCTGCTAAAACAACAGTTAAAAATAAACGTGGTTGTGCCTGCTGTTGTTAAATCATGCTCCTACTTTTTAGGAATATGCAAAGTGAGTATTAAATGATCTCTTACACCTCCTGGTGCCACTTCCTATGGGTCTGAATCTGCATTTCCGCCCTTACTATGAGCAATGACTACTGGAATTTTTTACACGAGTTTTAGGCTTCTACACAATGAATCAGACCTCAAGTGATACAGTAGATGTGCACACAACAGGTCATTACAACACCATGTTGTCAGACAAGTTATTGCTCACAAAAATATGCTGCTGCTGTAAAGGAAAATTAGCATCTATTAGCCAATTACTGTACTCTCCTTTATGTTGATCATCATGTGCTTCTGCCTAGCATGCAGGAATGTGTAATTCTCTGAGGCCAGACTTTGTATAGCAAGTACATGGGTTTTTTTTCCCCACAAAAGGTATCTGCATTTCCATGTTACCTACAGAAACATGCTGTATTTAAAAAACCCAAAATACTACAAAGTTTTATACTATAGAATTGTTTTGCATTTTATCCAGCTATTATTGTTCTGTTCATATTGATTATCCTTTTAATTTACATATTGATGGGAATGAAATATTACAACAATGTGAGAATGTGTATCTTAATTAGAGCAGCAATTAAACAATCTTTATTATCCTGTAAGATGTAGATCACTACATTCACTCTGTGCCAATTACCAAGCAATTATTTTTAATCAGTATCATACAGTATCCCATTTGACATTGTGACCTAGAAGACAGTTGCACAAGAAAAGCTTGATACCACAGGCACTTTGTATAAAGAATTTCCTTTGACCTCAAGAGAGTTTAATGCCTGGACTGGCTGCTGCTGCAAAATCTTGTCTTATCTTCATTTGAGAAACAGTTTTAGAGCTTAATCCAAAGCAGCGCTCTTCTCTTGATAAGTGTGCATGCCCAGAACTTTCATGACTTTTTATATCTTACAGGACTGACCCTTTGGAGTTAACACCATCCCCTTCAACAAATGCTGTTTGTACTGAAATTCAGTGAATTATCTGTGTAATGACACAAAAGTACCATTTCTTTTAGGTCAGAGATTAATTTTTCTGAATTAATCTCTTTTTTTTGTGTGTGTGTGTACTTAATTCGCCCTAGGTTTTGTTTTGTCTATAGTTATCTTGCTGAAAATCCTAGTCAGATATTCAAGCGATCTCTTTTAGTTCCTGTTGGTATTAATTTCTCTGGGCTTCTGCTATAATACCTGGAGCCACTGGAAATATATTCCAGCAGATCTATTGGTTTGTATCAAACACACAAAACCTACCAAGGCTGGTGAAATTCCATTTCAACAAAAATTCATTTTTGCATGCCACTACGTATCTAGCTTTTCAGAAATCAGGTGCTCATGTGTAGCTGAAAAAATCTGACACTCCTAACTGGCCA
>VYZV01015591.1:78314-93870 GCA_013401275.1 Pandion haliaetus | reverse complement strand
TGCTTACATGCAAACATACATTAATGCTGAAATTATGAACTCTTAGCAAATGCCAAATCTCTCGACAATATAATCTAGACAGACCAGGCACAGGTGGGCCAAGCAATACAACCTGCTCACCTAAATACATCTTTCAGTTGTGGCTATTTTTAAAAATACTAGAGATACTTTGAACTCTCATCATAGCTAAACTAACAATTATCAACATGAAGGGAAAATGCATAAGTGATCTCATAACATAAATCACAGCCACTATCTGAAAACAATGATTTGGAAGAGTGCTTTCCCTCTCATGTACACAATTTTTTATTTTTAGTTGATCTAATGTAAGTTAGCAGTATCAAGACCAACTTTTTCCTGCTGGTATTCTAGAAAAACGAGTAGTATCACGATTCACATGAACTGTGCAATTTGATGGTGAAACGCAACAAATTGTGTTTGTGTTTCAAACATAAAAAAGATAAAAGTTGTACTCTTCTTGCAAGAGGGGAGCAAAAAAAAGTTGTACAGCAAGAGAGATTCTTATATCATTAAAGATCTCAGAAAACCAGAACAATCCAGTATTTCCATGAATGATGTAGTTTTGAATCAGTATTCACCTTGTATTCCTTAGTGTTTCTCTATCTTTCACTAAAATTATTGCAAAGAAAATACCAAAATAATGCTATGAACAGAGAAACAGAGTAGGTCATGGAACATTCCTTTCCCCATGTCCGTTCACTCAAGTGACATACTGATTCTCACATTTCCTGTAACATTAACTTTTCCTCTAGAGTCTGATTAAAAAAAAAAAAACCAACAAAAAAAACCCACCACACCCACAAAGGTAAGACAGCTAACCTTTTTAATAGTTTTTGTCTGAACACTGGTAAGGACTCCGTTCACTGGATCATACACTGTCACTTTCACATATGGGTCACTGAGAAGGGGAAAGAAAAGTATAAGCATGCTGCTATAGATCCTTTATTGTCAGCATTACTAGCAGTTGAGTTTTAATGGCTTAAATTAATAGAAGCTATGGAACTAGCAGTTACAATTACTTTATGAACACCATACACACTTGTACTTAAAATCATTTTCTAAATAGTTTTAGAGAGAAAACTAAACATTGTTACTGATGATGACCATACTAGCTATGCCATTTTATATTCTGTATTTTACTACAATTTGATTCTCTCTCCTCTTTCACAGTTCTTATTTAGTGAGAACAGATTTCATAAATCCTCATGCATTTCAAGAATACATGCATGAAAAAAATAAGCTGTGATTGAAAAAGCTTGAAGTACTAAATCTCTTGGTTTCAACAATTTAAAACACCTGAAATTCGAGGTACTTCCTTGAACATACAATGTTTAGTAAAAATATTGCATCAGTTTCACAGAGTTTGAGTTTAACCTGAATTTCTCCATTAATGAAGGTGTCCTAATATGGTTGCTTAAAATGGCCTACTGCCTCAGATTTCTTTTTCTCCTTCCTGTGGTACAATAAACAACATATTACATGAATATCTACTTTTCACAAAATCAAGGCATTCAACTGCTCAAACAGACTAGCAACAAAAGGTGACCAAGACTGTCTGCCATATGGCAAAAGAGCATATGGTTTTTACATATTTATGTTATGATGAGAAAAGCTGCCCTATTTTTGTCTGAAGTTAAAAAATTGCATGTGAAAAAAATTGAAGAGAGACAGTCTGGCTTTAGGGAAAATACAAGTATCACAAGAGAAATTTTTCTAATGCTAAACTGATGTCACACTCAACAATTTTGCTAGTGCTAAAATATCAGCATTCCCATACATACGCCAAAGCAGCTGACAGCAGAACTAGTACTAAACCCATCATTACTTTTCTAGACCCTCTGTACATGGGCCAGAAGAAAAAGTAGCTTTAGTACAAGCTGCATGCTGCCACTTGCCAATTCTGTAAGATCCTACAAAGCATTTCAATTACCAACTCAAAAGTCTGATTTTTCCTGTGGTAAACGTTAAGCCACTTTGGTTGTGTCTTTCCTTATAGGGATTGTTAACTTTTAAATTTGTACATACCCAGAGCCTGCAGCCACTGGCATGGGCTTACCCCATCTACAGAATTGGTGGATGCTGTTCCTCTGCATGTAATTTGAGTTGAAACAGTCTTGTTGCTACCAGTGTTTAGTGTTGTGTTCATGCCAAGTCTTTAAAGCACAGATGAGACAATTTTGATTATAACTGAACTCTTGTTATTTTAGCTGCAGTCTACCTTTAGTAAAATATATACATGTATCTACCCTCCATGGCAGAACTATTTTACCATGCAGAGAATTAAACCTTCCCACACATTGTTTTGCCAATGTATAAGATCTCTCCAAGTAACTCTTGGGCAAGAAAACAGGGATCTTAATGTTTATATTGTCTCTGATCATTTTATAAGGTTACCAGTTAAAACAGTTCTGATTTTTTTGGAAAGAGGCACAGCAGGATTTACTATGATCAAAACAGCTGTGGAAAGAAAATAAAGAAGCAGCTGCCCCTTAATACATTAGCAACATATATTCTTACCTGGCTCCTAAGATATCCTTCTTGGCCAGGCCAATTCCAGCTATAACCTTCACCCTGACAATACGTGTGTTCTCCTAAAATGCAAAATAACATATTCAAGATGCATTCAGATTTATTTTTTTGATCTATTTTTGATTTATAAAGCTAAAAGCAACTATTGGCATAATTTTGAATTTACACTGAAAACTATAGATTAAGTAATGCAGTTACTTTGTCCTATAGAAACAGCTCTAAGTTTCAGTAGCAAATTTATTCTACCTTTACCCCTTTCAAAGTCTTATCACCATCGTATCCACATACGATGGTAGACACAGAATCCAAAAACCTGGGTAAGTCAATACAGTAAGGTTTGGTTTTTATTAAAGTTCATTTTATTTTGTTTCTCAGCATTCTAAAGGAGTGTGATACTGTTTTGAGTTAGGGTGCTTAATCCCACAGGACAGGATTGTTAACCTAGCGTACAACTGCTCCTGCCAGCCTTGTTTCCCAAATTCTGAATTGTTTCAGCAGTAGCAGTCAACACTTTCCCCCAGCAAGCCTTCCAATACACTTTTATCGGATTGGATGCACTGCATGTACGCACTAGGGCAATGGTAAGGGCAAGCTGCTATTGCCACAATTCAAACAGCCCAGGGACTTCTACTGCTCCCAACTGCTCACAGGAAGGCAAGCATCTAGGAGCAGTTTCCACCTGCAGTTCCCCTGTTTCTCAGCAGGCAATTCTTAGCCATCTTTTCTACGGACTAAGCAAGGACCTTTGTGAGAACATGCTCCGAACAGCGTAACAAATTTTTGGTGCACATGGGCATGTTCTGTTAGGACGCAAGGAATGGGTTGCCATTTACATCTCACTAGCCATTCAAGCAAGTTCCATTAAACATTCAAACGCGTATGAACTGAGCAAGTTTTCACCTAATGGTATTTCGGCATTCAGAGGGTGGGAAATAGACTCTGACCATAAATTTATTTCCCGGGGGAATGAAAAGGGTATCAAATTTATCAGAACAGATTAATAAAGCAATAAAGAACTCTAGAAAAGGGCAAGAATAAAGAATTCCTGCATCTGTTTTTATTTTACAGCACAGAGAGGCCACGCTCAAAATACTAGGATTTCTGAAATGACCTGCCAGCAAGGTATGAGATTTTTAAAAAACCAAAAAACTATTTAACTTACATGTTATTCAAATTACAGCTTCACAGAAGTGACATAAGTGACTGCACTCCTCCTGATAATTAATATAACTGTGCAGAGTCTTACATGGCACATCTGATAAACTAGTGAATTCAAGAGGGAAAAAAAAAAATCCAAACAGCTGTGACCATGTTGGAAGAAGAAAACACATGAGCACTGTTTCTCTGGAAAGCAAAAAGCTTTGGAGATGAAGGACTGTTTGTAGGCAATGGCTAGTCAGAGACACTTGTGAGGAAAGCTGATCCAACCTAGCTGGTTAAGGAGTTAAACAGATACCAAGAGCAATGGGTGACGCAGCAGATGTCGTCCCCAGGGCCTTCCTGAATTCCACATATGATTGAAAGTGCCTTCAAAAGGAGACTTGTAGGAACACTCAGAAAGTTTGCTTTATCATTGGTCTCCTATGTAACCACAGGGCTGGACTCCCTAACCAATACCAATTGGAGGGGTTCGTAAAGCTAGTGGAGAGAATTGAATGCTAATCCTGAAGCAGAGACTACTGGCTAACAAGATAAAACTAAAAACAAACCAGTAAATAAATNAAAAAAGCAAGCAAGTTTCTCCCACCCTCTATAGTTAGAAGTGATTGCCAGGGGACTTACATGAACATCTCCATATCCACTTACTGACAGAATAGTCAATTGGCCAAGACAATTCCAGCCAAATCACAAGTCTATCTTTCACCTTCACCTCAGAGAAAATTGTCTCCTACTAGGAAATCTAATAGTTCAGAAAAGAAAGAACCCAACAACCAACCTCAACCAGCACTACCACTAGTAGGTGTCCTAAGCTTTCAAAATTATTAGTCATGATCAGGCTTTAAGGCACAGAATGTTACCAATATGTTTTATGACAGTGTGGTCGCAACAGACAGCAACAGAACTGCCCAGATGTAAGAAAAAATAAGTAAAAAACTATGTTGGCATCAAATTAAGAAGAGACATTTGTTAATATTTTTATATATCACAAATATCCTAAAATATCCACCCTTGTCTTACATTCCAAAACAGCATCCAATTTATCCTCTATCAATTACTCAGCTTCAGTGACATTTAACATCAGCAAGTTTTGGAGACTACTCAAGCTGAAGAGTACCACATGTGCATTTCTGCTCTCACTGAGTGCTTCTGCACTTCACTCAGTGCACCACTACCCTCTCCCAACAAGAGGAGGGTCCTCAGTCACAGCCCATGGGATCCAACTTACAGAACCCAGCTCGAGAAACAATCTCATCGTCTCCTCAGAAAAAGATCAAGAGCAGATGTTGGTGTAGGATACACTGCCCTGAAAAAGAAATACTTTTTCTTGCATCTGCGTTCAGTTGCTTAGACCACAAGCTTTTCTCAGTTATTCAAGCATGAGAAGAATAAAGACAATTAGATGCTTTTAGGCACAGGCATCTCGGAGTCAGGCTTAACAGGGCATCAACATAGTCCACACAGGGGAGATCCCAGAAATAGGATCCACACTCCTCAGATTTTAAAGGTGGTTTAATCACGCCATTTGTTTACTGGTATCATAATAGAGATCTGAATTTATCTGAGTGCTATTTTACAGAAAGACAAGTTGCTTTGTACATGACCTCAGGAAACTAGAAGCCGCAAACCTGAGGCTGGCATGCTGAAGGTTGATTTAAACATGCCTTGCTGAAAGAAAGAGTATTATTTGTTTGGGATCAGTGCCAAACAGGACAGCTACAGGATTTTAGTTAGCCCAGCACAACAACTAAGCAAGCTGACATCTGCTTACAAATTGCCACGTAGAAATATCCTTCTAGATTAACAAAAACAGTTTAAAAAAAAAAATCCAAATTGTTCACAACAATCTTCCCCACAGACCTCCTTTTTTACTTTCACTTTTTCCACTAACCGCTCTCACCCCCCCAAAAACCCACCACACACATTTTTGTGTATTTTTTAAACTGACAGGTGATACTGAAGGGTCCACTTCTTCCCTTTCCAAGCTATAAAGACTAGAAAGTTCAGAAAAAAAACCCCATGCTAACATGCTAGGGCAATACTTAAATCACGAGAGATTAGGTTGCCCATTCTCTGGTCACACTAGTGTGCAAGGCAGATCAGATGAAATTCAGACAGCTCGATTGAAGTGCAGTCAGAAGTGCCTTACACTGGAAGGACCCATTATGCTACTACCCCACACATCCTGAAGAGGCAGAGAGGCCTGCTGACAGGATACCAGTCTGTGCTGTGACCATATGACCTTTTCTCCCCACCCACTGATAGATAACAGGCAGAATTGCTAAGGAACTGCTGCTACAGCTCACAAAAGCCCCAAACACACTGGTCTCAGAAAGCAATGAACAGCCGAAAAGTTCCAGGACTGTTTGAAGCTAATGTCATGCAGTGAAAAATTAGGCGATGCAAGCTCTGCACAGAGACAAAGCATCAGATACTTTATTCTAGCATCCAGAGGGAATAGGTTCAAAACCAAAATTTCACGGTTTCAAAGGCAATTTTGAACCTTTTCCCCTTTGTTCACCTTGCTCAGAGATCCTCATTTGCTGCCTTTGTAGTCACACATACAACTGCTTCTGTAGATCCACAGGCAGCTGCAACCTCAGAGTGTTTTCATGGTCCAAGAACACACAGGCTGCAGCCTGTACCTCTTCTACATTGTCTGTAGACTCCCCCAAGCTTGCCTTGCTACTCTTTTCCGCCACTGCGGCGCTGCCGGTGATTCTGGTGGCATAGGAAGGCATAGGCAGCTAGTCAGTAACCAGGAACACACCATTCATGTCTAGTAGCACTGCAGCTTGTCCAGGAAACTGCTCTGAGACCAATGTACCCAAAGAGTCTCTTCCTGGCCATAAATGCCTACCCATGCTTTTGCAGTCCTGACGTTAACTTGAAGGAGTCAGTCTGAATTTATTCTGTCTGTACAGCTGAAGATACAAAGCATTCACTGCTGCTTTGAACACACTAGGAGTCTTATAGGTTTAATGTCCTAGTACCCAGCTGCTCTGTAACACAGACATGCACTTCTGAAAGACATGCACACACGACAGCCCGTTAAAGGCAGCAGCTCTGGGCGCAGAGTTGTACAGGGGTTGTTTGTATAGATGGAGCAAGGACTGCTAGCCACTTTGGAGGCTGGAGGGGAGAGAGAGAAAAAAAAAAAGGGGGAACACAATAACGGCACACAACACAGCATGATATACAAAACACAGGCAGATCATTTTACCATTAAAACTGTGAAATGTTAAGCTGTTCCCTCTGAGAATACAAGTACCCCAACACAAATTCAGGTAAAAACAGTGTGGGAAGAGAAGTATTTGTTAAACTACTGAATCTGCCTGGGAGTTGCTGCATACAAACAAAGTCCAAATGACCCTGAGTGTTTGTATCAGTTAGTCTGGTCCTAACAGATTCAAGGATAAATTATTTTTAGGGTTGATATAATATTTTTAAAGCTCAGGGGTGGGGTACGTGGGAGGGATAAGGCTACCACGTACTAGAGATTGAACTGTCCAAAAATTCTTGGTCCCATTAAGTAAGACAAAACATCCTTTACACAGCCGAATCAGTAAGTTAGTTATCTTATTATGAACTTCCAGGTTTTATCATTATTCTATTGTTAGTTGTATTAGTATATTCTGAAGTACATGTTCAAGATTAAGCGGTCAAAATACCTGGGTCTGCTAACACATGCCATTTTCACAATCTCTAACAATGAATCTATTTACTAACAGGTAGTATGCAACAAGATGATGAAATAGAAGGTCTCCAAGCTGATACGTAGACAGACAATCAATACCTTAAAGCTTTAAAGGCAATGCCTGTCAGCCTGTGATACTTTGAACTGATCATAACACAGAAATCCCTTTTATGTATGCTTATTAAAATAGTTTTAAAATGCATTCTCTACACAGCAAAACAAGAGTCAAACTAATAAAGTGGCACTTCCAGAAGTGGATAGTGTTTCATTTCCACAAAAGTCACTATGAATCTACCTAGATTCAATGAATATATAATAAGGTGAGAAGTTCATGAACTGTTCATTTTGGGCAATAAAACAGCGTTTGGAAAGAAATTTCAAGCTTTTAAGGAGTTTAAACTTGCTCACAATTTTATCAGAATAGAATGGTCTTGCCTGGGTTACAGCTGTTTGTAGTCAATGCCTATAAAGGACAAGTATTAACACTGTCCATTCTCACCCCCATCCTTCCCAAATTCACACAGTAGGAAAATAATGCTAATGACAACTGGGAGAGTGACTCCTGCTTTAGTGGTGGAAGTCCAAGACAGAGCAGAAGACAGAAGGAAAGGCACATGCAGGAAGAAAGGGTAAGAAAGAAGGCACAAATTAAGAAATGGTGACGACTATAGTACAAAACACTGAACAAACCAGAGAACAATGATCAAGTGTGAGCCTTGCCCAAGTCCCCAAAGGTAGTCTCCAGTCTGTGAGTGTGCGCACACACATGTGTACATATCCATGTGTATGCATGCAGTCAAGAGTGCGTTGCCAGTGCTACGGACTGTAAACGATAAAGTATTTCCTACACAAACTAAGTGTGGTAAGATTCTATAATGTTACACCAGCAAGAGACATTTACCTTTGCCAGTCATTCATGTCTGCAACATCCAATAATTCAACTATGAACGTATTACACTAACTGTTCGCCTTCACTTGAACCATAAGACAAAACACATAACATGCTATTATCTAATTCAGTAGCTATAAAGGCTCTCTCTGATATTAGTGTAAACATTTCAAGTCCAAACAATTTTACAGGAGTTTTCAGCAAGTTGCAATCCACTTCCCCGGTTGAACAATGATTCCTGACACATCCCAAAGCTCCAGCAGGTGAGTGATTGGAGCCATGCTCAGATAAACAACTACTATACAGAAAAAGCAGTTTGACATGTGTAAGACACATACAAAATTCAGATAAATAAAAATAATTGTATGGCAATGGAAGAGACAGGTTTTTAATTAGGAGAAGGGTTCTTCAGAGTACATATTTGATTAGTACTGAAAAATTCATTTTATTGGCTTTCCTATTTTAGTCTTTGGTTCAAGTTTTGGTTTTGCTTTTTTAATTTACTTCTACAGAAAAGATTCATACCAGATGCAAGGAAACACCAAAGCCAAGATGGTTAATCTAATGTAAAACATAAAATGGTAGTATCTGCTGGACTACTAGAGAGCTTTTTTTTGAGGAAGCCAATATAAAAATGTCTGAGTAGTCTAACAGAGAGCACATTTCATAGTAAACAATTGCTCTAGGCAATAACATCCTGTTATTCTTTTGTTCCAGCTAGATAGGTCAAGAATCAACTACCACTGAAACAAGCCAAGAAATAGAGCATCAAAGGGTATTACAATGATAAAATAGTACCGCAGCATCACCTTTTAAGATTACAGTAGTGTCAGGAATTATCTTTTAAGGCTTTCTTAAGCTTCATACCATATCTGCATATAATGCACAGATAAAAAGAGAACAGAAAATTCAGATTTGGGTATGTACCAATAAGGCAAGCTGCAATAAACGTACCCAGAGTTTGGAAGTTCAACACTGAAACCAGTAAATAGCCTGGTCCAGTGAAAAAGCATAAAAAGGAAGGGATGTTCNTTATAATGTTCTGCAGTGCATATCTACACAAGACTGCTGACCTCATTAAGGAACAGCTATAAACAGCAAGAAGAGTTAGGATGCTTGCATGGGTAGAAGTGCACTATAGCCAAGACCCTGTTAAAGAATAAGTACCAGCATAAGAGATACATTCATGGTGTGTATCGTTTCTTCTATAGCATGCTTCTCAAATCTGTGAGACATCTTATTCAAGGTACCCAGCTTTACCCTACTTAGTAGCTTGTATTTCAAGCACAAATCGTTGATTAAAGACAGGCATTGTCACATAAAGGCTCTGAAGCCTAGCAGCAGCTTGGAAACAATGATGAAAGATTACTTACAGCTAAAGTGACTATGTATTCCAGTTGAATAGATAGCTTCTTGCATCTGCCAATTTTAGTAGATGACACTGCTGTGTTTCTGTAAGTTTAAAAACCCATACCTTACCAAGTTTCCTAGTCTGTATCTCCCATCCAAGAGCACTTTACTTATTTCAAATTGCATTAAAAGTTTGCTTTTTGTTTAGTTTTTTTACCTTAAGGTCATTAGTGACCATAAAAGTTATGTTTGAGTGTTTCACAACAAAAACATTATTCCTTAATGGAGCGATAAGCAGTCTTTTCACCTCAAAGAAACCTTTCAGGGTCTGAATGATTAAGAATTTGGCTCTTCCATTACCTATGCTGAGGTTAGCATACAATGTTTTCCCTTAAGCGGTCCAGAAGATACTGACATTGTTCACCAGTCTAACATTAAAAACAAGATTTAAGAACAGATCTTCCTCATATATTACAGAGAAAGAGCTCTAAGAATTTTAAATAAAATTCCTTAGATCTTAAACAAAAAAAACTCCAACACAATTCTAAGATCAGGCTGGCTAAGAGCACTTGTATGTGCTGTACTCAGCTTGAGCAATTCCAGCACACAAAGTTGACAGCATGAGGAATAGGCCCAATGAAGTTATTGTTAAAAACTTACCATCTCATTTGAAAGAAAGCATTTCGCACAGAATGGTCAGCCTTAGCTGAAGACAAGTAGTTCCTGCAATATTCAGTCCTTGCAAGTGAGACAGACATATATGTTAGGTGACCTCTAAATGATAGTAAGTTTTGTTAGCATTACCAGTTCATTTCACCAGGAGGTGTAAAGTGGGAAGGAGACTTTGCTGTCTTGACCATTCCTTCACAACCCAGAGAGCACCCTCTTCCCCCTCCATGGCGACCAACAGAGCCAAACCATTTTTCTTTGAAGAAATTCTCTCAAAGCAAGCAAAGCAAGTTTTAGATTCAGGAAGATTCCTATTATAGAACTACATTAATCAAATCTTGTAAACATAATGAAAGTAATTAACTTCCACCTGCCAGTTACAGTCCAGTCTTACTAACTCACTAAAAGAACTTAAACATTAATTGTACCATATGAGCATTTTGTGTTCATAAATAAGGAAGTCTCAACCATCAAGACGGCTATTGCTACAAATTGTATTTAACACCTCCATTCAATTGCGAATTAAGGAAAAGATTCAAGAAGACAACAGTCCACTAATGGAGTTATCTGTCAACAGAATTTTACTTTTAAAAAAAAAAAACAAACAAAAAAACAAAAAACCAACAACCAAACCACTTTTCAACACGTGCAACCCAATATGCACAACAGTCACAGTCAAGTGTTTGTTAGTTCAGTGTGAAAGAAAGGCTTTAAAAAAAACAAAACAAACCCAGGTACACAAGACAGCTTCTTGAAACCATNAAAAAAAAAACAAACAAAAAAAAAACCCAAAAAACCAACACAAAACCAAACACCAAACACCAAAAAAACCAAATAACCAATGGGAAAGTCCTTCACAGCCTAGAATAAATTCAGAGCACTTCTGAAGCACAGAGACATGCATGTCTGGTTTTTTTTTATTTGAGTCCTCCATGTAAAAACAGAGTCAAATAGAGCAGACATCTAGTACAGAGGTGCTGGGGAGGCCATAGGGTTTGAAAAAGAATAGAAGCACTGGGCTGCCTCAAGCTCAAGCATGAACGAGCCAAACAAAATTGCTGTTTTCGTCAGAAGCAATCCAGAGGAAGACTAGCCCATGCCAGTCTCCAAAGTAACATCTGAAAGAGTTCTGGTCATTGGCATCATCTCCAAAATATAGCAATATGAGAAGGGTTGTGGGCTAAGGTGTGCAGAAGTAGAGAAGACAAATCATGTATCCAAGACATTCAGTTCACCAGCAGCAAGCTAAATAACTATAAACAACCTACTCCAGTAGTATATCCTAAAGGAATATAAAAATATATCTAAAGCTTTCCAGAATAAAATACCATATGCTTATGAGAAATCTTACGTGACCTTCAGAAAACAAGAACGGTTGTTCTACATAGAACAAGTCTCAAGTGACTGAGAAACCTGAAATGGCAAATGCGTGCAAGTGGGAGTGTATTTTTGCCTGTGAGAAGTTCCCATTACTAGTTTGCTCCCTGAAACAGATCAAGCATAACAGACACAAGGGATCAAAAAAGGTAACTAACTATCATGTTATTTAGGCGATATAAAAAGAGCTAAGCAAAATAAGAAAGCCTTAATTCAGGCTGGGAGTGTAAGAACTCTGACATACAGAAATTTTTTAAATTAAACAGGCTACGAAATACAAGTATATAGCCAAGCAGCGTCGCTTTACTAAATGCCATACCAAAGCCCTACGGTGCAAGCAGGTATTTTAACAGAAAACAGAAATAAACACATTGTCTTTCCGGACAGTTCTTCAACAATTGTATTTTTAACCCAGCAAACCACTGAAAAGTGTAATTCCTTATGTAACCAAAGAAATAACAGAGCATTAGCCAAGATATCAACGATTCTTCCTTCAGTCTTTGAAAGCTCATTGCACAATTACTGTTAGGAAATGCTGTATTTAGTATTGCAGTCAATTGTCACAAAAACACAGTAACTGGAAGCGAATAGCTCAGTGTCAGAAAATGCTTGGTCAAAGTGTTTAACCGACAGAAATCCAAGTCTTAGCAGCCTGAAAGTTTTGTATCAGAAAGTCCGTCAGCCAAAAATCCTGTACCTATGGACACCCCACCTCAACAAGCACATTTAAGAGCACCAGCAAAGTTACCACTGCTACGACAAAGAAAAGCAGCAGCAGTCATGTCAGTGTGCTCCTGCAGATCTGAACCAACGCTTCCAACCATATGCGAAGGTAGATGTATCCCGAGTATGCAACAACAGGCTCGGTTACCCACTTCACAGGTCAAGACAAAGTCTGCAGCAGTTAATGCTCCCAACCTGAGGCAGCCTGAGGCAAAGAGCACTGCGAGACAAAGTTTGACCTGCAGGTGGGAAGTATACATTAAGGCATTTCTTTCCTCTCTAAAAAAACTCAGAGAGAGGATAAAAAGTAATTTTTAAAAATATTATGAGAGCTCTTAAATTTTTCTACATTGAGATCAGCTGTAGCAAGGAGTATAATCTGTTCATTTGCCTTTTTTGTGTATACTATCCTGCAACGTAAAATAATTCACAATAAAAAAGAATTCAGAAATGTGATCAGCATTCAGTTTAAGTCTAATATCATTCCTAGATTATATTAATTAGCATTTAGCTATTATTTAGCATTAGTATTTAGCATGTTATTGCATATTCATCCTGTTAGAACTTTTGATGATAGGATCATAAACTATTTCTAAGAGACACACATCTTACTAAGTAAACAAAATTGGTATTGTTCACAAACTACTATTTTGTATTTTCTCCCGTCTTCATTTTTCAGCATGTAACCCCAGACCTTATTTTCCACACACTGCCAAGACCCTGTTCTGAATACAGAATTATTAGTTTTCCCCATTGACTTTTCTAGTCCTCGTTACTTCAATATGCAACTAAGTCATAAGAAGTCCTGTGGGTGACAGAAGGATACTATATCCATTTTACAGAAGAAAAAACTGAACCAGAGAAATTAAGGACAACTGCATCCGCTAGATTCAGGCACTGAAATTCAAATACCTAAATACAGCATATACAATAACCCACTGTAGACACAATAACCTAAGCTACAGCTTCCTTTTCATCCCAGCTTCTTCATCATTTTGTTTGTGTCAGCAACATCGTATTAGCCATCCTTTATTAAAGTCCAAGTGACTAATACACCATTAACCAAGAAATCTGGAATAAATGCATAACTTGGGGGGTGGGGAAGAGGGGGAGAAAAAATCCACACTCTAATACTGCATTCAACTACCACAACAATTGGACCAACTTGTCCTCACCTTCCTTCATTATTTTATTTATCATTTATTTATAATTATTTACCATATAATCGTGTGCAATAGGTGCAACAAGTAAAGAGGTTTTGCGGATAACACCTCTTTCTTTTACCAGACAATTTTGATTCATATCCCAAGCAAATCCATCTTGCAGAATGGGTCACAGAGCAACCCTGGGGAAGCAGCAGTGTGCAGACATAAACTACAAAAAGCCTGCAAAATGAGGGCAGGGGAGGCTTTTACAGAAAACTCCTTGATGCTACTTTCAATACGACTTGGGTTTCTGACTTTACGTTTTTGTAGTGATTCTGTGTATGCAATCTTCTAGATTTAAACTCTGGGAAGACAAAAAAGGACAACTTAGAGAGGCAGAACTCTAGTTTCCATTCTAGTATCCTAGGCAAAAGCAGCTGGCAGCACTTTTCCTAGAACCATAAGATCATTTGTTTTGTCATTTGTGCAGGCAGAATCACACATGAAGACGACTGAGCAAGTTCTTCACATGTGAATCAATAAGTACCAACTGAACATCAAAGTCTCCGATCATAAAAAACCCTGCATTTTTCACATTTGCAAGTTGAAAAAGTTTGGCTAAGCTTTTGAATTACAGAACAAGTTGGATCCCATAGATTTGTTACATCCTCACATTTTCTCCCCCTTCCCCCAGCTGCTCCAAAGGAACACATTCGTAAGGATGGAGGGAAGATCAGAATCGTTCAGTTTTGACCAGATTTCAAAATATTTTCCCCACAGCAAGGGAGGCTAAGAAACAACTAAACTGACCAAATTTTAATAAAGTTAAAATAGAAAGCCTGAGGCATGGAATGTTTTAGTCCAACTAGATAGCCTCAAAAAGTTACTAGCAACTGAAAATAGAATCTTGCAATGGGAAGTGCTACGCAACCCTTGCAGCATGCAGTGCTAATTTTCTATTAGAACTCCTATGCAATTCAAATATTAAGATGAAGAAAAAAAAAAAATCATTTGAGAGCTTTTTAGTTACTCCTCCAGCAGTAAAGCAGAACTTGAGAAAGAGAACCAAGCTAACAGACTAGGAATAATATTTCATAGTTTTGATAAAGTGAATTCCTGCTAAGGATGCAACAAGTGTGCAGTGACATGGAGGTCATCACTGCTGGGCCACAAAAAGAGCTGATCAAAGACAGTCTCGGTTAAATATCCTGTTGGCTCAAAGACAACATTACTGACACTTCACACAGGTCACCAAACAGCTTTCAGATGGATACTGCTTTTAGTCTTCCTGCACCTGCAATAAAAAAAAAGTGACCTTCTTTCTTCTTGATAAAATTAACTGTTCCATCAGTATTCTGCCTAATGCACAAGCCACAGTTACAATGCAAAAGCCCACCCCACCCGTCTACCACTTAAGCACAGTAACAGGTACATCAGCCACCTTCCAAAGATCCACGTGCTCAGGAACTACGACCCGACGATAGAAACCGCTGTAGAAGTCATCTTCAGTTACCCACGAGTTTATTGCAAAAAAACACTGAGACGCACACAAGATTTCATACTCTTGCTAATGGCAATGCAGAGAAAAGCACCGTCGCTCAGGCCCCGAACTACCTTTTGCACAGTTTTAATCCACGCACCGCTTCAGCGGTTCAAATACTGTCTGTGACAAAGCCTGAAACAAAGACTTTATTCTTCAGCACCGGGGGAGGGAGCGGGGGGAGAACTCCCGCTTCACCCATCTAGCTCCATCACGAGGAAGTTGCCCAACGCACGCGAATTTCTCCGTCTATCGGGGGAGGCTCGCACAGCTTTCAAAAAGCAGCCTAGAGACAGGAATGCCGGTGCTAGGAGACACGGCAGCTGCCAGCTTACCGCCCTCCCCGCGGCCGGCCGAGGCTGGCGGGGCGGCCCGGCAGCCGGTGCGGAGGGAAGCTGGCACAGGGGCGCCGGCGCCGCGCTCCCCAGCTCCCGGGCGGGTCCGCCGGGGCCCCCACC
>VYZV01015591.1:52262-77987 GCA_013401275.1 Pandion haliaetus | reverse complement strand
CCCACCCGGGAGGTGACATCGCCTCCCGATTGGCTCTCGCTCCGCGCCCCGCCCGGAGACACGCGCCGCGCGGACAGCTCGAGGAGGGCGCGCGGCCCCAGGCGGCGGGCCGGACCCGCCCCCTCTCAGCTCCACCGTCCCTCAGGGCGCCCCGCGCCTGCGGCCGCCCGCCCCGGGGGGGGACAGGGTCAGCACCGTGCCGCCCCCCTGCCCTGCCCGAGGGGCACACCTTAGCTATGTCACGGGGTGAATAAAATCGTTTTTCTAAAAATTTTCCCTGTGGTTTACATCGTCGGGGTCTTTTCCGCTTTTCTGAGGGCTAGGCGCAAGCCGTGGGAGCTCTTGCCTAAAGCCCTCGCATCCAGGGAACCTTCTGGAATTGCAAAAAAATGGGGAAAACCGAGAGGAAAAAATAATCGTCGTCAAGGCGCAGAAAGGATCTCGCCTGCCAGGACGAGGCAGTGCTTGCTGCCTTCCAGGGTACTGGGAGGAGGAAGGAAGCCCCCGCTACGTAAGGAGCTGACCTGACATAACACCCAAGCAGGGAGCATGCCAGAGGACAGAAAAAGATAAACTGGAAAAGCCTTGTCTGAAATCAAAGCAACAATGTTGTAAGACTTTCCATTTTCCTAAAAAGAAAAAAACCTGCCCCACCCCGTTCAAACTCACAAGCCGTACAGCAACACGTTGGTAACAGAGCACGACAGCATTTCAGCTGAACGCTTGAGGTGCTTGAGGTCATTCCCAAATCACCACGCAGTGGTGCTTCACAGCCGTCACCCACGCTCTCCTTGGAAGGACCTAGTTCCACGATGGTTTTGTAAATGGCTTGAATTCGCGCTGCCTTCAACAGCTGCCTGTGAATCGTTCAGGAGTCCCTCCCTGCCCACCGGCCTCCCCAGCCCGCAGAGGACAACAGGAGAGCTGTGCTAAAACAACTATAAATACAGTAGGGTGTTCTAGCCTGAGCTTTGTAGCTGTAAGCCTTTCTACAAGCCTGAGCCAAACTCCTCCAGGCACTGCACGGCCTGCACGTGCAGAGAATGTACCTTCGTCTTAGGATGAACACATGGAAAATCACGTGTACAAATGTAGCAGCACCTGTACTGGCAGAGAACCGGTATCTTTTGTTATCTTTCAGCTCATGCAGCCTGGCCCCTCACAACCTGGGTGACCTACTTCTCTCATCCTCCGGTGAGGAACTCTACCCTTTCAAAAACAAACACACACCCAGGCTCAGCTCTTTGGACTGTGCCCCAAGCAGACCACAAAACACCCAAGTGACTGACATCTCCACAGTAGGGCTCAGGCAAGCCTGTGCCCATTATCACACACACTTGCGCTCTCTTCCCGGGGCTAGCAGGAGGCTCCAAGGAAAGGCAATATCAATAGTAACATCAGTTTGTGCATGTCCCAAAAGAAATGTAGAGTATTACCTATGAAAAGTCAGGTGAGTGTCTGAGAAACAGGCAAAGAGCCATTGGGGCAAGTGTCTTTATAGTCATGATCCTCTATGAATATGAACGGCTACATTTACATGGGGAAACAATGTCTTTTGTCAGACCAACTGATAAAGTTTGGAAAAAAGACCCAGATAGGCTGTTGGGTAATTCAAAAGAAACAGCCCCCTTCTGTTTCTGGATCGAGCCTCTGGACACCCAACGTTTCTCTCCAGTTCCCTTCCCTCAGCCCTCCCTACAGCAATCTCCCAGCACGAGTTTAGAGGCTTGTCCAAAATTAAGTGGGAGGTTCCTGGGTGGCAGCCAAGCAAGGAAAACCTGCCTAAGTTACAGCAGGCATGATTTCCAGATCCAGTTACTTTGTGAAGCACTTGTTTCTGTGATTGAGCCTAAGGTTGCTTAGTTTATTGTTCTTACAGCTTGCTAGAAAAAGCACGTGGGTTTGTGGCTGTCGAGCACGAATACCTGGTTTGGCGGTGCTGCCTCTTACACTCTGCTAGAGTGTACAAACCATGTCAGACAGAAAGCATCAGACCCCAAAAGCTTATGGGTTTTTTTCAAAATTGTATTGGTTAGTCTAATAAAAGATACTGGTTTTTATTTCTCCCTATAAATTTCCTACTACAACATTACTGTCACTTGCCTGAACCCTGCTCATCTGTTTTTCCGCAGTCTCAGTCTCAGTCTCAGCTTTTCTGTACACTAGAAGGCTATGAGAAGAAGCACTCTCTCCTGAAGTCCTGTTTAACAAAGGTTTTGTTTGTGAGTATTTTATCAGCACATTAGTTATTGGGCTTTTTTGTAAGATGTCAAAACTCAAACATTAAATTCTGAGTAACATGTCATTTCAATAACCTTGAAATTTGAAATAATTCCCTTTTGAAATTTTCAACAGGGCATTAGCATACTCAATTTGTTATATTACATTTTTTAAGTAGCAGACTGTAACACAGCCACAAATAAGATCTCACTGATTAATTTTTTGTGTGGAAAGACCTCTGATTGTCCAGAACAGGAGTTACAACACAGTCAAATCCCAAATCCATAAGTAGATGACCTGCTATCAACAAGGCTTGTGTTTCTGGGTTTTTACCCTGAGGCATTCATATACTAAGATAAGGTCTATGTGCATTTTCAGTGGGATCAATAGTTATCTTCAATGTTCCAGCAAGATATCTAGCAGTTCAATCAAAATAGAAGAAATTTTGATTATTCTTTTACCTAAAAACAGGGGAATATAAACCACAGTCTGTTTGCTTACAAACATTCAGTTCTTATGTAAGATACATATCTCCAGCATTTAATATTTTATGGTCTTATACAATTACAGACTAATAACGGAAGAGAGCTCTTCTGAGAGCTCTTCCTCTTTCTGCAAATCATTGATTTTCAGTTGCAGAGAATAACCTGCATTTGGATCATCTGAGTGCAATGGAACACTTTAACTGTATATCAAGACCACTAAAAATATATTAATATTTTATGTCATTACTCCATCCCAATAGTGAGTTCTCATCTGGTAACAAAGAAGTTTGACTTCTCTTACCATCTAAATCAACCTTCAGTCCCATGAAAGATCGAAAAATTACAAACTTTAAAAATATTTTCCATCTCTTAGCCTGATAGACACAATCTGTGGTCTGAATTTTATATACATTTACAATATTTGGTTTCTGTCTTTCTTTATCATAAACGTTTCTATAAGTTGAAGAGATTCCATACACTCTAACATACACTGCTTTGAAAAAAAAAGAGCACTGTTTGTTCTTAAAGGAGGAAATAAGGTGGGAAAAGGAGATTGGTTTCAGAATTCCAAGGGCTTATCATAATAATATAATCTTTAGCTTAAGAATATGTATTGACTATAGTCATGGCTAAGTTACAAAAGCTAGGACATCAAGTGACATCAAAGTATGTTTTATCTTATTAAATATAGGATACACTTTTGCTACAGAGGATTTTAAATCAAATTGGATAAATTATCTTCACTGCTCTGCTTTTTAACCAAAGGAATCTGAAGTCATTTAAACTGCAATTAAACAAAAAACCCTGATGCAAATGACACACAGATTTTTGTCCTATTGTCTTTTGTTTTACTGAGTCATACAATGGAAAATGTTATGATGAACCACTCACAACGTCACAGTGGCAGGTAAATGGCAAATGACATACAAGAGGGAATTAATAGAAAAAATTTATATTGCTAGTGAGTCATTGCTATGACTAAGAGAAGTAAACACCTATTGATAGCCTAGTAATCTCTATTTCTCTACTACCATGGCAATGACTCACTAATGAGACTAATGCCAGAGGTACAGTTAAGAGCCCAAGGCTCAACACTTCTTGGCTCTACAGTTACATGCGAATACGTGCTAGATTCTGGCGTTTAATACTAGATTTCAAACACCATGATAACAAGATGCAAATTTGATACCAAGACGAAAGTTTAAATTTTGTAAGCAAGAACTTCAGTCTGGTAAAAGTCACCCCAGACTGACTGTTGTCTCTGCATTGCATTGCAACTAGACTGCCATGCTCAGATTTTCACCAGCCCCTTACTGCTCCTTTTCTTTCTCAGTTCTCTGAAGCCACTGGTTCTGTTTTCCTCAACTTTTCTTCTTTCCCTTAAAAGCAACATATCTTCTGTTTGGACACGTGTTGCTTTCTGCGTTGCCTGCTGCCAAGTTGCTGCCTCCAGCTGCCTCAACCCCTGCAGCCCTACTTGTCCCTGTGGGATGACAGCAAGGTGTGACCGTCACCCAGGGACAGACCAGATGTAAACCAGAAATTCTCCACTCAAGTAGCTTCTTTTCAGGGCAGCCTACAGACAAAATTTAACACTGCTCTCGAAGCATGGGTCTGTGTGCCCAAGGCGCTAACACCTGCCCTGGGCCAGCTTCCTCCATCCCTGCCCCCAGAGATCCCTGTCCCCCAGGAAAGCTGCTGAGATCTCCAGCTCTCAGAAGGAGAGGCTGTGAGAGGGGAAAGATGTAAGAAATGTTTTTCCTAATTTCTGTGACTAGTATAACAGTTTACAAGCAATTCCTTTGGAAATCTCTCTGGCTTGATGAGCAAACCTGCATAGTAAGAAGAGCAACTATGAGGGAGGTGGAAAGTCACACTCATTTTCTGCATATGCATCTGAATGAAGTGGTAAACACTTGTCTGAATCACCACCACTCAGATGTCATTTTTCTCTCCCTGTTTTCAGCTTGAGGGGGAGGAGAGCTGCCAGAACAGAAACCCAGAGGTGCTGAGCTCCAGTCAACTGCTGTCACGCTGTTTCCAACTTAATTCACCACCAGTGATCCCATGGTTAACACAATCATTATGGATATTTCTGCTAACAGCTCAACCCATCGCAATGGTTGCAGAAGTAAGATCTTTCTGGGGATGAAGTTTTGGATTTTTCTTCTTCAAATACCTTGAGATTATCATGCTCCATATGTGCATGGAGTAGTATGCGCTATGTGCTCTTTGCCAGTGCCTACAACATCCCTAAGACCAGAGGAAGCTACTGTTCTGACTCGATGCGTGACTGAGCAGCACTCATGCACTCCCATCTTCACGCCTCTCATTTTCACACAAGATGCTCCTTCTCATAGTGTTTCTCCCTTATTCCATTAGGAAAATGGGAATAGTAAGTAATTGCTGTTTTAAGCTGGGTTTAATTACTCCTGAATTTTTTTTAGTGTTCAAGTACTTTTGAGTACACAGATTTTCAACGTGTTGTTCTTGGTCCACTGATTGGCTTCCAATGAACTTGAAAGTGTTGCCACTGGGAATTAATTACCGATAAGGCCGAACTAGATGTAATAGCATACCATCCAAGAAATGTCCACACATCTTCAGGTCTGGCTGGCATAGAATGTAATCCCATAAGAAAGTACTCCTAAAAAACAGGATGTCTGACAAAGATGTATGTGGTAGGTTGACCCTGGCTGGGCACCAGGTGCCCACCAAAGCCGTTCTATCACTCCCCCCTTCAGCTGGACAGGGGAGAGAAAATGTAACAAAGGGCTCCCAAGTCAAAATAAGGACAGGGAGAGATCACTCAACCAATTACCGTCATGGGCAAAACAGACTCCACTTGGGGAAAATGAACCTAATTTACTGCCAGTCAACCAGAGTAGGGTAATGAGAAATAAAACTAAAATCTCAAAACACCTTCCCTCCAGCCCTCCCTTCTTCCCAAGCACAGCTTCACTCCTGGATTCTCTACCTACCCCCACCAGTGGCGCAGGGGGATGGGGAATGGGGGTTACGATCAGTTCATCACACATTGTTTCTGTTGCTTCATCCTTCTCAGGGGCAGGACGCATCACACTCTTCCCCTGCTCCAACGTGGGGTCCCTCCCACGGGAGACAGTCCTCCACAGACTTCTCCAACGTGGGTCCTTCCCATGGGCTACAGTCCTTCATGAACTGCTCCGGTGTGGGTCCCTTCCACGGGGTGCAGGCCTTCAGGAGCAAACTGCTCTAGCGTGGGTCACCCGCGGGGTCACAAGTCCTGCCAGAAAACCTGCTCTGTGGGCTCCTCTCTCCACAGATCCACAGGCAGATATCACCTGCCAGAAGCCTGCTCCAGCACAGGCTTCCCACGCGGTCACAGCCTCCTTCGGGCACCCACCTGCTCCAGCATGGGGTCCTCCATGGGCTGCAGGTGGATATCTGCTCCACCGTGAACCTCCATGGACTGCAGGGGCACAGCCCGCCTCACCATGGTCTTCCTCAGGGGCTGCAGGGGAATCTCTGCTCTGGCACCTGGAGCACCTCCTCCCTCTCCTTCTTCACTGACCTTGGTGTCTGCAGGGCTGTTTCTCTTACATGTTCTCACTCCTCTCTCCGGCTGCCGTTTCTGTCTGTCCGTAACTTTTTTTCCCCTTCTTAAATATGTTATCACAGAGGCGCTACCACTATCACTGATTGGCTCAGCCTTGGCCGGCGGCAGGCCCGTCTTAGAGGCGGCTGGTATTGGCTCTGTCAGACATAGGGGAAGCTTCTAGCAGCTTCTCATCAGAAGCCACCCCTGTAAACTGCCCCCACCCCCCCCAACGAAAACCTTGCCACACAAACCCAAAACTTTGTGCATGCTGTAAAAGGGTACCTATTAGTGAGAAGACTATTACCTCTGCCAAAAAAAGGGAAATGCAAATATCCTCCTGTATTACCTAGCTACCTTTTGTAAATGTTATTTATAGAAAAATGACACTTCAGGTAATTTCTAAAGCAGCAAAATAATTCTAAAGTTTTCTGCAGCATAACAGGTCTTCAGCAATTCCTTATTAGTAAGCACTGAGGTCTCCTATTTTGCTCTTGCAGAGACAGCCATTTTAGGCCCCAGCATTAGTTTTGCTTTCCACAAGTGTCGTGGTTTAACCCCATCCAGCAACTAAGCACCACGCAGCCGCTCACCCACTCCCCCCCCCACACCCAGTGGGATGGGAGAGAAAATCGGGAAAAGAAGTAAAACTCGTGGGTTGAGATAAGAATGGTTTAATAGGACAGAAAAGAAGAAACTAATAATGATAATGATAACACTAATGAAATGACAACAGTAATAATAAAAGGGTTGGGATATACAAGTGATGCACAACGCAATTGCTCACCACCCGCTGACCGATGCACCCGGAAGTCCCTGAGCGGCCATGCGCCCCCCCCAGTTCCTAAGACGTCATATGGTACGGAATACTCCGTTGGCCACTTTGGGTCAGCTGCCCTGACTGTGTTCCCTCCCAACTTCTTGTGCCCCTGCAGCTTTCTCGCTGGCTGGGCATGAGAAGCTGAAAAATCCTTGACTTTAGACTGAACATTACTTAGCAACAACTGAAAACATCAGTGCGTTATCAACATTCTTCTCATACCTAACTCAAAAACATAGCACTGTACCAGCTACTAGAAAGACAATTAACTCTATCCCAGCTGAAACCAGGACAACAAGTAATCCTTGTCAGAGTAGATTTTAGTTATGCCATTGGCATGAGAACCTCTGAGCAGGGCCTCTTGGACATGGGTGCTTCATCTCCCCTCTCATCTACACACACCTAGCAGGAGAGATTGTTCTGATTTTCAAATCAGTTTGAAATAGAATCAAATAGCATTTTGTTCTAGTTGGAAATAAACATTGTTTATACACAGCTTTTTAAACAGCACATTTCAAAATGCCTCTTCTTGTCTCAGAACAAGGAGAAATTGGGCTTGATCTCTCTGGGAACCGATTATCACAGCCCTTGAGCAAGTGTCCTGTTGAAGTACTGATACAGAGCAGGCAAATTGAAGACTCAAGGGTATTTTTGACAAAGAAAGCAGATGAGTGAGCCCTAATCAGTTAATGATGTAGTACAGCTATACAGCCATGTTTTCCCATCCATACTAAAAAACCAAAGAAGAATATTTGAGAAGAGGGAGCCCAATAGCTCTCTAAACTAAGTGTGCTGAGAAGCACAGATTTGTAGCGATAGGTAGGTCAACTACCTGAGGAAGGCTGCAGGGAACACTTCTCTTGCTTCCTACTAGCCACTCTCCTCCACATGGTGCTCAGAAAACCTGAGGCTACAGATGGATTCAGCCCCAGCAGCAGCCAGGTAACGCCCTGTTCAATTCAGTCTTCACAGATGTCCACTAGCACCAAGTTAGTGACTGGACATAAGGCTATCAAATCCTGAACAAATGGAGATGTATTTTCAGCTTCCTATGCATCTCTTTTTTCCTACCTTTAAGATACATGAAGGCTTTAAAAAAAAGTTTATATTATTCGGTATAATTTCTATACTACCTTGAAAATATTTCTACCAAAATTGGCTACTTTTATGCATAGGTAGGTTAAAATGGAACCTTCTCAACAAGCTCCTGAGACTCATTTCCATCCTTGGGCCAATTTTTCAAATACCATTTTAACGTTTGTGTCAAAAACCTCCCCCATATGCAATAGAGTATGCTCCAGATCAGTAGCATACTGCTACCATTATTTGAAACAGCAGTTTGAGATCCACTGAGATTTGATACTATTAGGCATCACCTAATTAGGTAGTGTAGATAGGCAAAGTTCAAATGATAAATAACTTATCATCAACGTAAAGGGGAGCTGACAACAAAGGAAAGATGAGCCACAGGGACCAAAATGCACCTTTTTAATGACTACAGAGCTGAGGCATTACCAGACATAAGAAACTGGTCTGCAGGCCCAGGAAGGACAGACTCAGGAGGAGCCATGACAAAGCCGTTGGAGAATAGCTATGCAAATGTTCCAAGGCAACATATCTCAGGTATTTACATCACTAGTAGGGTATCTCCTACATATTCAAAGCACATAGCAAAATGTTATGATCTATCAGGAACCAAAGTCAGTTAGTTATATATTCTGCACTACATCAAGGTGGTATTCTATTTCGGGTATTTAAACACTGCAATCTGCAGAATGAAAGTGCTGTCTTTTTAGCACTGTATGTTTTCTAAGCAAATTTCTCCATGTCCTCAGTTCACTTTTAACTTAATTGATCTGGCCTTACTTAGTTTATAATTTACCCTTTTTCCTTTTTTTAACAAGTTGAGCAGGAAAAGAAAAAGAGACTGTAAGATTTGCAATTTTATTTGGTAATGTTCATTATGCACTAGGAAGGGCTGGTTTGTTATAGCAGCAGTAACAAAGGCGCTCAGATTCTGTGGAGTATTGCTTAAAATGCCACTTGCTAGAGCTAGCACTATAAAGAAAGAGAGGACAGTATAGATAGTCTTACAACCCTTCAGATCCCCAAGCTATGCAGCACTGAACCGGCCTCCAATCCACACGCAGATCCTGCCTGTGGAAGGGTCACCCCATTTTAGTAATTTGAGCTATTACAGGATTTTCTTACAAGACAACCCTGTTCATCATTCCTACTGTCAAGCAAAAAGGATGTTCACATGAGAACTTCTTGCTGCACTTTTAGAAAAAGGCAAGGACACACAGGTGGCATAATCACCAGCACTGAGTGGGACCTGCCTGCAGGCTCCGTTCCAGTTACCTGGCCAAGTTTACCCTGCAGAGCACAGCAGAAGCCTGTGCATATTCAGGTTGATTGTTAACTGTTATGTGGATCACTAACTCCTTGATGTGTAACAGTCTTCTTGTCTGGATGATTACAGGTAACTATTAGAAACACTATGCAGCTTAAAAGTTTTACATAAACCACTAAGTTTGCAAGTTTTATTGCACTCCCTTATAAGCATTATTCAGAAACATCTTAAGCATACAGTCAGATCATGGCTCATTCCTTAACTTTGGAATTGCTTTCCAGAGGTATTCCACAATTTGTAAGCCTCACTATACATTTTTCTCGTATTTCTTCTCCTTATCCAAGCTTAATTCATGCCATTTGTAAGGGGGAGGAGGGCAGCAAGGTCCAAGTATTGGTTATCTCTGACCCATGCATCATGATTAAGTTTGCTGTCAGATGAATTTGATGATCGTCAGATAGTATGTTTACCCTTTACATGAGTGAGAGCAGCCATGCTACACAGACAGATCCAGTTAGGTTTACTCAACCCTCCAGCCTTCACGCACATGCTGACAAAGTGGGGTTGGAAGGAAGCTCTGGAGGTCACCTAGCCCACCCCACCCAGCTCTAATGCACGGAGTTCAGACTGAGCTTCTAGCTCTTAGGTATAGGAAAACAGCTTTTGCGGAAGCAATTTATTCTGCAACCACCTAATAATGCAGAGCTTCGTTCTCTGGGGAAGATGGTCTTGGGGAAGATGGAATTGCCAGAGACACCGTACAGACTACACGAACCACCGACTAATTCAACACAGCAATCCTTATAACCCTAGAGGGGGAATTCCGTTTACAAGAATACCAGCTGCATCCACACATGCAGATTTTTGTTTCTGGAGATGCAAAAAAAAATTTCTAAGCAGCTGTTTAGAATTTACTCCAGATGTCTTTATTAAACATATAAACATCTAGTCTTTTTGAAACCTACAAAGCTCATGACTTGAACATTTTGAGGCAGTTATTTTGATCATGTCATTAGTTTGACATTTCTACCTTCTTAAGTTTTTCCTTTTAGGCCATTTCCATTCAAAGTCACAGATTTGTTTGCTCTTGTGACCCTTTTCGTTAACCATTAAGGACAATTCTTTCCAGTCTACAGCTGAGAGGTTCCAATTAAAACCCATTATTACTTCAGATGAACTATGAATTTCTAAAATAGCCTTTTGTATCTCCTACATTATATTCCATCTCATTCCTTGGGAATTTTTTATTTGCATTTTTTGACTGTGGAACATGGAGAAAGCATGTCCGTGAATTGTTCATTGTGAACTCTTTTTAAAGCACGTTAATTTAGAATCCAGCGAGATATACTAATAGCATACTCTCCGATGTCATGTTAAAATGAACGTGTCTTTCTGATGCTCTTTCATTCATGTTGTCTCATTTATGTCTCCCTGACGATTCTTCTCCTTTATTGACGAACCTAAGTGATTTTGTGCCACCATCAAATCTGCCACTGGCCAGCTCAGCTCAGCACCTCTGTAGTCTGGGATGGAGTCTGTTAACCAGTGCTATCTTTTTTGGCATGAAAACCTGAGTATCCTCACCCTCATTTTCTCGTAGCCAGTTTCTGCCTTGTGACAATACTCTTCCACGGTGTTCACATAGGCTGTGCTGGGAACACTGCTGGGTTTACGTACAATTTTACAATACAGTAAAGGACTCCGTAGATCAAAACAGCATATTTTCCCCTTTATGGCAGCAAGCCAACCTGCACCGTAACACTATCTTGTAAGAGTGCTTTGCTAGTGTCGCAAAGCAAAACCAGCCAAGCACCACCACCATGGATGGCTACACCAGCAATGGGATGTTGTATGCCATAACAGCAAGAGCCACCCCCCAGACTCGTAAGGCACATTTTGACCAGCACCCACACTGGGATGAACGCAGCACAGAAGCTGCACATGACAAACAACAGCTCTAACCAGCACGACTATCACCACCACGTTCTGAAGTACAGCCTCAGCCAAAACATTATTTTAATGTTTGATGGCAAATTTGGACTGTCAGGTTCAACTGTAAGCTGCAGCTGTTTTTATCCCCCAAACGTAATAGTATCACCCACAAGTACTTTCCACTTAAAAGGGTTACCTACAGAAATGGAATATAAAGTGAACGGTCAGAAGCCTATTACCACTACCTTCTCTCAAGAGGCTACTCTGAGAGCACAGACTGATCAAGGCATTCCAGCTACGAAGATTCACCTTCATGCTCAGCTTGAAGTATGTAAGTCGGCACAGCTGGGCAGCTGTGATCTGTCTTCACATAAACTAAGAAGCTCTGTATTTTAGGTCAACCTTAACGCACATTTTCCACATAAAAAAACCTCCAGAAGTAATTTTAATATAAAATGTTTTTATTGTTTCTGAAAACATTTAAAAAACAATTTTTGAGCACTTTCAATAAAAAAAATAACTGAAATGCTACTGCAATATTCAACTACTGTAGTTTCAGCAGTACAACAGACAACAAAACACCGGGGAAAAGGGGAGAAACTGGATTTCCTGCACTAAATGAAAACGTGGAACAGGGATTTTTCTTTCCTTACGGTGCAGTAAATAAAGCACAGTATAGTACAAGACTATTATATGAACCTCAGATGCACTGCACAAGAAACGCTCTCCTTCTTTTCAGTTCAGAAGTCAGTGCTTATTGCAAGTATTTGCAAATTATTTACTTCATGAATTCTTATCATGATAAAATGATGCAAAAATGTTTTTCAACACCAGAACAATACAAAATAATCCAAGAAAGGAACATATTCAACAATAACTAAGCTGAATTAGTTAACATAAAAAAGTAAATAACTTGTGAATAACTATGCTCACCTGGTTAACACTGAACCAGTTTCAATACAGCAAAAGAATAAAAAAAAATAAAAGTGGTTACAGGAATATATCTAGTACTGTACAAGATTAAGTCATTAACACTCATGCACGTTTTGTGATCATGTATTAACATGGTGAAGCAAACTAAACTTAATTTTTCCTGCTGTAATATTCTCATGTAAGAGAATAAGAAATAGAAATATCTCATTGAGATCAATGCACATTGCTACATAAGACAATTTCACCTGTCACTTTTAATGACATTTTGCCTTTTAATAATGAAACACATTAAAAAGGGGGGGGGAGGGGTTGTTTTGATTTTTTTTTTTTTTTTTTTTTTTTAAATCTGTGGGCCGTATTTGTTGCATTTATCCTAAGGAATGTGCCTGCCACAGGTTCAACAGAATTTTAGTGCAATATATGAACCCAGAAAGTTTGCTGGACTAACCAACCAACCAAATTTAAAGTGTTTGCTGCAATACTGTACACAGGGTACAAATTGACTAGTTTGTATACTTTAGCAAAAACTGCTATCAAAATAATTTCTCATGTTAGTAGGAAGCCAATAATGTAAACAAGGGGTCAGAACTGTCTCAAATTCTTAGTTTTGGAGTATCTGACACAGACAGGCTTCCTTTTGTTAGAATCACAGAATTTTCCTTTGGGTATTTTGCATACTTTGGTGTGCAGTAGTGCTCTGTCTCAATGTATAGTAAAGAACTAACTAGCACTAAGTACAGGGACCTAACATTATTAATTATAACACCAACACACAAACACCTCTAAAATAATACATACCAATGTACAAAGCTGTGCCTGTGCCTTGGATTTTACTTGAAACAATTCTTATTGAATTTAACACTTCTTAAATTAAACATATATTTGCTTTAAATCCACTGATTATAGAATATTTCTGCTAATTAAGTTCCATGTTAGGCCCAATTTAATGCTTGTATTTAAAAATAATTTTAAACGCACTTTTAAAAACCTTTGGTGATGGCTGCATAATTTAGAATGCATCAGCTTTAAATCTACTCTTGCTTTTCTAAGAAATGTTCTTAAAAAACTAGTGGAGTTAGGCAAAAACCTATTTCCCCCAAGCCCACCTCAGTCTCTGTGTTAGCGACCTGGAGGTGAGACCAGCACGCCATGCAAACAGACGGGCTGCTGCAGCATGTGTGCGGCTTCTCCCCCATCACCCTCCATCAGGAGGTAGGTTTCACCTATTCACAGTAGTGCTGGCACTTCACACAGGGTCGGGGGTGGGGGGCGGGGGCAGAAAAAAAGGAGGGGAACAAAACAAAAAAAAAAGAGGTGTTGAGTATTACTCAGACCCAGTGAAGTCAACAAGGTAAGAGGATGTTCAGCACATCTCTGGCAAAAGGCCGCAGGCAGGTACAGATCTCAAGCCCTGCCTTCAGTAACTTAAGTCTACAAGAAAAATGGTTCAAGCCTTACTGACAGACACCTGCCGAGATAACAAGCAGAAGACTACCACGCAGTTTTTAAGTTTTGTTAAGAAAATGGAGAGACTAAAAGAGCCACTTGGTCTTAAACAAAGCAAACCACACTATCGCACATACATATGCTTCAAGGAGGGAACTGAACTCCAAGTTTATTCCTGACGAAGCGGCAAAACTTCTGATGCAAGCACAGTGAAATCAGGCCCCCATAAGGTGCTATAGCTTGGCACAACTGTTTGTCCCTGCAGAAGAGGCCACAGACTGGTGATAAATTGGGGCAAGAGCAAGAGAAGCTGTGGTACACCAGCATCTCAAATGCCAACGCGCAGCACAAGTTGAATCAGCACCGCCAAAAAAATTGACCAGTACTGGGATCTCAAGTCATTAGCAAAAACTGAAGAAACAGAAGATCACCAAGACACTTAAATAAAAAAAAAAACCACTAATTGCCCAAAAAATCTGAGCATCTTACCCTTAAGTATATCTAGGGGGGCTTACTGTGCCTCCCCCTTCGTAAATTCATGACCAGTCATTCAAAGAAGTAATGCAAGAGAGGCAAATGTTTTTCTGCTTTCTAGGTGTTGGTTCACAGGAGAAGGAATCAATTTCATACCAAGCTTAAGGGATGATATTGTAGCATCCCCAGTGCACCACTTCTTTTGTAAAAGCTTGCTTCTTTCCAGCATCAGGGCCATGGCTGGTTATGCACCCCTCTCTTTTGACCATCAGAGAGATGCATACCATGCTGACAAAAAAGGTCTTTTTTTGGTTCAAGTGAACCAGTGAGACAGCAGTCTAAATCTCATTCTCCAGAGGGCAGCTAAGGACTTCTAAAAAAAATGATTCACCAGTCTTGTCAAATCACTTCCGAAAATGGAATTCAGGCTTCTAAAACAGTAAGTACTTTTAAAAGAAGTTTTACCTAAAGAAAGATCACATCTTACTGTGTATCTGTAAAGTGCCTGGCAGTATTATGGCTCTATATGAAATATTTTTAGAACAACCACATTTTCTAATATTTTAATCATCTTTTGTTTGAGAGAAAGAGAGCAAGCAAGACAGACAGAAAGGCTCAACCTACTGAGACACAGAGAAAAGAGCATCTTCCTACACCCTCCATTAGGTTAGGAAAGAGCAAACTTAAACAATGAATGTTTAAAAATAGTATTTTAATGAGCTCCAGCAGCTCTTTTATTAAAAAAAAAAAAAAAAAAAAGAAAATATCACATTCCTTCTCTAGCGTTGATAAATAAACAGTACCTATCACTTTAAAATAGGGTGTTATGCCTAGATTAAATCTCAGTGCTCAAAATCTTTTCGCATGAATTTTTCCTAATATAAAAACACTGAAGTGAGAACTAAAATATCAAGTATGTCATGAATATTAATTGATAGAATAACTACATAGATTTATTTCTCTTAAATAAAAAATTTAGTGCATCTTTCTTTTTTCCTTGATCATTCCTGTTAGTTTTTTCTATCTCTGCATTCACTAGAGATGTCAATGGCACCAGCGCTACAAGAGATTTCCCACAGTTCACCACTGAGCAGTGCTCAAGACAGCTAGACAATGATCAGGCACCTGCATGTCACCTGGTTCACTTATGCCCACTCCCCACCACCTACCTATCTGCAGGTACCCTGCATTTCAGACCTGAACGACAAAGGTCAATAAGGACCATCTGCTAAGAAGTAACAAGCAACACGAAGTATGGAAAGCCTACTAACGAGCTCGACTTAAAACCCTCCCAAAGCCTCAAGCATAGCTGTCATTGCTGGCTGGCTATCAACCACTTCTTTATTTGCTACAGTTAAGAAAAGATGAATGGGAAACACTATAAAATTCAAATTTTAATACTGGCTCTTTGACAGCCCATCACCTTCAGAGATTTGTTTAAAACTGGTAAGACTGCCTTTTCCCTGCTGAAGAATGAGCAACAGGTACAGCAAACTTTTTAAAAAATGCCACAATACATAGCAAGTGTTTCTGCTGCGGGAGGCACTTCCATTAAGACAAATACAATACGTCTGTCTCTTAGATACAGTGTGCTACATACATATTATAAAACAAGATTAACCCAACATTTCAACAGCAGGATGATCCTTACTCTCCATCCACTCAAAACCTGATGTAGTCATTGAGTTAATGGATTCATTGCAGATTTGTTGAAACAAGGGGTCATTTTTTAATTCCTCCAGTGTAGCATCATCGTCTTGTCCCTGCTGACGACCTGGATCAAACAGTAGATTTGTGTCTAAAGTGTTCAGATCGTTAATGCTGCCTGAGAGCTCGGAAGACAACCTGATGTCGCTGGAAAAGACAGATGCAACGTTATTGAGATCTGATGCCACCTGATTCACCAGCTGCTGGTTTGTTGGCAGACTGTCCTCCCCTAAAAGGTCTTTTACAGTGCTGCTAAAATCTAACTGCTGCTCTCCAATGTCTGATTGTGCTTGGTTATCTCCAGAAGAAAAACTGATCTGATCCGTGCTGCTATTTTTTGTGAGGTAATTTGGTGTTTGGAATTCATAAACTGAAGTGCTGGAATTGATCATATTTTGTGGGTTGGCACTAGGAAAAGCAGCGGATGTCTCTAAAATCTGAGTGAGATTCATCCTGGCTGTGTAATTTGAGGGCATGTTGTTCATTCCCAAACCTCTCACTGCATCATCGCTATCAGAATCAAGTTTGTTTAACAACACATTGGTTATTTTTTTAGTGTTTGTTTGTTTCTGAAGAGACGGGAAGGCCGTCTGCATCATCACAGTCAATGGGACTGACTGGCTTCTTTGCGCTATGTTATTGGCACTGGTGTCTGCATGGATATTAGCAAAAGCATTGTGAACTTCAGGTGTCACTGGACTTCCAAAAGGTGTCAGGTTGGAGCGTGGTATATTTGAAACTGGGTAAACAGTGCTTCCACTGAGATTACGCTGGCGATGCACAGCAGGGCTCACGCTCCGGCATCTCAGACTGTTGTTGAGAGAGGAACTGGTTCCTTTGCTGTCCAGAGGAGCAGGAACAGCAAAGCCCTCTTGCTTGGTGGTGCTACTGACAGGGGCTGCCTGGTGCTGCACAGGTGAAACAGGAGTCACGCGACCGAAGTGAGTATCGTGGTGGCGCGGCTGAGACTGGTATGACTGGCCAGGAACAGCAAAAGCGTGAGGTTTCCTGAAGCGGTCTTCCACCAGCTCCTGATAGCTCGTAAGGATGCCATGGTTTGCGACTGATGAATTGCTAACGCCACTGTAGCCGTTATTCATCCACTCAAGCTTGGTTTTGTCGGGATGGGTAGCCATAGGCCGCTGCATTGGCTTCACGGGGCTACTCGATATAATGCTGGCATCGTGGTACGCCATACTGGAGCTGATGGGAGTAAACGCGAACGGGTTTCGGCACTCCACAGGACTTGGAGGGACACTGCTACTGCAGTTCGAATGCGGTGTGCCGATGGGCGTATGCCGACTGCTTCCTAGAGCACTGTCTACAGGAGTTGTCTGAGCCAGCCTCGAACAAGGGCTCTCTCGGGACATGTTCTGAGATCCAGCAATCATTTCAGAGGTGGGTGTTGGAGTTGGGGTGGGGGTGGGAGTGTGAATCGGAGTGCTGTTGTTATGGATCGAATGGTAAAAGTGCACGCTGCTTGGATGAGATGACACGGGAGCTCCTTGAGCTGCAGTCTGACTCTGAAGTGCCATTCCTAGACAACCACCATAAGGATGAGAATTATTCATGGACATTTGCTCCTCCATGAGCACCAGCTCCTCCACAATGCTGTCCTGGGTAAGGTCATCATCAAATGAAAAGAAGTTTTCGTTTGACTGAGGGACTGTATGTTCAAACTCTTTCAGATCAGGCTGCAGAGGTAACTGATTTGAAGACTGTGCTTGTATTTGACTCAGGGAGGAGTCCTGGATCTGGCTCTGTAACTGCTGGTTGTATGCATCCTGCTGTATACCTTCACAGTGCACTGGCTCCCACGCCGGTTCCTGTACGTCACTAGAGCCAGGGTGCCCTGCAATAGTCATAACACTGATATCTTGCTGCTGTTCACAATTCACAGATGCAAAGTCGGAGGTTTTGGTGATATGGTGCCATGTATTTGGGTTAAAGCTGCCATCTGATTTTGAATCATTTTCTACGATAAACATGTTTCCTTCCAATTTTACTTTTATATCTGGAGATGATGCTGATGCAAGCTGCTGTCCTAAAGTAGAATCACTGGTATTTAAATTGGTGCTCAAAGAAAGTTCTGTTGCCAAGTTTGCTGCAGCTGCAGAAGGTACAGGTACCTTCACAGGTACGTTGCTGGGAACTTGAGCAAGTGTTGCTGCATTGTCACCATTAGCTAATGATCCAACCTTTGGAGACTTCTTAACACTGTTTGCTTTTTGACCCTCCACGGCATTACCAGCTGAAAGCTGCTCCACCAGTGGTTTCTTTACAGGTGGTACCTGGGAATCCTGAAGCGTAGAAGGTTGTCGCTTTCTTGGACTTTTAGTGCATGTTTTGTCTTTAATCATAGACTCACCAGTAGGAGGTGAACCGATGCTGGTGCTGGACAAGTTTTGACTGGCAACTGAGAGCTTTAGAGTGCTTTGATTATTGCCTGCTGAAGAAACTGGTGTGATCTCATTAGATTGTGTTTTATATTTGGTCCCTGTTTCTTCAGCTCCCTGATCACAGCCCTTAACTGGTTTTGCCTCCACGACATCATCAGCTGAAACCTTCAAGGTTGCAACCTCAAAATTAATTAGTTGAGCAGGAGGCAGGTCAGGGGTTGCCTTTATGGATTTAGATATGTCAGAGCTCTCTTGGCCCTGTACTGAGTTCTCATCCAGTAATGCTTCTGGTTCCATTTTGATCTTGACTGCAGGTGCAGCTACAACAGTGCTAGGCTTGGATCCTGGAGACTGAAGTGAAACAACAGATCCATTTTTGATCTGTGGACCAGTCCTCCCTTCTTCCACTGCTCCTGCACTACTGCTAACTGAAGGTGTCTGTTTGACGGGCACACTACCGCTGCTTGGGGCAAGGGATATTGCTGTCATTTTTACCACATTTAAAGAATTCACATGTGGAGCTGGCACAACAGTCTTGATTGGGCTACTGGTAAAGAGCACCGTCGTGGGAGAGCGGATGGTGAGAGCACTGGTATTTGCTGGCTTCGGTAAGATCTGCGGGTAGCGATGCCGGGCAGAGCGGTCACCAACTGGGCTGGCAGGAACGTTCTGGGGAGTCTTTGGTGACTGCTTGACTGATTGCATGTGCTGAGTGACCACCTGAACATTGAGTGGCAGGACTTTGCTATCAGATGATCCCATAGGACCTGGGGACGTCACCAACTGCCTGGTCCTGGGCACCTGTAGAGACAGAAAAAGAAAAGGTGTGGTGATGAAGCAAGGAAGTCCCAAAGCCCACAGATCACCTCATCCCCAAGCATTTAAAAGGTGAAGGACAACACAGCTCAATACACCAAAGCTAGTGAATGTCAGTTAGAAACAAAACAAGCTCTTCACCTATATACAAGACAATTTCTGTTTGTCTGCCAAAGGACTGGTAGACAAGCCATATGGCCTCAATTTTTAAGGCACGAGGCACTGGTCTACACACTAGCCTGCTCTTCTGCTAATGAGAGAGTCCTCATAGAATCCTTCACCACATGGAACAAAAACACAGACATACAAAGGTTAAAAAGGTGAGGATGTGTTCAAAACACTGCTCATTGTTAAGGTTTCAAAAGCAAGTTAAATACAAACTTACTAGGGACAGAAAGATTGGCTTACCTGTTGAAATCGACAACAAATCTAACATCTTAAAACCAAACAAGGTTCCCCCCCAGCCCAGTTTGGTATGGCTGAAAGACAAGTATGTTCCACACTACAGACATTCATGCAAAAATAAAGTCACTGCTGTCACTAAATGCGCCAGGCCAATGAAAGGCAATTTAGATTCCATATGAGGGGCTCAGCGACCCACATGATTGGTGTCAGCTCTCTCGTCTGGTTAAACGTCATCTCAAGGGCAATTATTCCCACACACAACCTTAATTATTGCTAGCGGAAATCCTACTGTCAATGACTTCAAAGACAAACTTGGCCTATGCTATGTGATCAGAATTCTGCTGCTTCTGCATCAATCCTGTAACTCATGTGGTATAACAGTCATTGGGACAGAAAAGCATCAAGGGACCCAAGCCTTTGAACAGAAACCATTTTTCTATCGCACTAATAGCACTGCTTAGTTGCCGGCAATTTACAACCCTTTCATAAGGTGGTTTCTCTAAAGAATTGCTGGAGAACTTTACCGGTATTGGGCTGGGGACAGCTGCCACAACAATGCCAATGGGTGGAGGAGACAGAATTGCAGGACTTCCATTAGATATACTGGTCACACCGTTGGTTGCGGCACCTTCCGTTTTCTTTGCTGGAGACTCTCCTGGCAAAGGAGACTGCAGTTTCTGTTCTTGCTGCTTCTTCTGGATCTTACGCTGCAGCTGCTGCTTGGCATCAACAGGAGATGGCAGAGTTTTCACTTGCGGTTGAAAGGAATTACTTTCAGCAGTAGGTATAAAAGCCGAGGGCTGGGGGATCCCTTTTATTCCTGAATACAAAAGAAGAAGAATGAATTAAGACCACACATACCCTACCTGCTGTAGTGCCACTTCTGTACCTAACCACACAGAATACATGGCAGGCATCTCCACAACCATTACGGGAACACCTCCCCCATGAGGTGCTCCCATCCACTTCACGCTCAAATCTATTCAGTGTTTCAGTTTACTTCCAGATTCGTGGCAAAACCTCTATCTGTTAGACAAGCTGGGCATTAGCTGCTAAAATTCTATGTACTGGCATCTTGTTCCTAGTAATCCCAAACTGCAACTTTTGTGTCAGCAAAATCTAAAAACCAATGCATTTCACTTAACCGACAGTAGAGGGCAGCAGATATGTTTTAGATGAACTCCTAGACTTCATCATCTACTGTGTTTTTGTTTTGTTATCAATGTCTAAGGCAGATCTAAAAATGAAAAAAACTCTTTCCAGAAAGTTGTGTGTCTGCATCATAGAAGAGCAGCTCTGAGCAGATAATATTATCTAATGGCCAAGGCGTTAAACACAATGCATCTAATATTAGAATGGATTACAGCCTGTGTGGGAACAGGGCTAGCGGTGAAAGAAGGGCAACAAGCGAAGTGTCCAGGGAAAAAAGAAAAAGGAAAAGGTGAAAAAACTACGAAAATTAGAATGGGAGAATGTTTTTTCTGGAGACAATGCCTTTGCTGATCACAAGCAAGCAAGTAGTGCTTCCAGGGAGAACAGGGAGATGGCATCATCTGTGCAGCTGGTACCAACTCTCCTCACAAAATCACATCACATTTATGATCTTTTGTTTATTAACAGTCAAGAGGATTAGGTCTCCCAGTGACCAACTAACCCTGTTGAACTGCCCCTCTAAAAACGCTTTAACACCGTTTCATTTACACTTCACAGGTTTCACAGTTTTTAAAGTAACTCCTAATTATAAATTAATCTACACCATTTTCAGGACAAGTATTTGGTTTAAGATATCCAGTACATGTTTAGGAACTGTGGTCTGGGAGCCCAACCTCTCAGCAGCAGTCTGCATGCACCATCAGAGCTTGAACACCACAACATGTCTCCACTTCCACAATTCCTTCTTCACAGAGCATTGAAATGCCTAAATATATTGCAATTGCTGGAAAACAATTCATACATGTGGGCTGAATACTTAAGGCAAGTACCATTTATCAGAAAAAAACCCCAAATGTTTTCTTTGAGGGTAAAAGTTTGCTTTCCCTCAGTTATTGCACAGAGACACTGTAGTTCCTTGCGATAAAGAGGAATAGGAATATTTTATTTGCCATTCTAGAAAGAAACTCTCCTGAAATGACTATCCAAGCCACAGAGGCATGCACAGGAAATAACTACCCTTTTCCTTGAAGGAAACCACTTTCTCTTGAAGGAAGTAAGGGGGAGAAACCACATGAGTTGAAGAGCTGTACATATACCTACCGTTCCTTCTAGCAGCGCAGCGAGCAGAACCAATGAAGCCAAGCAATGACAAGTAAAAAAGGAGCATACTGGCAGCAAACCCTGCCACTGCCAACCGTCAGTTGCAAGTTGCAATAATGGAAAGAGAGCTGGAAGGAGAGAGAACATGATCCAGAAGGGGATCACCCCAGCTACAGCCCTGACCACCAGTTTCCATTTGAAATCACCTGTCTTAAGAGATCTGCCTTGATCCAAACACATTTTGCTTGACAGCCCTGGGCAGAACTTCAGAGGGAAGTCTGGGGACATGCTGTGCACCTCCACTTCCCTCCTCATGCTTCATTTTTGTAATTTACTTCATTCACAGCCACAAAAAAACACTTTAAATCATTAAGTGACTGATTTTGAGCATGAAGAGGGAAACAAAGAACACAGAAGTAGATGTACAAACCACCACATCGAATGTAAGCTTTCCCAGAGACCGAATGGAACAGGAATTCATCTGATGTAGCAAAATACAAAGTAACTCTACTCTTCACCTCAATCCTTAACAAAGATTTGAAATTGAATGCTGGAGTCTCAGTCACACAGCTACCCTCAGAGAAGGCTAGGCTGTCCTGTCCCTCTCAATACTCCTCAGGCCCTTATTTGTAATGTGATCAGTAAGAACAGCAACTGACATGCTTCTACTACCTGACACTGATCAGACATCTTAGGAAAATCTGCACCTGACATATCAGAAATACCTGTAAGAAAATCTGCTCTTGAGAGAAAATTAAGACAGACAATTGTTTCCAAATTAGGGCAAGTTATCAGACAAACACAGCTACACCACGGTTTGTCTACAAACCAGCACCGTACCGGCACCAAACTCCTGATCTAGCAAAGGACATAAATTCAGCACAATTACTCACATGCCCTGAAGTGTTTTAAAAGACCAGGGTCCTCATCGGAGGAATGGGAGAATCACAAACTAAACCTGAGACCACTGCTTGTTTTCAGATCTCTTTACCCAGACTACCAGCAAGAAAAGCAATTTGCAGCAATGCGGACTAGAATCATGCACATACATGCTCAATGCTCAGAGTCAATGTTTATAGAGTTTTCTCTGAAGAGAAGTGCTTCCTCAAACCAAGATGTTACTACCCTTTAAAAGAAAGATCCCCTATTTCATCAATTCAGCATTAATTATCTCATTACCTGCTGGTGCCCCTGCCATTACTGTTAAAGCTGCCATTGACTTGGTACCGATATAGTGACTTTTTACAAGGAAACGAGCCAATTCCAAGACTGTATCAAAAGGCTGGCTCAGCACTTTCTGGGCCCATTCACAAACAAGCCGGCAGGCCGCAGAGACGACTTCCTCATCAGCACTTTGCAGCTGCCCAGACTGCTCTGCTCCATCCAACTAAAACAAAGAAACAAAGGACAACAGGTTACTTTAATTTTTAAGGGTCATTAAGATGTGAAAACAAAAATAGAGAGCAAATGATGATCAGAAACACACAAAAAGTTGACTATGTTTGCAGTTGGGAGAATGAGATCACAACATCAGTATCATTCAAAATGAAATGTCTTAACATTAATCTACTGGTTGTTTCCAAAGGCATTCTATGGAGCTGACATTTCTGGAAGAAAATCACAGAGACAATGCTAATATCTGGACCACCAACAATTGATGCTCCCTGCATCCAGTCTTGTCAACTCAGCAGCCACTGTTACCCAGGTACTGCTTCTTTCACGGGGGTTCCTCTTCCCTAGCACTGACTTTAAAAAAAAAAAAAAAACAACAAAAACCCCAAAAAAACCCAGTAAACCTAAAACAGAATCAGAGTTAAAAAGATATAGCTTGTGGGCAGCAACACTGTAGAAGTCTGCTTCACCTCCTAAATTAGTCTTTTTAATAGCACTGCAACTCATTCTGAACTTTACAGAAGAACATCAAACAGTGATTCAGAATATAAGTATCATAAAGAAAAATCTTAAAAACTACACAGCTCTTCACTTTGTTTTGAAAACTTCAAACAGAAAAACAACATAATGAAAGTTAATTTGCAGAAATACATATAAGCAAGCAAGTATATATATATATATATATATATATATCATACCCCATCTCCAGTTTTATGAAAGTCAAGGTTGGGCAGTGTTGGCATATGCACAAAAGCCTTCTTCCTCAGTCCACTGTAGCAATATGTGAACAAGAATTAAGGTCTAAATCATCTCTGCCTGTTAGTTGGGGGATAGGAGGAACGGGCAGTAATTCCTCTGGTACCCCTCATAAGCTTTATAAGCAAACTCAACAACAGATCTCAGAACTACTGCCATTAACGTAGTCTCATTGCCAGCCAGAATCAAGAGCCTATAAATGGCTGTGTTCTTGGGCAGGTCGTTGGGCTTCTCCACTTCTGCAGAGGAGCAAGTAAGGCTGGGCATGATGAATTTCATTTGATGACTTAGAAGAACCACTGAACTACACCAAGTAGTTTCAATTAGCTACTCAATATTTAAATCATTAACATAAATTTGGACTGAACTCCTTTCCTAAACCAGGCCTAAAATGAGATGGAGAATGCATTTCCAAAAGTTCATCTGTTAAAAAACATGTTCTCAAATCTAGATTTTACTTTGAGTTCTTTTTTTGCTTCTTTTTGCTAAATTTCCTGACATTTCCTTCTCCTAAGGGACTTCCACAAACTGAAGAAGTTCCCCATAACAAAATAAAGTGACTGATGAGGACATTTCTTCCTAAGATTTCACACAATTTTTGTGGCTCTCTCCCCAGCTATGATAATTCTGTAAAAATATGGACACAAATACCCAAATTTGTTCTTACACTGATCTCATCTCATCAAATCAGTACACAAAAATATACTCACTCCATTACTCTTACTTGTTTATAGGTCTAAAATCAAATCAGCCTTTTTTCCGCTCCACAGCATTACTCTGGGAGTTCACATACAGTGTGTCTCTCCTCTGTGACACACAAAACCTTTTCAGGATCACTAATTTTTCACATTCTGCAAATATGTCTGTATTTCTCTTTCCTAGACCATGGAGTTTGCATTTGTTTGCATTAACCTGGATGGAGAATAATCAGAGTAAAATAAATGTGAGGAGGCTAGGTATTAAAGTAAGTGTGACATAAGCTCACATTTTAATCATTCTGAATTAGGAACTTAAGAAACAGAACTGAAAGAGATCCCCTGGGTCAAGCTACAACTACATTACATGATTTCTTCCTTAAAACTTCTCTAGCTCTAGGAAGAACAACTCTACTAAGTTTTGAACTCCACTGCTAGATAATCCAACACTGTATTTTATGAAAAAATTTAACTGACACAACTTCACTTACGACTACATGAAAGGTTTTTTTCCTCTATGGAAGAAAAATAATTCTGGACTGCCCGCCAGCATTTAATTCTCTCTCTAAGCGCATGCTTCAAGTGAGACCTTGGCAAAGACCAGTATTACAGTGTGTCAATATCATTAGTGCTAGTTCTTCTGAGTGGTTTTTAATTAGAGCCTGCAAGCACCTTGATGCCTTTTGGCCTTCTAATGCTCTCCCTCCCTTGCTTACTGCAGTGGCTTAGCCTACCCAGCATGTCAGAACAGAGCAAGAGTTGACCTTGGGGGGTGCATCAGGTATTGCATTACTTCACAATGGTTTCCAAGGATTCTCAAGAGAAGCTGTAATTCTCAACTTGGAAAAGACAAAATTCTTGCTGATAAAAAAAAATTACTTTGAAAACCACTAACAGTTTTTGTCTTTTAATGGAACACCTCAGTGTGCTACAGACTAGACAAACTGCAGCTCAGTCTCAGAAAAGCCTGAGAAAAATTCACATCATTGTAGCCTTTAAACTTGATTATTGCATTTCTTTCCTAGCAGAGCTTCTTGTCCCTACACTGAAGCAGCAGAACCA
>VYZV01015591.1:26401-52256 GCA_013401275.1 Pandion haliaetus | reverse complement strand
GAGCAGACTTGCACACAGCAATTGCCCTGAATTCTTCACAGTGGCTGCCTACTAATTGATAAACTAATCTGTCCCAAGATCTGTGTATAGTTCTGCCTATAACAATTATGTCTAGTTACACTGTAACAACATCAGGTTTTTAAGTACTTTAAGGTTTGTATTAAGTTACAATTAAATGGGGTAGTTTTTGCACACCCTATGGGATGGACTATTTCTCTAACACAGAGAAGGAGGTGGATCCCAACTTTGGGCACAGGGAACAAGACTGCAGTCAAGAGAGACAGTGCTCTCCATCCTAAAAGCTCTTGCTCTGAACTGTCTTTCCTATCTCAGGAGGTCTGCACTGTGCACTGAAGGAAGTCGTCTCCCTCCTCTGACGACAGGACAAGGCTCAGATCATGCCTTCCAAGTCTGAAGTCAGCTTTTGTGACAAATTCCTAGTTCCCTCCTCTTTCAAGCAATACTAACAGTTGAGGAGAGGCAGTTTTATGAAATATCTGTAGCACAGCTTAAAAAGGATCTTTGGCTTTACAACTAACTTTTAAATTACTGGTGTGCACAAGTATAATATAAAAGCAAGAAATGTTCTGACAATTCTAAGCTGTACTACCAATAAAATACCAGTTACTGCACAAGTAAGGCAAGTTCCTTTATTCCAGTATCTCCCTTTGCACTGACAACTAAGTGTCAGAACCTAAATTTAAGTACTTGCTTTCAAAGTTGTATTTTGCAACCTAACACTACCACGATTAATAAATTTTAAAGGAAGTTGTGAAAGTGTCTGCATGTTTTATTTAACATTACTTCTGCTTTTAGCTAGTAGTTAAGCCATAACGACAGATGTTCTCCAGGCAAGTGCAGAAGTTACTGAGAAGCTTTCTAGCAAAGGATATTTTGATTTGCCTCTTGTGCCTAGACGACGGGCCTTCATATTTGGAAAGACATTTTTCATGATCTTTCCAAAGTCAGCAGCACTTAATGGGTGGTAGCCAAGATTGTCACAATAGCTCCTGCAACAAAGAGAAAGAAAGCGTGAATGGAATCAAAGTTAATTCAAGAGGCCAGCCTGCATGCTAGACTCCAAAGGTTTTCAAAAGAAAACACTTACATCCATCCATATTTAGAACCAAATTTAACATTAATGAAGTTATCCACAACGAATTGTATGCATTAAAAATGTATAAACAGAGCTATTAATACCACAGTTTTTGCCTTGTTCTCTACTGAGTTCAAAGACAAGTCAAGTGGAGACATAACAAGTAGTGGCATTATCGAAAGCACAGTTAAGATTTACTCCACAACTTAGTTTGAAGCATATGTTTCAATTCACTTATTTTAGGACATAATAAAGGCAGAGACATTGTTCTAGCCAGAAGTACAGCTTTTGTGTGGTAAGGCCTGAAGTCCTGTAGGAATATTTGAAAAGCAGTAGCTAAGAGATTTGTCAGTGTCCAGAGAAAGATTCTGCCTACACAACCTCTAACCTAAGCTGTTAATAGAGCTTAACAGAACTGATAGTAAAACATACCTTCCCAGGAAACCAGCTTCACCTTTATAGATGTGACATAAACATGTACTGAGGACCTAGTCCTCTTACCACCATACCACTACTGAACTGTGAGAGCTGCTTAATTATAGACATCCTTATATTCATTAACAGTCCTAAATTAACAGAGATTTCAACTGCTTCCGCAAACGTAGATCTTCGTGCAACTGAGTATACAACCTGATGACACAGGGGAATAAAGCAACAAAAGGTAATTATTTTGCCAAGTTTACTTATTCTAGTAAAATGGGCACTGTTACCTGTCTTCAGTTCTCAAAAACAGCAGAGGGAATTTTGTTTCAACATCTGAGATGTTTTAAAAGTATCTCGAGGCAGAGAACAAGAATCATTGATTTTGCTGCAAAATGGGAATGTTCTGGACAATCACAAACATGCGAAAGCAGAGGACAAAACTGGGAAATGCTCTGGAAGGTTTACCTACACAGCAAGCGCTTAAGGCTGCACAAAGATATGAATGCCATATTGCTTTTTGCTCAAGAGTCTTGTGGTATTTCACAGATGTTAACGTGCTAAGGCCTGAAACATACCATTAAATCATTCTCATTCAGATTTCCTACAGTCACAGAGTCAGCACCAGATAGCAATGACCTCCTTTCTCGTGAAGAAGAGGTGACTGTACATGATCTTGTGTGGGCATCAGCAGGAGAGCAGAAAAACAGTAGCTTCATACACCACATTGCCTGCTACTCTAATTGGATACGTACGTGCAAACAAATCTCTGCTCATAAGGGAAGAACAAAAGAAAGAAAAAGCAGGACTCCCGAAACAGGTGTTTCATTCCCAGCATCACCTTGTAAAAACAGTAACAATTAGCAATGGCATTTGCATCCAAGCTGGCCAGTCAAAATGTCTGCTCGGAAAACTCTAGCTCTATAGAAGGCAGTATGTATTTCTTAAGATGCTTCCACTGCACTTACTTTCTCTGTAAAAATGCTAGTTATTACAGAGCAAATATCTGCTGCTTTTATGTAGGTAGCCTCCACTTGGAAAGCACCACCACAAATGTAATGATTTTGATGGTGATAAACAGCAAGATTTATGCTGTTTGGTTCTGACGTTTCCCTAAAGAGCTTGTGTACGACCGCTTCCCCCAGCTACCAGGCCACTCTGTCCAAACCAGAAGATGTTGCCTACAACCTGGTATAGAGTCAGCCATTAGTCTAGTTTCTGTATGGGACATCAAGAAGGTTTTTATCCAATTTATATACCAACATATTTCATTTCAATGCATGTCAGTCAAAGAATCTAGACTCTGGATACATCCCTTTGAAGTTAATACAAAGGAATACTTCTGCCTTGCTGCACCCTCTTAGGAATCAGACATTGCTTTACATGTAATAGATGTATCTCTGTGTGGTTCTTTTTCCCCTTGCACCTTGCCAGGCTCCAATGGATTTTAACTTTACTCTGAAAATTCCTAAAAGGTGGGTCTTTGTCACTTACTGATGCTGATTACAGGACTAAGTCTCAACCAGCATGCAAAGGAGGGCTGCTCTCTGAATTTCTCTGCCACAGTCAGCAGTATCTTTGAAACTCAACAATGTCAGCAAAACAAAATAAAAAAAAATAACCCAGCAAAACAACAGGATTAGGGACCTACCGATCAATCAACTTTAAAGTTAAAATTATTCCCTCCCTAGGAGAAAATAAATAAAAATTAAAAAAAAAAATCTGTTCCTCAAGTCTAGCACATCTGTTTCAAGACAGTTACTTGCTAGCAACAAAACACAGACTTACACGGTCCCCTCGTATCCTTACTGGCAGCTCCTGCAAGCTTGTGATTTTTGAGCTATTATTATTATCATGTAATTTCAGTCTTCAGACAGATCATCCCATGTGGCCCCTCCTCCTCCTGGCTCGGCCGAGAACCCTCCATGTCCATCTGTGGTCTCTCATTGACTTGACAACACACACCAGGAGTCTCTTCCCTGAAGCTCTTCTCTCTGCTACTTGCACTCTTGGCACATCGCTGAGCCCAGGAGCTGCTTTGCTTATTTGAAGGGTGGGTGGGAAACAGATGGGGGGAGGGAAGGTCTATGCAGAGACAGGAATAACAACGGACACGCGGCTGCTTATGTTCCTTTGTACAGAGCTCCCCTAAGTGATAAGGAGAAAAGGATTTTTTTTTTTTTTTTTTTTTTTAAGATCTTCAAATTAAATGTACTAAAGACATAAAATACACTGGGAGTGCACCTGAATTAAACCACAAAAAAAGATTAACCAAAAAGCCAATGAAGAAGTCAGGCTATGCAGCCCAGCTTACATAGCTTCCTGGACAGAAAAAACATCAACAGCAAACAATGAAGAACCTATTGCACAAAACTAAACAAAGATCTTGGCTTATCCAATCAAGCAAAACAAGTGGTCTCTAAAAATGGGTTACAGTGAAGAACCTTAGGAAGAGCTAGGCTCTCATTAAGCTGATGAACAATACTGGCATAGAAATGAGTCCGAAAAAATCAGGTAGGATGGAAACCAGGTGTCCGAAAACCGTTAGACAAATGAAACTGCAGGTCAGACTCACAAGAACAGCAGCAGCAGAGGTGGGAAACAACTGCTTTAGATGGAGTTTGATCGGCTTTTAAAAGGAATATATAGGTGGTTGCTTACAGCAAAGGACTGAACTTTACAACACAAGAGGTCCTATCCTGTTCCTATCAGGCAGTTTTATATAAAAACACTCGTTAAGTGCTATCAAACAAGATTAGCATGTATCTTGTGTCTTTTATTTAACAGACATGGTATTCCTATACTTACTGCCCTCTTCTGTGCTAGCTTCTGAACATTCTTCTAACTTGTTAACGCTCCCAACACTTATGTGCACATAATACATGCATCAGGTGGCATCAAGTGGCCCAGCAGCCAGTAAAGCAAGGATTAATGATTTACAGACTAAAGGAAAGAGATACAGGATGACTCAAAGACCTCCTAATTCATATTAAGCATAACAAGTGAATCTTCAGGGCATCAAACTTAAATATTAATTACTTACTTCCCTTGAGTGACTGCAGTAGAAGCAAGATAAGAGGACCCAAATGTTTACTGAAGGCTCAACAAATCATTTTGCGGGCAAACAGGGATTTTGTCTGCCTAAGTACTGCAGGACTGCACTTAAGACTCGAAATCCTAATTCTCTAAACTCAGCTAAATCCACACCTGGCTGCCTCCAGAAGGGCATTTACTAATAGGAAGAAGATACCCAAGTAAAACTGACTTACAAGAAAACATTGAAAGGATTTGATGGGAAGCAGCATCCATTTTCTGCAGGCTAGGTAACTTGCTGGGCAGCTCCCCATGAGTTCCCATAGTATTTTCCAGGCTGTATTTCCCCTTAACTCCCAGAGGAAGCTGGCAGATGAACCGTGTGCGCCCAACAGAAACAGAACTTCTTACAGTCCAACATATTCCGTCAGTGCAAGCAGCTTCACAGCACCAACAAGAGAGGTGAACTAGCTCTCATCTATCTCCTTTCTGAAATTCAGCTGCAAGCTCTCAACCTTCCCAAGTGCTACTGCCTTATATTATGATGCATTTTTCACTTATTTTATCCCTTTCAAAAGGGAGATGAATCTATTCACTTTTATCCAGTCAGAGACACGAATTCACAATTAAATAGAAGAGTAAGAAAACAGAAGAGTCACCGTGTTGAATAAGCTCAGCAAGAAGAGGCTACTGAAACACAGAGGAGCTGGAAACACTACCCACACTTGCCAATAGTGGACTTGTGTGGAGTGCAAGCTTCCGTCTTTCGCTCTTCATAGAAAAAAAAACAAAACAACACATGAAAGGTGACACAGAAGCCCAGTAGTTTTGCAAGATTTATTTTGAGCAAGATTTACAGCAGGAATTTAGATGCTGGTATGATGCGGCATTCTTCTGAAGCCTTGTAACTTTGATTTATACATGCAGAGTGCATGAGCTTGCTCACTGTGAGCATGTGCAACATCTATCTTCACACACAGAGGAGAGAAATGGTAACCTGTTAATATGACAGAAGTGAGTTTTGAGAGGTCTTAACACCCCTATGTAAAGAAAAATAACTTATCAAAACTAACTCTCTTATCTATTTATATGCCTGTTCTCCACCTCCCACTCCAACACTACTTTTCCTTTTGTGCGCAAGAATAATTAATGAAAATATTCAAAGAAACTGAATGTTTTAAAAACAGATGCTTTCAAAGGAGAACAGATTCCAAACTTTTGATATTTTCCTGAGTATTTGCTTACCACCCTTATTTTGTTAGGAAAAAAAATACAATACACAAATACTTGATACAGCAACATACAAAAGCCATCCAAATTTCACACTCCACAATCTGTAGATGATGATTTTTCCGGGCATCTGCAGCTTGGCACAGCATGGAAGCCAAGCAGATTTGTTGCTGAAGCAGGCCATAAATTATTTAATAAGAAATATATTTAAGAATAACACTTCCATCTCTCTCCTGCACAGCAGCTGCCGCTGTTGCTGTGTCTGCGCGAGCGGCTGCTGCTCGGGGATTGGCCACCCCAGCACGTCTGTGCCATTGGCTATATTTCCAGGCTGCGTCACCACTCCAGTCGATGGCAAGATTTCAGAAATAGGTGTGTGCATGTTTATCAACCCCAGGCAAGCGAATGCCATCATATTTCAGCTCAGTCAGAGTAAAAAACTTGACTAAAGAGAGTTAATTAAAAGGAGGTATTTGCAGAAGGCAACCCTGCCATAACAATTACTAAGGGCTGAATCCTGTAGGCACTTAGGAGAAGGGGTTCAGCTCGCCGCAAATTACTGTAATCGTTCAGATTATGGAAATATTCATACTAGATCATAAATCTGTTATTCATCTTCAAGCAACTGGGCTGAGGATGGTTTTTTTTTTTTCCTCCCTGTGGGGAATGTTCTGTAAATGAATTCAGATCCAACTTCCGTCAGACAGCTCCCTCTCCCTTGCTACTAATCGCTTTCTCTTTACATGGTAGCTTTGAGACTTGACAACACAGACTCACAGTGGCCTTGGTTACTGGTTTCATACATATTCAGATATATCGTGCCTCTGTAGAAACCAAGTTTGCTGCAGGAAGGTCCAATATTTATGCATTATCCCGGAAAGAAAGGTGTGGTGGGCTGGATCATATGTGCAACACAGCTGCATTTCCAGGAGGAACAATTCAACCCCTCATCCTTGTTAAGGCAGTCATATACGTACATATATACAAGCAGACCAAAATGTACTGTAAGATAGTAATTGGTGCTTTTTACCTGTGCCGCTCTGTCCATGAAACAAATACAACATTCATACAGATATTTACTTGTTAAGAAATACTTGTACCTTTCCTTCAGCATGTGTAATGCAAATTTAAACGTCACAGTCTTATCTTCAGTGGCAGAAATGATGAATAGTTTGCCTCACTGTAGCTAGTATGTTCTCAGGTACTTTAGTATATAAGGTCTTGTTCTTTTCTATATGCACTTGTACATGTATATCAGTCGCGTACCTGTAGAGCCAGTGTCACAGAACTATCTGTGCTAACTACAGCCATATGTATGGATCCAGTTTGGGAGCACTCACTTGTATTCATCATAAACCTCCTGCTTGGGAAGGGACGTCTCAGGGTGCTCTTCCAAGGTGTTCCGTATCCACGAGAAGGCGTGCATCTGCTGGGCACGGCTGGACGACATGGAGATCTGATCGCTAGTGAAAGAACAAGCAGTGCCAATGAAGACTCCGCCCCATAGCTCCTCCTCAGTTACAAGACTTAATAATTGTCTGCCTACACAGGTGGAGAGACACCAGAGAAGACGAGGGCCAGTACCTCACACATTTAAGTATTCCTTGAGGGGTAGGCAGCAGTTATCACCCTCTTTCATCCACAATTTAACAAAGAGACACCACACTCCAGTTCTTCACTGATACATAGCCACGCCTAGACAGTGATGTGTGAGAGTTCACCTACTTCCCCTCTTAAATTTATTGTTTCTTACTGACTACCTCTAAGCTTTTGCCCACTCATTTTGCTAGCTGCCCTTTGGAAACTCCCAACTTTCGCAGCAGATGCTCAGAGTGCTTCCTGCAGGCACCTGCCTGCCTATAACCATCCTACTGGGAACATAAAACTGATTTTGTGGCATTGTGATCTGCAGGTTGTTTTCTAGACCCTCCTTTAGTCAAACAAATGTTACCAGAAATACCATTAGTTCCTTCTTTCCCCCACCATCACATTTGTGTTGCTATATTATCACTTCCTACATAAAAAGCAAAGGAACGATTATACTCAGGCTGCGAAACACTTTCTCTGATGACTCTTGCGTTTTAGGAGGTTTATACTCACAAGCTATTCATGCACTAAGGATTCCAAAATTTAAAAAACCCCAATCTTCAGGAAGAGAAGAGTCCTTAATGTTTAATAAAGGCCGCTTCTGCTACCAAACACATCATGTGAACGGTTCCTCAGCAGATAAGTGCCACAGGAAGTAAAATATGTTTTCAGTACTAGCTGCTCACGTTTACGCCCTCACACATACCTTTTGTCTCCATTGTTGGGACCCGAAGGCAGCTGAAGGTAGAGGTAGAGTTTCTCTAGGTCTGTAAACTTCTCAACTTCTTGCTAGATAACAAAGGTGTTTTGGTTTTAAAAAAAAAAAAAAAAAAAAGGTGGGGGGAGGCAGGGGGAGAAAAAGCAAACAGAGTTGAGCTTGACAGCTGAAAACTGTCATCTGACAGTGTATTCCTAAATAATATAATTTTAAACAAGAAAATATTTACTTATGTGAAAGAATGTGACTGTGAGCACTCTGGGATTATAACATGGTTCTCTATTTTTTTTTTTTTTGCACACCATCACACCAGAAAGCACTTGTCACCATTATAAAATTCACATGCAACAAAAGCAGTATCTGTAAAAATGTCAGTAACAGATCACTTCTGTAACCAGACATGTAACATGAAAACTTGTCTTCTCAGAGCACACATGAAGCACCTCTGAGAATGCAGCATCAAAAACCAGCTATGCTGTAACAGCGTGGGATGTCAGACCTGATCCTGTGATCCACTATATATTAATAGTTAATCGTCACAGACTTCAGTGAAGGCTGTGAATATCTATCTATATACATATGTATTTTTTTGTTTCCTTTGGAAGTCAGAGTTATTGAACAGGTACTGAAGACAAGCCATTCAGTTAGCGTGAAATCTCAGTGATGCCAGGCTTTCCCTCCAGAGGATTCCAGCTCAGGATCAGACACAAGGGGGAGTTTTACCTGGTGCATGCAAACAGCAACTGCTATGTACAAACTAGCTTTTGGTCATCTGAAAGCAGCTAGGTGGACTTAGAAATACTAGGAAAATCAGTTGTGGTAATGTGCTCAGGTCTGCTCAGCAGCAGCATGAGTAAAGCCACGCAGCAAGGAGCAAATGGGTTCTCCTTCAGGAAGATACTGCAGAAGCAATGCATGAGGTGGTGCACCATCAGTACAAAGGCTCACGTGATCCCTTTTTAAGTCAGAATATAGCTTTTGGGTTACAGTTAATTCTCTTTTCCTTTACTCATATCTTACTGCCAACGTAACCTTTTCCAAAAGCAAGGGAAAAGAAGAGAGTGGGACCGACAACCAGTGAGACCCGGCTGTTTACTTTGCAATGAGCAGAACAGAGCACGGTGAAACTGAAAACCTAAACTTCACTTCAAACCAGGACTCCCTGCCCGCCCCAGTCCTGTCCAGATCCACTTTGCTTCAGCTGGCCCCAAATTAACAGCAGTACTAGAGAGGGGTGAGCTCCCACTTCCCCTCTGCTGGCTTTGCACCCAACGCACAGGTCCCCTCCCTGACCCCAGACTCTGCGCAAGGACCGGCAGGACATGCCGTCCAGGGAAGGGCGCTGGCAGAGCACAGGGACTCACTAATCCCCGCCGTCTAAACCCACCGCAAAACTGCCCCACAGAACTGGGCCACCAGCGATGCGACAGACCTTCTCAGAGCCAAGAGAAACGCTTCCAGCAGCAGCCAGGTAGCAGACACTGGATTTGTTGCTTTTATAAGCTGCAGCAAACCACAACATTTGGGTTTTTTTTTTCCCTCTAACTCCTAAAATCTGCTGACACTGATTCCTGCATGGCTCTACAGCAGCTTACGCAGCAGTGGTGCTCAGACCACCAAATATCCAGAGAGGTATTTCTTAATGGGTGCATTTTGTCAAATTCTCTGTTATTCCTCTCCTGCATAAATCACAGCATTTAGACTGGTGGGTCTTCCTTTAACAAACCCATTACTGAAAAGATAAATGTTCTGCAAAGAAAGAATTTACAGAAATTTAATAATTTATTTATGAAAAGATAGAAATGTAACAACTGCAAAAAAAATCTGCACTTCTTTATTAGAACTCCTCTTCTTTGAGGAACTTAGCTGCTTTTTGTTTTAAACGGCAAATGCCAAAGCAGCACACCAAAGGACACAGTTCGGGTGAGATTACCTTGCATGGTAAGCACTAATCCATGCAGCAAAAGCATCCCAGGCAAAACAAAAAACCCTCAATGACTCTGACACTGAGGTGGAAGACAACCTCTCACTTCCAAATCTAATGTGCCAGACTGCAACATAAAGGGCAACGTTTTAGAAGAAATATTAAACCTTCGGTCAAAAAAATACTGAAGTAGTCTCAGTAGCCACTGCAGCTGAAGCAACTTCTGCTGTGTCCTGGCAGAAGGAAAGGGCTGCATCAAAGGGCCCTGTCTGAGCCATGGAGGTTCTGCTACACAGGCCCTGTCTGTCAAACCCCCTAATTAAAAAAATTGTTGTTACCCCCCCCCGCTATGATATACATGTAGAGAAAAAATTTGACTGGGATTATGTTAGCAGAGCCTTTTCCAAAGGATGCAAGCGAGGCAGTGACTCTCTCATCAGCAAAACTGCATCCCTAGAGCTGAGGCACTTTAGGATTATGGCTTTCTCACATCCTCAGCAGAAGCAGCTGGACAGTGATGTTACCTCAGTGTTTTCCTCAAAACCCACTCCTCTCCACGCCTGGCCCCAGGCAGCACTTTCTGCACAACCCCTCCAGCTTCCAGTGAGGGCTGCAGGGAAGCCCTGGGGAGGCAGGACCTCCTCCAAACAGGAGAATTAACACACAGCCAGGAGTCACAGGCAGTTCACAGAGGTAATCAATCCTACCTGGGGGATAATTAGATAAACCTAAGCTTATTAGATGAGACTGAATCTATTTAGAGAAAATCATCTTAAAACTGAAGAAGTGTCAGTGAAGAGATGGAGTGTGACAGTCAGTGCAAGTAGATTCAGGAAACATGACGTTTGGTTTAATTTAAAAATTTATTAAACATTATGTTTTCTTTAGGCTGTTTTCTCTAAACATTTCTGAAACTCTCAAAACTTGGTTTACAACCTCAGTAAGTACAATCTCTTCTTCAACCTCAGCTGACATCCACCAGTTCTCAGTGCTAAAGGTCTGATGAATTCAGTAATAACTCTGTTACCGCAACTGTTCAAAGTATCAAAACTTTCAAATTTCATAATGCAATCAGAAAAGAATTTGGGAAAGTGGAGGAACATTTCAGCAGGCCTACTAACTACTGACCAAGAAAAGGATTCCTTCATCCTGAGTTTTTCTTTGTGCTAAGTTGGATGCATATGGAAATGAATAAGAAGAAACAAAAACACAAAATATACTATAAATTTTCTCCACCACCATGCCCCAAATAACTCAATGGAGTGGAAAAGAATCAAAGCATCGAAAGGAAGACTGTGATGCTGGCATCATCTTGGACAAATTCCCCTTTGTGCAGCGCATTAAAGCTTATGCTACAGTAGTTTTAAAACCCATACAGAATGTAAAATGTCTGGGGAATCCTTTTCTGCTACTTAAAAGGATCTAAGTAAAAATTTTGCTTGAAGTTTCCTGACCTTGATTGACTGGTTCTATCAAACCAGATGAAGACCGTCTAATTCTCCAAAGGCTACTTATAAACCATATTTCTTGAAGCTGCATTAGAAAAATGCATAAGCATGCTAAACTGCTTGCAGGACTGAGGTGTAAAGCCATCACAAAGCACCACCTCTGTTACTCTTGGTCTTCACACGTTGTATTTATTTCCTGTAACTGGAACCACATTAAATAAAGGAAGATTCAGTGAGATGGGGAGCAAGCAGCATTCATACTTCTTTTCACAACTTGGCTTCAATTTAGCCAAAAATACATAAAGTACTCAAAATATCTGAGTGATCTTATATTCTGAGACAGAAGAACTAAGGACAAAGAATTAGAAACAAGTCACAGCTAAGCAACGACTTTCAGTAACACATAAAGGAGCAGAGATCTCCAATATTTTTGCTTTGACAGTTACCAAATACATAGTTCTCTAAAGAAATGCACAAAATATGTAGCAAACAAATTAAGCCAGAGATCCATTTATATTTGCGTTATCAGTGACCACATAGATCTGCTCCAAATTAATCTGTCCTTTTGCTGCCTAAGACACAGAACAAGGATCTCTTAGGAACAGATGCAACTTCCTTTTTCATTCTAACAGGCATTTTGATTGAGCAAATAAACAGCTGTGAAATAAACCATGATGGCCAAAATGTTGTGCGTTTTTTTTTAAAATGAAAATAGCAGGTTTTGACATCTGGTTCCACTCTGAGACACACTAACTAGGCACTGAAACTTTTCGCAGCACAGAGACAAAGGTCAGTTCAACACAGAATGTGGTTAAGGACTTAATCTGTGTTGTAGGAAACATGAGTTTATTCATGTTCTTGCTTGAAGCAGAGAAGCTAGAGATTTGAACGTGAGTCTCCAGAATCACAGAATACCATTTAAGGTTTCCTGACTTTGGTGGATTGGTTCTCTAGCTAGTTTTCTCTCACTGCTGATCTACTGTCAGGTCACAAACGTTAGTCAAGTTTCAGCCTAAAGTTGTCAAAAGGATTTACTATGGGAAAACCCCAGGGAATGTGCTTTTTCTGAATTGTTTTCAAGAAAAAACCTATTTTGTCACACCAAACTTTAAATAAGATAGAAGAAGAATATACTAAGGAACGATTAGCAGAGTTACAACTTCTGTAACGAACACAGTGAAAAACGGCATTCAAATTTGAACTATTTCATATTTCCACGATGAAGGCAGAATTACAGGTTATTTCTGTCCTCGAGTTCTGGCGAAGAGGAGCTGAAGGCCAGGGGCACTGCTGCTAGCTTCTTGCAAGACTACTATTTTGGAAAACACTGACTGATCTTAGTATTTCTTTCCACATTTTGAGTATTTATAGATAACTATACTCTAATCCAAGTAAAAAAGGCTATGCCAATGGCAATGTAACTTGCACCTACTGGCAGACTGGTTCTAAAACTTGTCATAGTTCAGCAGAACAAACATCTACTATTTAACAACCAGACTAAGAACAGCAAAGTAGTCAAGCAATCATCTCCCACTTTGTGAATAGAGAAACAAGAAGCAAAGGTTAAATAATTTGCTCAAAGTCAGATGGTTTGTTAGAAACATGATCAAGACAGAAAATAGCTAATACTTGGAACAGAACCTACTATTCTAAAAAGCTGCTAATAAATACTTTTGATATGCTTTATCTGAACAGAAGCAGAAGCATATTTCAGGCGCTAAATATTCCAAACAAGCCCTAAAAAAACACATAGCAGCTTTGTACTGACAGTGTCCAAGCGCAGCTGCCAAAGCTTCACAGAGCTTCTGCCTGTCTCCTGTAGGGCCAAAATGACAAGTGACAAGCTACCACCTTCTCCACAGCAGGACCAAGGCACATTGCTTCAACAGATCTTACACGCTGCTGCTGCCCATACTGTAACTGCTCCAGCCATCAGCAGCTTTGGTTTTCACGGCCATCGATCCAGTACTCTCTCACCAGCACTGACCTCCTTTTCAGAGGACTAAGGAAAGAAACCATAACCTTCTTGCTAAGCAATTATATGGAGCATACCATTTTAAAAATCAGGTTCAAGAGTTCACTTAGTATGTGGCAACAAATAAAACAAGTGAAGTCATAAGAGAATCTACTGCTAGACATGTTTACTACAGTTAAAAAGATGTTATAATGAATTTTTAATGGCTGTTTACACCACAATTCTTGCTAATTATCTTTTTTGGATTGCACAGCATACAATGATTTTCTTATGATCTTCCAGAAACTGACAGTATGTCACAATGTAAGTGTGCAGTATAACAAGTAAAAGGCAGCTAACTTTGGTCTCTTGTATGAGTAATTGCAGTCCCAGTGCCCTTATACTAGATGTTTTCTGTAGTCCTCTGCTCTAGCTACCCGCACAACAAAGGCTATTGCCATCACCTCTGTTTCTTCTTCCTATTTCTCTCTTTTTTGCCATCCTGTGTTGAACTAGGCAGTATATGTGCTAAAGAGCTTTGTGTGCAGTTCTGTGCCCTGGGGCTGTAATTGGTGCTACCAAACACAAATGGCAACAAGTGTAGTCTGATTTTTCTCTACTGGTGTTTCTTCTTTTAAGATTGCCATCAAACTGATCAAGTTTAAATGCTTTAAGTTATCACCTTTGGCTATCACCTATCACTATTGGCACCTCCCAATATAACTGAAAGCTATAGTCCCAAACCTCCTCATTACAGTAAGAAAGGAGACAAGGGACAGACATTGTGCCTTTATGCTTCGTGAGACTGATTCAAAAGCCCTGAAAAGAACATTCACTTAAAGGAAATGTTCTGACCTGCCCATAGGCTTGGAGTTGGACTCTCTGCAGGCAGCCGGTACCCCAATTACAGGACTGCTCTGACAAACCCATACACATTCCACCAAAGAGGCAACCTGCTCATCTATCTTCTGTAGCAAAAAAATGGACAGGGCTGCAAGGAAGCTCCAAACAAGTTACTGAAAGCTATATAGTTACGGCCTTTTAGTTTAACATACTTCAAGATTCTGTCTTGCAGCTCACAGCTTTCCAAAAGCATATAAAAATGCAGAAGCCATTTTGCCAGAATACAGCTTAATCTTTATTTCCTGAAACTATTCTGATCTTGGATTTTTCTTTTTTAAACTACCTGAACCACATTAGATCTACCTTTGCTAACCTAGAGTGGCCTTTCCACTGCTGACAGGACTCCTCTGAACTCATCAGCAGGACAGAGAAGGAGGCATCTGGAACAGAAGATTAGACCATCAGGACACTGCTGCTCTGTTCCAAGTCAAGCTATGGAGACCGCTCTGTGTCCAAGAGCACTATAAAGAAAAATAACTTGTCCATCCAATGGATGAGACCTACACAAATGAATGGGCTCATACAAACTGATAATCCCTACCTCAGTACCCTAGGTGCACAAGTCTGCAGAATTTAATGCAAAAATAGTCCTAGTGGAATTCCATTTTCCTAAAATGGATTTTCAAGAAGCAGATGACCGGTTAACCTCCTACTTACTCCCTCTCTGATGCCACTTTAGGAACACCTACCCCACTTCCCCATTTTTCACCACAGAAAAAACTGATGTTAAAAGTGTTTTACAAGTGCAATTTTGCCACTTGCCCTTTTGCCACTGAAGACTCGCAGGCCAAAAAATTAAGATCTTAAGACACCTGCTTTGTGTCCACAAACGTCAATGAGGAATGAAGTGGACAAAAATGACATTTTTGCATAGCTATTTCAGTTGGATGCATCCAAGAATTTTTAAGCATAGGCAAAATTGGGTCCAAAGTTTGTTTGCAATACAACAATACAGCTTACTTTAAACCTCTTACCACAATAAATTAAGACAACATTTTAAGGAAAGAGAATTCAGTGCCATATGAATTAGCCTTTGATAATGTGACTTTAAGGAGTATTCTTACTTAGCTCAGCCGTACAGCTGAACAGATTCTATTTGATAGTATCCAGATGGTTGTCTATGTCATCTTTTTATCTTACCCGCTGGTCACTTCTGGATGAAATGCCGAAGGTAGCAAGTCAGAATAAGCAGTCCCTTCCAGTCTTAAGACTTATAAACTCTGACTCTGATTTAAAGAAAGTCACAACCTGCTTGCTATTAAAAACAAACAAATAAAACTTCTTTCTGAGTTAGTGCTAGATATTTGCTTCCCAGAAATAATCTCGATCACTGCCTAGAACCTGTTATTTTAATGCACAAAGGAAGATGATGTTCATGCGTTTCAAGAACTTTCCTTCTTCAAAAAAATGATGTATCTCTGTCCTACGTAGTACAGCAGAGCTAACAGGACCTGTAGTGTTGCACATTTCTGGAAAGGTACCCGAGATAGCATGCAACTTTTGAGGTTAGCAAGATTTAAAAAAAACCAAACCAAAAATCCAGTAATTATGACACCTGCAAGATTTTCACAGACCAGGACATTAGTCTGCCAGGTTCTGTGCAAACATGCAGTTCAATCTAGTTCCTTCCTTAAAATGTAGTACCGGCCATGAATTGTCTTTATCAAGGAAAAAACAACAAAAGCAATCATCATTGTCATTAAAGGCCTAAAGAGCAATGGAACTCAAAGGCACAATTAACTTCTTGCATACTCTGATCTGTGCAATAAATAAACTTGCATTTAATAAAATCATGCTTACAAAAGCAGTAAGTCACCCTTCTGTACTGTATCTATACTGACAGTTCTACAAGTGGCAATTACAGTAACTTGCTGCTGGCCATGAGAGGTCAGTAATTCCATGGAAAACAAACACCAAACCCATATCGCACATTTTTTTGGCAATGGAAACTGTTTTTGATCACATTTAGTGGTAGTACCTTAAAGCACTGCTAAGGAAAGGCTTCATAACAGCTGTCAGTCTCCAAAGCCATCTATTTTGGTCTTGCAGTTTACTAAATATTAAAAAGCATTCTGGAGTTGTACTTACCAAAATGCAGTCCACTTTAGATTGTACAGTTTTGCTAGATGTGAGGGAAGAAAGAAAGAATAGAAATCTTGAATTAATCTAAACAGCAATGACAAAAATATTACGTATTTTAATTTCTATCATTGTACTACAGGCTTAATCGCCTGCTGTGAAATATCCTGCTAGTCTGTGGAATAATATTCATCCAGCTATTTTTTGTCGAAAGTCACCCCAAACTTAACTGTTCGTTAGACTTCTTGTTGTTCTGCTCTTATATGTAAGAATTGTATTTGTTTTTAATGAAGTATCATTGCAACTGGGAGCTATTATCCCAAGTTGCAAAGCAGCCAGGATGGATGTCACTACTTTTATTGTAAGCTCTTCCACAATTCAGATGCATTTTACTTGTTCATCTGTAAACACAATTAACATCCCCCTCTCCCCATGCTTCAGTAAATCCCACCACTTCAAGCCATTTATTTCTAGCTTTCCAAAGAGCTGCTACAAAGCAGACAACTGGTATCCCACTGGCAACTTAGGAGTTTTCCACGTTAGTCTCACTACCTCCCAGTTGGCTTATTAAGACAACATTGGGTGGGGACTGAATTAAAATATGCCACAAATGACCTCAGTACATGTGCCAAGGAGCGCAAAAACAGTATGGAACTTATTATACTGCATATAAACACACCCATAAGCAGCTTTTGTGTTTCTTAAGGGTGCTGTATTTCATGTGCTTGGTCTGACTGCATTAATTGAAGGCATTTTGTCATTGCTTGAAGAGAAGCAGGAGCTTTAACATGCAAAAACCGATAGTCTTTACTGCTGGCCACCTACTGAACAAGTTCTAAACAACCGTTTTTGGAGTTCAGGGAACGATTCTTTTCCTAGTAGAATGAAACACAATTCAATCTCCTGTTAATGCAACAAAACATCTCACTTCCAGTTATTTTACTTCTGTACAGGCGCTACCACATACAAAGAAAGACTAAAATCGTAAGTAAGAAACAAGCAAATTAAACAGCTCTAATGTCTGGTGGTGATAGAAACCAAAGCTACTGAACCAGCATCAACTGTTGTATCAGATGGTCAAAGAGGCAGGAGCTTGGTTGTCCTGCTTGTTACACCACCTCACTTTGAAACCAGACGGTCTAAAAATCTGTTCTGCGGGTCCTGCTAATAATACTGACGCCCCTTCCCACACAGGAACTGCGTATGCTATAGTGACATAATAGAACAAAAAATGTCAACAGGTAAGAATATGCAACAAGTCCACTGAAGTAGATACATCAGCAGACATCTACTTCAGCTGACTGTGTAGGAGAAGACAATCAGATGGGTGCACACCCAGGAACACCAGGGAGGGAGTAAAGCAGAGCTGGTGGGGATTTGTTAGAACAGGGAATCCTAAGGGCGGTAAAATCAGAGCTTTTCCTCGTCTTGGGGAAGACGCTCACATCTACCATTGCAACTGAAGAAGGGAACCCAAATGTTATCTCACTCTTCAAAAACCGTCTTACTAGAAAAGTCAAAGGACACCAAGCGTGGAAAACTACTGCTGCTGAGAGTTATCACTGTGTCTGACCCAAAGCTGACCAAGGCATGCTGACCAAAGTCATGCTGAAACAGACAGCTGCTCCAGCAGCACTTCTTCCACCCTGGACTCCACCTCATTCCACTGCCTCCTACCCCTAGCTCAGACTCACAGTCCCTGTGCTGCTACAGATCCACATCCTCTCCTACAAAGCAGCGCTCAGGGCAACAGGGCTCAGGCATACGTGTCCATTTTTGTACCTAGACCTTTTCTATGGCTTCACATGCTAGCTTAATCAGAAAAGCAGCATGGAGGATAAGGGATTGCAGGGTACAGGCAGATCAAACTTAGTCCAAATACAGCCCCTACTCTACAGACTTGCAGATGACATTGTGTGCTAGGCTTTTCAGGAGAACATGCTTCAGCCAGCATGGTTTCCAGGTTCTGCCAAGCTGCGCATAAGCACGCCCATTTGCATTAATATTTTCTTCTTGCAAAGAGAAAGAGGCAAGTTGCCATGAGGCAGCTGGGCAGGAGATCCCTAGAGCTGTCCTTTTATCTCCAAATATCAGTCTGAGTCAGTAAATGTAAATGAAAATTTAGTTCAGGCTCCTCCAGTTGTGACCTCTGCTCCTACAGCACCGATTAACAGTGTCGAAAAGCCGCAGCAGAAGAGCAATAATAAGGCCAGCAAATACAGTTTCTCTGTTTCCTTTTCGTCAACTGGTGGCACAAAAAAGACAGTCAAGTTCATGTCCTTCAATCTGCAAGCAGACGTTGTGACATTTTTAAAAGGCAAAGGTCCTTTGGCTTCAGCAGGGATAAGCGTGATGTCTGTTTTAACAGCAATTTTTTTCATCTCCTGCTCCATGCTCCCTAGTATACTGGGAGGACATCATTAAAATTTGTTAGTGATAAACTGAGGCTTCTTTCATCCTAACCAGAACATAGGTTAACATGGCCGGATTCTATAAAGCCTGCACCTAATGACATAAACGCTTCTTATTTACCTACCAGTGGAGTTGATCCATGTTCAAGTCAAACAACAACAACACTGAGGACCCAACCCTTTGACTGGGAAGGTGCTGGGACAGTGACCTTCTCATGGTCCCGAGCACTGCACAGAAAATCTCCATCTGATGACACTGCAGGATGCATCTCCATCGAATCAGGAGATAAAAGGACAAGTGTCTAAGGTTGCAAAGGAACAGCTATCCCAGTTACAATGTTATTTGCCACTTTTGTTTATTTCACCCCACTTCTTCCTTCACTAACAGGACAGATGTGTCTTGAAAGCTGAAATTTCATTTACAAATAAGTAAGTCTGCTTCTGCCTCTGTCAAACGCATCCCTTACCTAACCACTACCACAATTACAGTAACTGCAACCAGCAATCACAAGAGCAAGGCTGAATCAGGCCCTACACAGAGCCGTTTCTAACATTTGGAGGCTGCTACCCACATGCTTTGCTACACATCTACGAACAGCTGCAGGAGAGTGGCAGGGGTGATAGATGTCCTCACTAATGAAAATAACCATTTGAATCTATTAAGGACCTGAGCCCATTGGAAAACTAAACTTAGAAACCATACTGTAAGCCAACAGCCAGCATTGCTGCTCCTGGAGAGCTACTCCTGGGGGCTTGCTGTGACTCACCCCCACCTAGAAGCACAGCTGACGTTTCTCTCTCTTTTGTAGCCCTTCATGCGACAGTCTCCCTGGAAGTTAAACTAGCTCACTTACTTGATCCAGGAACTTAATTCAGGCTACTTTCATCTAGGACAAGAAGGTGCCTTTTTGATTCTGGGTGTATCTGTCTCTTACAAATGATAACAAAGGTGGCTGCTTTTACAGCTGCCTTGGATTTATCAGCTTGCACCAGATACTGACCCATCACAAGAACCTGAGAACACAAAACTATATATCAAAACTTTCCCAAAAAGAAATTTTAAAAAAATCAATGACACTATCACAACCAACGATGAAACTTTTGCCCGGTGGATACCACCGTGCAGACTGTTTGAAAGTTAAGGCACCCTGAGCAACTCAGTAGCCATGTAGTCCTGTTCTACTACTGTCTACAGCGATGTTCCTCAAAAACGTCAACTCTGCCCCAAACACCACCACCAATCTGGATCAATCTGCTGACCTCTGAAGAAGTACCATCAGCCACTCAAAAACAAGAGCCCAGCTTCTACTAATTAGTAAAACAGCAGAGAAAAAAGGGAGTTTCTTAGCCTGTGGTTTACAGAAGCAGAGCAGGGTGGGTCCCTACAAAAAACGCTGTGTTTCATGGAGACCCCCAGTCCTATGTCCTTCCAAGGAACATGCATTGGCTGCTTTGAGTCTGCAGCAGAAAGCCTTACTGGAAAGCCTCCAGCCCATCTTAACAGCCTCAGCTTATGACTTAACCCTTAGGCCCAAGACCTTTGAGAGAACCTTGAAGGTAACTTTCAAAGGCTGCAGTAATTTAAGCTCCTAAATGCTGAAGCCACGTTGACAAACTCCTGAAAGTATCTTGGGTAGGACGAGGAGGGGGGAAATCAGACTAAAGCATTTCCTCAAACTGCTCTTCTATCTTATGCCAAAATATGCATGTCTGCTTTCCCTGACCTATTTATGTATTTCTACTCAAAACAGGCCCATTTTAACAGCCCCGACTTGGCATGGGCAGAATGAGTGTGTTCTCTCCCCAGGTGTGCAGCTGGGTTTACTTTGAACTGAGGAAGAGATGGAGGGGAAAAAGTAGGGGGAGAAAGCAAGGAGATGTAATTTTTTTCAAAGCAGCATAAAACCAAATGCTGCCAACCTTCCTCTAATTAAGCAATACTTTACTTTCAGGAATAGGTAGCTGAACTACGCTGAGCAATACGGGACTAGTGTATTACAAGAGGTGGCAAAATTCAGTTGCTCTGAGCACACTCAAGTATTTCCTTAATGCTGCAAATAGTAGAAGCCATATAACCACAAGGGATACAAGAAGCTTTATGCCTGTGAGACCAGAAAGAGGAAGGTGGTTGAGAGGGGTGAAAGAATGCCCTCAAACTTATTAGCTACTGCCTAGTTAACTCTAGGCCTTCCCAAAGCCTGCACAGCCACTGAAACTAACCCTTACCAGCTTTCCAACTGCCGATCATTCGCTCCCTAAGCAAGCTAGCAGCGTAACAAATACTGGGTGAGCACGCACACATGCACAGCGAACACACTGTATGAACACGCACCTGCTGCAGCACAACTCCTGTCCTGGGACGCACTGGGCAGAGGAGGATGCTGGCGAAGGGGCTCCTGGATGCATCCCCAGCAGGAGTGGGACAGCAGCACCCCCAGGACACCACAGTTCTGCTCAGGCAGGGGACCTCCCAGTCCCAAAAGTCACAAAGGACACAGCTCTCATCATTCAGGCACTAGCAGTGAACTCAACCCCCGAATGGAGGAAGGTGTCAACAACAGCAACGAGTCCAGTTCAGCAAAATTCAGGGGACAAGTGGAGCCACAATTTATGTGCAAAACATCGTAATGGTTTGACCAGGTGGTCAAACCCAGGAAGCCCAGAGTGATTTTTGCATTTTAAGTTTCATACCAGCAGTGAAGTTGCCACAGATACTCTGTATCCCCTTCAGCCCAAGACTGCAAATACCTGGGTAAACTGGAACACCCTCCTGAAAACAGCCTCTGTAGCTCTGTTTTGCATGCTTGGTACATTCTGGACAGCCTAGGGAAAACATTATTTCTGCCAAACCCTAATGCAATTTATGAAAAGGAACCACCTTCCATCACTGCTAATAGCTGTGCCACACATCACAAAGACAGCATACGACTCGTGACCCAACAGCAAGAGTTCCCCACTGCAGGGCTCCCAGTTTCCAGTACTCACGCATTACACTATCACCCAATATACAGGACACAGTAAGAAAAGTTGCAGCCAGAAAGGAAAACCCCAGTGCATAGTTACTTATCATCAGCAGTGTTAACTAGTTACTATCTCAGAAACTAAACCACCTACCCTCTCAGACAATTAACAAAGAGAGAGAGGAGATTTATGAAGTTCTAAAATAAGCTTTCTTTGCAGAAGGGGAAAAAACAAACCAAACCAAAAAACCCATAAGTGTTTTCTCTTGAGAGATCAGCACAAGACCAGCAACAACTCAGCACAGGTCTGGCAGAGGAACAGGAGCAGGGGCTGTTCGGGGCCACAGGAAACCCTCCCAACTGCTCACTCACAGCCCACGCGTATGACCCTGCTGCCCCAGTATTTTCACTCAGATATCTGAAAACAAGCCTTCTGTATGAGAAGGATACCCAAGACAGCAGTTAGAGCTGTCTGCCAAGGAAGAATTATTTTGGCCACATGGCCTTTTAAAAATTACTCAGGTCTGAAAAGCCTCTATTTCCCACCACATCAGTCGTTCCCCCATACAATCTCCAAAGGTTGTTTGTCAAGCTATTTAACAACAGGGTTTACGGGTAGTCTTGAAAGGCTCCTTCTATGGGAGCAATATCACATGAGCAGTATCTGCCAGGCCTGCATCTCCCAGGCACAGGAGGTATTTGGGTATTGATAGCACCCAGGAGCTTTTTCCTGTGCAGTGTCCTGCTGCCTCTCTGCCTCCTGCAAAAACCCAGTTAGCTCCCAAGGAAAGCAAGGTAGGCTCCACTACTAAATACCAACAGTAACAGTTCTGGCAAAGTCATTTCTGAAAGCCATGTTAAAATAAAGAGGGTCATCATTAAACTGACCACACATCCTTTTGGAAAGATTCTGATTATTTCCTCCACAACTTGGATGACATCAGGTGACATTAAAAAAAAAAAAAAAAAAAAAAAACCAGAAACTATTTACTCTGCATGCTGTGAGGAACCACTCAATAAAAGGATTACCAACCCTATTACAGTAAGTGGTACTATCAGAAAGGTACTATTATCACACCCTCACAACAAGCACTGTGTCCCAGCAATGCCTGCAAGATTCAGCCCTTAATTCTTAAAACTCACTGAATTAATGCTTCTCTTTCTTAGACTAGCAGCTCTAAATATATCTTTATATAACCTTCCATTCAGAAGCACAAAGAAATGCTAAAGTGGAGCCAAGGATCATCTAAGGAGAAAATTATGAAACAGCCGCCTATGTGTGCTGCTACTCAACATCTTAACATATGCCATGTTACATTGTCTGGCTTGGCTCATGTTGATAAAGAAGTAAAATGGCTGTAAAAGCATTTCAATTAAATATTTAGAAAGCAGAGCTGCAAAAGGTTGAAACATGTTTGAATTAGTGAAATAACAACTATGTATACTGCTCAGCTAATGGAGTAAGAGCTTTTGCTAGCACAGGTTACCGAGAAAGGAAAGCACACCAAGCTCGGCATGTCCGTAAATCAACCCTGGCATCCCAGAGCTCAGGACTCCCCAACCATCCACACCTCTCACCCTCTGGCATGCAGGAGCCAAAAATCAGGTGGCTTCGGATGCCACCTAGGGGCTCTCTCCCTGCCTGCACTTCTCTCTCCCCTGGGGATAATTCAATGTCATGCCGAAGAGGAAAGGCACTTGAACCTAGCACAAACACAAGCAAACAGAAGCAAAACATTCAATACAAGACAAATTAAATCGTCCAGTAGTCAAACGCAGATATATTCTTACCCCAGGTAACAGCTACAGGGGCCACAACTGCATCTTGGAAGCACATTAAGTATTGTTATTTCCCTAAAGCATAAAAATAGCCACAGAGTTGTGTCCACTGGAAATGCAGAAAAGTGTCCAACTCTCAGGCCTCAAAAAGTAAACAAAGCAATTATGCACCAATTTGTAAATACTGGCTTTTTCAGCTTGATGGCAGACTCCTCCTGAATCCAAGTCGAACCACTCAGCAAAATAAGGAAGCAACAAGCACAGCAAGCCGATAAAACAGTGCAACAAGGGCGAGCTGCAACCATTTCATCTTCCCTGTAACCTAATCTACCTCCTTCCACTCGCTGAAGAGAATACGCCAGACCAGTTTTCCACCAGACACAAGAAGGAGCAACGCTGCATCACGGCACTGAAAAAGTAGTAGTTCAGCATGCCACAACATTTTAAGTTCGCACAGGTTAAAATTGGTCAAATGCATGACTTCAACACTTGTTACTAAAATAAATGCAATTAAAACATTTCGTATAGGATAAAAATTTAATCCCTTCACCATTTCTAACACTATGATGATTCTATGACTATTAAATAATGCCAACTATACAAACACAGCTGAACAAAGGAAGAAGATAAGGCTGCTAATGAAACACCCAAGTCTCAAATGTAGCTCATTGTAATGAACTGCCAAAAAATAATTAGCCGGCAGACATCAGAATACCTACATCTGAATTTTAGGACTATAAGCATCTCTTTTAGCTCTCTGAAGAAATCTAGCTGTATTCAATGCTAACGGCTTGTGCCACAATTCTTAAAATAACTGGGAAGAACTTGCAACAGCCACACACTGCCAGGTGCTCTATTCCAGCAACAAGACAGTCATGTAAGTTCCTGGGGTTTTTTTACATTTATTTAAATACAGTATTTTGCCACAAGTTACTTTAATGAACTCTTAGAAGAGACAAAATGCTTTTACACAGCTCTCACCCTGGTTCTTTCAGCACTGCTCTGAATTAAAATCAGTGCGTATTGTTATATTCAGGCAGAACTCTCTATTCCAAGGATGCGATGCCCTCTGTACATTATGTGGGAAGATAATACTACTTCAGAGGAGCTGCATCCTCTATTTACTACTAACAATCTACGTGGGGCACTGCAGGGCGTTGTTCTAAGATCAGTCTGCAAGGATCAATTGCCTAGAAAGGCTAAATACAAAAAGCGCAGGGTGATCTCAATAAAGCAACATGAAAAAAGACTGCTCAAGTAGGAATTTAATCTAAAGTATGTCCCACTAAAAGCAGAAAGAATGGACACAGTTGCCAGATAGGCAGGTTTGTGGCTAAATGGCAAATCATCCATCACAATAGCTCATGTATTTCACAGTGAAAACTTTTGCTTTTAAAACTAATCATGAAAAAAAAAAAAAAAATCAATCTTCAGTTGCTTCTGAATTCAGTCTTTAGATAGCTAAAAGATCTGCTGTGCTATTTTCAGCCATGGTCAGCAGAAGCCTAATCACAACATTATTACTTAAGGCTAGTATTTTTAAAGGGTCTGAACTGGAGATGCTATAAAACGTGATGAGATTTTTCTCAAGCCTTTGTCCCACACGGCTCTAAGAAAAGATGCCTAGTGAAACTAAAGGGGTGACACTCCTCAGCAGCACCCCAAACCACACAGCAGGAAAAAAAAGCACACCTACAAAACACACATGCACAAAATCATTTCACTTCCATGCCTGCAGAGCCAACAAGATGAGGAGGAGGAAGGCAGCACTTCTCTGTGTATCATGGCCTGCCACACGGCAGAGACCTGGTCCTCTGCTGCCTTTCCCTTGAAAAATGGTGGCTACAGACAGCTGATGGCAAAGTGAAACAATACTCATACTCACAAGAAAACAGGAATGGTTCTACGCTCTGCTTACGTTTAATACTTGCCCATAAATGTACAAATCTGCATAAGGCTATGTTTATTGAACATAGTTACACAAAGCTTGGCTGAATCCAATATAAAAGCTTCCAGTTTTAGGAGCTCTACAGCAATGGTTTCCTACCTGTCGTGGTTTCTGTTTCAGCCCAGCCAGTAACAAAGCACCATGAAGCCGCTTGCTCACTCCCCACCCCCTCCCCCGGCCACGTTGGGATGAGGAGAAAATACAAGGGCAGGCTTGTGGGTCGAGACAAGGACGGGGAGGGATCACTCCCCACTTATGGTCATGGGCAAAAGACAGGCTCAGCTCGGGGAAGAAACAAAACCAATTTAATTTACTACAAATCAAATCAAAACCAAGGGTATTAGGAAGGAAAACCGGACATCGGA
>VYZV01015591.1:12160-25902 GCA_013401275.1 Pandion haliaetus | reverse complement strand
CCTCTGCAGCCCCCTCCCCCACTACCAAAGAAAACCACGCCACACAAACCCATAACACTACCATACACATTTCCCAAGGCTGGCGCAGGTGCCCGGATGGCAGATTTAAGCCTGCTCATAAAAGGCATATTTCTTCTTATTTTGCATTATTTCCTTCAACATTTCCGTAACGCACAGCTACCCTACTTACTTTTTGTTAACCAACAGGTTTGCTGCTGGTTGTACCTCTTCATTACCGTATTCGTTTGGTCAGCAGTGCCATAACCCAGTCCTATCCGAGCTCTTTTGTGGCTTCCCCCTGAGCGAGCGCCAGCCTGCAGAGCGGACCAGACCCTCCTGCACTGCCAAGCCCAGTGCTGAGCCCCACACACCACCTGAGTCCCACCAAGACAAGCCAGTACTCAGACACCCCGCGCAGCCATCCCCTCTCCAAAACCTGCAAGGTCGACAGCTGCAGGTGTCCTGTCGTCAGCCCGGAAAGGAGCCCCAGCCTTCACACCATGCTACCATCTCAATGCTACCTGGGGCCTGACACACACTAGTAAGCAGAGAAGCATTTCAAGGGCTGCACTGGGGCTGATTAGCCCTTCACAGACACTGTACTGGGGAGGATTAGCTTAAACCAAAGGGCCTCCCTGACACACACTTTGTCCCTCCTCCAAGCTGCAGACATCCATCTCGCCCCTCCACGTTGAACAGCTCACCCATATGCATCGGCCTGTCTTTCTGCAAACAAATCCAGCTCTCACCTAGCTCCCTCCTCCTGGTGCTACTTGCAATGTCCTATTACCTCCAGTTCTGCCTCGACCTCTAGACATCTGCATTCCTCCTCCTCTCTCCCTTTCCTCTCATGGCTGTCCACCACACAGCTCCTCTGCACCCTTTTTTCCCACTTGAGGAACCTGTCCCCGAGTGCTGACCTTGGTAACTCCCAGGGAATGCAATCCTTGCAACCTCTTAGGTTTCCCTGTGCTGAGTAATGCCCCGAGTATCTACAAGCACTCTCCAAGCATCTGCCTACTAAAAGGGTCACTTCTTTCATGCTACATGGGCATGGCTTCACTGCCACAGGAAAGGCAACTTCTCTCCCTGACCTGTGCCACACCACTCCCTGGCACATCCCATAACCCTCCTCCCATCTTTAACTTTTTTGTAGACATGAAAATGTAGAAGCTGAACATATGCAGGATGAACACAGCACTGCTGCCTGATGGTGACAGCCATACAACCTCCCATCTAAAAAAATTCCTCCTTCTTGTTCAGCTGCCACAGATTCTTTCAGGCCTCCATCCTTCAGCCTTGCACCTGCACCCTGGGGCATTCCTCACTCACCTCTACTTACTGGCTTCAACCCACTCCAGACACAGACTGTCTGGTCTCTGCAAATAAAAAGCTGCAAGTAGCCAGAAGTCTCTTGCCTACCTCAAAGGTCAGTTCACTGAACACTAAAGCAGTATAACCTATCAGTTTTCCACCCTCTGTTTCTGGGGATAAAAAAAATAATCCTAATGGCATCTTTTAAAATGGTTTTAATCCCTAAACTAGGATCTTCAGGAAAGTTGCAAACGCGTTCTACTCCAGTTCTCAAGGATTTAGTTTGGAAAGCTTGAGCTCCCCTAGCCTGCAACCCACGTGAACTTTAGTTTACTTGCAGACTCAAGAGCTTGTCTAAACCCATAAGCTACACTTGCTTAAAATTAAAGCTGCACAAAGTTTAATTAAGTTAAAGCCATCTATTTCACTCTGCACCTACAAAACTGGGTTTGAACACAACTGCACTCGCTCCTAGGTGGTAGCTTAACTGTGTCAAACGAGCATCTTACATGATGCCTGCACTGCAGGACTGGTTGCTCCAACCCAATATTACATTTACCAGCTCTCGGGCTGAGGCATCTATCAGGCCCATACAGCTTCAGAGCAGCCAGAACAGACAACTCCACTGTCAGCATTGCATAAACTACAACCGCAGGGCAGACGACCATCATTTACTCACTCACCTTCACTCCACCCACTACCTCCTTCACTGCTAGGCTGCCTCTACAGCCGGGATGAATGAACAAGCAAGTTATCAGATAATTTCTTTCCTCTAAAACCTAATTTATGAATGGAAATTATGAACAGCAGGCATCTGACCAGCACTTAATACCCTACAACTTTAGGGTTCAGTAGTCTGTCTCCTCGGAACAGAGGACAATGCATGCAGCCAGTTCACTGCAGGTAAACTGTTCTACACCTGGCTATGCCACCCCATCCTTCTTCTGTAGGCAGCTGGCTGGGGCGGGGGCGGTGGGACACGGACACCCAAAAAACTGACAACATATTCACTGTCTTCTCAAGTAACATACCTGCTTTGCAGGCATGGCGTTGTCCATAAGCACTTGGATATCCATTTTTAAAGTTTTCATATTGTCATGGTTTTCTTTTAAAAACATAGCAGAGGGCATGTGACATGTCCTAGTATAAAGTACTGAAGCCACAGCCACATGGTCACTGAGTTTAGCATGCTATTAAGACAATTTGCAGAACACCTGCATGGATTCATTATTCATAATATGTCCATTTCAAACATCCTAGGAAACTGCAAAGTTACACCACAACTTACTTAGTAAAATAGTCAGAAACAGAAAAGGCTGCCCTTGATTAAATCTAGAACAGATTTCAGAAAAGCTGCATTAAACTTCTGTCTTGCCGAAGAACATAGCACCAGAGAATTATATTTAAGACGGACGTAGACAGAAAGCTACTAAAGCAATATTCACTGAGATAACTGCACTGTTGAAATTCACCTGTAGGCTGCAGCACGTAACTGGCTAACGTCTTTCAGCATCTAACAATTTACTCAACTATGCTTGTATGAAAGTCTCACACTAATGTTACCCACAATTACTTGCCTGATGGGTCCTTCCAGAAGGAGATTGTGTCTAAGAGCACTACAGAATTGACAGGTCTAGATTTTCATTCCTGTGAACCACATCATGCATAAACATGCCAGTGGGAGAGCGGATGTCTGCATTAAGGGAATGAAAATGTCTTTTCCTGATTATTAACACAGTTTGATTTCAATTTTCAAGGTGAATGATATGCTGCTTTGCCACTCCCTTACTGAGCAGCTGAACTAATCAAGCCAACACTGCAGCTCACCTTTCTGAGATTGACAAATTTAGTAAGGACCATCTCTTCCAGAATACAATGTACTCAAGCTATCTCCCTCTCCCGATCCTACATTGGGCCTAATTTGCCACAAAGCTACTGGTATTTAACGCATTACGTGGTAACTAAGAACTTTACTGAAGTGACAAGAATCACTGTGAAGTGACAAATAACAATTATTAGGTTCTGCACTGTGAACACTTACCCATTATAAATATTTTCACCCTGAACATCTGGAGCTATTGGTTGACAACATCCCAGTACATACATGTGTGTCTAAGTGTTCACAGAGAGAAGGCTTCCACACACTGAACTACTGTACACAAAATCTAAATTTCGTTTTTCAATTAAGCTACAAGTTTCATCAACTTGAATGTACGAACCATGATGGTACCTGAACCTCACGTACTTAACACCTCCAAGAGACGTAAGCTTCTAGCAAGAAAAAGATGCAGTCCATGGGGATACATGCAATGAAAGCTAAATGGGGACAGCCTAAACTTACTGGTACTAAACAAAACAAAAAAAATTATCTTGTTTTTCATTTTTACTCTCAGCCTGAAAGATCAAGAGTATTACCATCTTTTTAGCAGTTATTAACCAGGAAAACTGACTATTCATAGTGTACATTCAGGCATATATCTACAGGGTAATCAAACACCTACCTTCTACTCAAAAGTAATCAGTAAGAGATAGTTGTCCGAGTATCTTCACAGATCAGGGACTTAATTATATAGGTAACCAAATCTTCAGGGACAGCATTTTAGCGTTTTTTGCATGATAAAATGGTAATTTACAAGATTACAGTGAAATTTCAGTTGAAAATTAAACTGCATTTAGATAAACTTTCGTCCAATGTAATTAAACACACACAAACCAGCATTTCCAAATTGCTGTAAAAAGAAAAAAAGTGTTTTTTCCTATGTCTTCAGCACATTTGTTGTTTACTTCAGATTTTTTTATTTGACTCAGTAAGCTATCTCTAGTTGTTAAATACAACTGATGGTTTCTGTTCAAAATATCCCTTTCCGTATTTTTAAAACTAGATCTGTCAATCTCACGTCATTCTCTTGTTGAACGGAAGAGGCAAATACATTTTTCTCTCAACTGCCAATTCATTTCTCAATTTTTTTATGAGTAGATCATTGAACTATACCACTGGAATCAAGCATAATAAAGGTAATTCTGCAGAGCAGGCTCCTGGAGCCAAAAGCTGGCTTAGCTCTTCAGCAAACTGTGGTTCCAGGTGGTGCAGCTTGAGATTACTGCCAGTGAGTAATTTGACTGTCTTTTAAATATCAACTAATTTATTTAGTTTACATGACCACTAACAGCAACTGTAGGCCCTAACACAGCTCATCATTTATAATGCTAACAAGCTTAATAAAAAATAAGAACCAAAAAAAACCCCCCACCAAACCATAAAAAAAAAAAAGGCAAACTTTTCATGTACCCTTAATGAAATAAACACCATACTTTGTCAGCGCTTGGATACAAGGTTCCTGTGGCACTGTCTCTGACTCCTGTAAGATTATTTCGAAACAATTTTTGGCCTTTGCTTCAGACAGTCCCATCACAGCTGAAAGAGCTGCAGCTTTCATGCAAGGGCTGAGCACCAGCCAGCCGGCCTCGCAAGGGCCTCACCCGCAGCTACCAACTTTCCTATAATCAGCACAAGGACCACGAGGCGATCATTTACCTCTCGTTGAGAAACACCGCGAGAAGCACAAAGCATCGGAATATAGCGTGGGAGATGGCAGTGGTAGGCAGACAACGCTGTGTAGGCACCAACAAGCACAGCTACCTTCGGCAGGGCACATGTCCTGCAAGGCAGCCTCCCTCCAGGGCGCAACAGGGACACCAACAGGCATCATCTTCCAGAGAAATTACTGCGGGCACGCCACCAGCACTAACAACAAACCAGTCCTGCCAGAGGATGCCCAGCCCTGAAGTAGAAGCCTCGAGTCCCAGTTTCAGACTGCCTCCGGACACAGCATCACGCGGCATCCAGAACCACCTTGCCCAGTTGTTCCCCAGCCTCTCGAGTACTTTTCTCCACAGAATTAGCAATAAAACTAGCACATGGTGCTGGAGGAAGGAGCTGTTGCTATTTTTCAAAGCAGATTAAAAAAGGACTTGAAATTCCATCCACAAAAAAAATAATAAATAAACGTTAAAACTTTCCAATTTGCAGGCCTCCAAACAGTTACTGCTTGTGGTACTGAGCAACTGTCTTTTAAGTCTGTATTTTAGCATGGTAACAGTTCTGAAGAGGAAGGGAGAAATCACACAGGAGTATTTCACTGAAGTCACAAAGACTACTCCAAGTATTTTCAGGTGATTTCCAAACAAGGGCAAGAAGGCAGCAAGGAAAATGCAGCAGAACAAATTGCCCATCCTGCTATCCAGCACACCTTGCTCACAAGGTGATTCTTGTTTGTCCAAGGGATGCTTGAGGCAGACACTTCCAGGCAACCTTGTACCAAGAAGAAGTTCCAACAGTCTGTATTGCTGACAGCTTTAAAAATACTTTATTTCACTGCTTTATAGGCAACCAAAGTAATGAACTGTAATTTCTGCTGTCCAGTGCAATCTAACTTCTTCACTGGCAGGAGTCCCAACAATCTTATAATGGCACTTAGGAATCTTTGACTAAGAAATACGGATTGCCTCCCTGCCTGTGAGACCATCCATCAAAAAGGACAGCCATAAATCATGGACCTTGACATTTAACCACAAATTTCCTCTCGGGGGAGATACGAATATGCCTCATTTAATAAATGAGTTCTTCCCAGGAACAAGATTTTCTCCCCAAACCTGAAGTACCTGACAATCGGTAAGCGATACCATCTCCAGGGAAAAGCCAAGCAGAATCCACCGCTCTGGAGGACCACAGGTATGCCCCGAGAAACCTGCATTCGTAGACACATCCGCTACCTCTGCAACCACCACGCACTGCACCACACGGTGTGCTCACAGGTTATAGTTAGAAAAAAGCAACAGCTCACGTAGCCTGAGCAATAGACGAGTAGACCACGCACTGGGTGCAGTACTGAGCAGGTCCAGAAGGAGAGCCCGGTGGGTCTGCCATCCACGGGAAGTCCCTCTGCCCGGACGCGCAGGGTGCAGGTCTCGCCCACAGAGACCATCTCCATCCCCGGTCCCGCCTGCAGCAACACCCGGCCTCCCCACCCTTTGAATGGTACAATGTCACTGCAGCAACCACAAGCAATTAAAAACAAGCAACAGGGAAAACATTCGGGAAGTTCGGAATGTTTTTTTCCACTGTCTTAATGATTAAACATTCAACAACAGAAAACACTTGGCAGCTTACTGAAAGCCTGTTGATGGCCCAGCAGCCGATAACGAGCATCCTACTTGATGACAGATAATCCTTTTTCCATTAAATCAAGAAAGCATTAAAATTGAGACAGTGGCTAACTCCATTTAGAACATAGCAAACCAAACCCTCAAAATTCCCAAAGATCTGAGGGAATACAACAAAACACCCCAGCACTTTCATAATTTTTAGATGTATTTAGGGGATTCTTCTCACTGGCTTGAAAGTACCAATTTCTGCTAGCCTTCTGGTTGGGCTTTCTGGATGACAGAGCACAACATTTTCACCTATTCAATTTACCTTCTGAATAACCTGCTGATAACTTTTCAAACATACAGTCCGGCATTCTACCTGGACTGCTCCAGAGGCAAGCTAGAAAGCTACCTCCATCTTCTCATCTTCACAGTTTAAATATAAGGAGTTCCTTATTTATATATGATGCTTCATAATATTAGGTATTAGAAAGGCTTGAACCAAAAATCCAAATTTGGATCCTGATCCGAATTTTGCAGCTCTGGCCCTTCTCCAAATACTTCTGTTTGGCAAGCAGCAGAGTGGAGTAACAAGAGAAGGCAACATACATAAGTTAAGGGATCTGTATAAAAACATTAAGGTCAACCCCTGCTCTCAAAACTACACACACACACACACACAAAAAGACTAACAAAACCACCCCAAGCCCCAGTTAAATAAAAGATTAATCAGTGCTTCTGTATAAATCTGATCACCCAAACCTAAGCAGTACTGTCATCCCACCCAGTTACAGTATCTTTTCTGATTTACATGGCATCCAGAAAATTTTAGGGCGGGTTTCCAAGTGTTCCTTTCAGATAGAGATTTGGATTCCTACTCACCAATGGACTAGACACGTGCAAGTCAAACAGAACTGCCCCAAACGGCAACCCACCCAGCTATGGAGGCCTGCGATGACAATCCTGCATTTCTGTGCTTATTAAGAACTCATTAGAAATGCTGCTCTGAATCACAATGTCACACCATCTGACGTGCTTCAAGGAAGGGAACTCCTGCAGTGGAAAGTAAAACGTTTATGAAACAAGGAATTGCATATGTTCAATGCTGTGAAGTCAACAATTTAATGCACTTCTATGCATTCTAAATGAACAGCAGTAAAACTTAGCCAAATCTTTTATTACTTGAATATTGTTTTTCCCCCATATATTTATTAGATCCTATTGTTTCAAGGAACAAAGACAAACAAAACCCACAAGCAAGAGTGAAAAATCCACTCTTCCTAAAAGCAGATTTACAAAGATCTTTTTTCTGCAAAGCTATTCCGTCCAACTCAGAGCCAGGATATTCAATAAAACCTCAACTCCATTCTCAAAAGGTTACATAAAGGTCAGCATTCATTTTATTCAGGTTTATTTTCTAACCTTACAAAAATGCCTGCAGACCAAATTGGCTTCCACACCTGCTGACCTAGAAACTCCACCACTGTGGTGGCTGTGCCCCGTTTTGGAAAGTTGCTTCTCCTCCCACGCCAATGTGGCACTGACTGCTACGTGACACCGACCTGGCCGTCAGCAGCCTGGAGGAAGGCTTTCCCAATAGCAAGGGGATGCATTTCAGCAGAGAACAGTAAATTTTTTTTAAGCCACTTTGGTGAGAAGGAATTCTTCTGGGGGGCTTCCCCCAAAAGGAGGGTTTCCTGCATACAGGAATGCATCGTAATAGGTAAAGGATGTACCTGGACCTTGTGCAAGGGAATGGAAGATCTCCATAACAACCCACAGAGGAGATGGAGCAGCCATCCTCAGGGAAAAGAAGACTAGCTGAAAAAGTGACAAATGGTGTAGGATTTATTTCACCCAATTCAAGAGATCTGCACCACAGATGGTTACACCTTGGCACACAGTTTAAAATTTGTTTACAATCAAAGAGAAATAGGCACATAAAGTGATCAGATGGATTGTTTTATGGAAACGTCTTCCCTAGGAGATGGCCCTCACCTCAGACGTACCTTTTTCTCCACAATGGCTTCAAGGGAGCTACCTTGACCAACTCGTACAGAAACAGATGGAATCAAATGATACAAATTCCACTTTCTGTTCCTATCCATTTGGGGAACCAGAGTGTGAAGGAGAATGACATGCCGCTAAATGCTTTGCCCAAGGAAGGCTGACATTCCCTGAAATCATCAAGAATTACTCTAAATATGGTTCACAGCTCAATTTTTTCCTATGTATTTGACTGCTTATACACCATATCGGGAAATAAAGTCACAACAGGCAAGTCATCACCTGTGAACAACGGAACCATAGTAGAGACAGTGAAAATTGGGTTAGTGACAAGAAATTTTTGCAGTTTTACACAGCCTCTCTTGGCTGAGGGGCTCAAAGTACTTTTTCAAAGGAGGTAAATAGACTTCTGATGTTACACAGATTTAGTGAAATGAGTGCAACCTGTACACCTGCCAGTGATAATTATTTTCTTTTCCTTACAATAGTTAGTAATCTTTTATTGAAGAATTGTAAGTGTTGTTTCCCACCTCCAACAATGAATTAACCAGCACAGAGGAGGGAGTGGTGGCTTTTGCATTTTGGGCTGGGGGCACAGAATAACCACGAAGAGTCTGTAATCAGTTACAGGAAATTTTAAAGTTCTCCACTCAATCTTGACAGACCACTTAACAAAATACAGAGGGTTGCAGTTTTTTCCCCTCTTAGTCCCTGCCTCCCTCTCCCAAGCTACAGAAAATTGAAAAAGAGTAAATATAGATAGATTGGTCTACAGATTAATCCAACCTGACTCAAGAAACCCGTGTTTTAAAAGAATACATAAAATGTGTTACAGGAATTTCAACTGCAGAAGAAAACTACCAAAAAGGTGTTGCACTTGCATTTGCAAAGAGCCTGAAACGCATACCTTGAGCTTCCCTCTTCATTGTCAGGTATTTTATTAAAAACATCAGGACTGTCCATCATTTTTTCTGCTGACCTAACCATACAAGTAAGTAGCAATTCCAATTGTGAAAAATCTCAACAACATTTCCCAAATTGCAGAACATTTGCTCTGCCAACAGCTAAGTGACAATCCACACTTGCTGACAATGCCTAATGAGGAGTGATGGATGCGATTGCAGGAGGGAGCAGAAATTATGTAAGTTAAGTCATGAGAAAGAACAGAGCCTTCCAAAGATTAGAAAATATTGGTGTTACGATCAGCTAATCTGGTTTTCTAGCACGATACCAAGAGCCCAAAACTAACAAGGGCACAATTCACCTCCTACTGCCCCTTCAACACGAGACAAATTGGGCCTTAGGACATATAGTTTTGGCACTGCCTGGCCTAGCTCATGTGGTTTTCCAATACAACTTCTAGCTAGAAGAGTGATTTGAGGACAAAAATTACAGATGTAAAACCCACACCCACGTCCAACTGAAATGGCTACAAAAGGAATGCTTTGTATTTGCCACTCCACATCGCCTGGTCCTCAGCTTGGTTTACACACGACATATCAGGGAGGGGGAGGAGAGAAATTAATCTCTCAAGCAGAATTATTATATTCAAATCCTAACAGATGCCGTTAGGACAAAAAGAGCTGAGATGCAGACAAGGTGAAAGAAGCCGGGGCCAACTCGTGCACAGATGCAAGCACCAAATTACTATTTACAACAGTAAACAAGTACTCATTGAAGAATCATCACCAGTTATGCGCAACAGTGAACAAGAAAACAAACCCATCCGTTCCTTCAATGTTTGCTGCTACAGACTGGATTTTAAATTAATACAGTGAGCAGAGGGATTAAATTGCCTAAAATGGCTGGTCTTTTTCTTTCACGCCAGCAAGGGCAGACTCTCAGCCAACACCTTCCTCCCTTGGTCATCTCCACATCTGTCTTCAGCTATAGGATATTCTTTGGCAACTTAATGTAATATTGAGTAGACTCCATCTTCACCACCATAAGTTCGGGTACAGAAACATCATACACAAATAACACACATTTGGTAATACAGGACCCTCACCCGAAGAAAATAATTGAAACCCCATTAGTCTATATGCTCAGACAGCTGACTAGGGAGGTTTTCCCGCCTCAGGCTCTAAAGTCTGGACAAAAAGCTATTAATAAATATGAAAGCTTTAATGAATCTAAAGGGAAATAAAAACAGGCAGATTAAGGCCCAGTGTCCAGCGAAGACCAGGGCAATTCACAAAACCGCCCAGCCTGACACTAATCAGCCAGGCTGGGCTCCCAAAGACGTGTCCTCCCCGTCTAGACTTCTAATCCGTCAATGAGAAAAGACATCTAGTATTATTTCTGCCCATTTCGTCGACACTGTAAGAACACATCCAACTGCCTCAGCAACTCACATGCGCAACACGAAACAAAAACGGACACCGCTTTGCTGGATGTGTTCAAGTGGGGCAGACAGCAAAAAAATACAGTTAGATAGTGATGAACTTTAATTATTGTAACCAAACAGCAGTTAAAATACCTGTATGTGATGTTGTAATGCGAATAAATACTTCCTGATTTGTTTTTAAGCACAGTTAAGTAACTCTTTTATCCTGTCCTCCTCATTCCAAACTAATTGTCACTTTATATGCAAAAAAACAACAACAACAAAAAAAAAACCCAGACTGGACTCCTAGTAAGCACATTTTTAAGTCTTCAGTACATACGTTGACGGTGCCTGCAATTTTAACCAGCAGGACTTAACCTATTGTTTCATTTTAAGGGACTCCACATGTTCACAATTACTTGAGCTCCTTTTGTCAAACTACATTTTAATTTAATAAACAGAATAAATTAAGTATGAGTTGAGATAATGAATAACTCATTGTCCCGCTCAAGGCCTACATCACACACTATATTTATATTTGTCTGTACAGTGGAAGGACAAGCACAGACTTGTTTGTGATCCTCAAGTCCAGTATTTCAGTAGCTGCTATATTTTGCTGTACTACTATTTTCATTGACAATACAATTTGAAGACTGAAACTGTTGTTTGTTTTTTTTTAAAAAAGCAACAAACACAACCAACTAGAAACATCCATCCACTATGCATAAACATGTAGAAAAGAGGCGGGNGGGGGGACACGACAACAATACAGAAGAGTACTAATCTAGACGTGCTAAACCCTTTGGGAAGCAGAGGCGGAATTGAACGCACCAACCTGCCAGCCCACACAACTGGCACCGCAGAGGAAGACGAGAGGAAAAGGAGGGAAGGCAGAAAAGAGGAAGCTCTCTTCTGCACGTTACACCTAGTTCTGTTAACAACAGAGCACTGCCATTTTCACAAGCAGCCTTCCACAATCTCTCCCACTGTTTATCCAGCACACAGCACCCACTGAACAGAAGAACAGATGCGAGACTGCAACTACAGAAGGAGACTTTCCACTGTTTACTCCGTGCGCAGCGTGCACGACTTCCCTGGCCACGCTCCTCATCCTGGCTGCTCAAAACCAACCACTGCATCTACATGAAGATGCAAATTAAGATTAAACTCCAGCCTCAGTGAGGATTGCTTGAGCACAATACAGAAACACAGAATTTCTATAGTCCCAGACAAAAGATTTGAAGGTATCAAAGAAAAGGTTTTCTTATAAAAAAATAACCTTATCTTCAAATACTGCACTTCAACAGTATAACCCGCAGGAAATGGATACTGCCTGAAAGCAGCAGGGAAGTCCCAGCCCAGCGCAGGAAGCAGGTAGCCAGGAGGAACATTCGCACGGAGAGGAGGAGTGTCTGTGAAAGTACCAGGAGAAAGGGCTGCAAGGTGCTGGCAAAACCCCCGCTGGTCACAGGCACTTGGCACCAGGCGAACCACTTACACTGGGCAAAACACTGCATTCCTCTGTACCAAACCTGGGCTCAGGCTATTCATCAAGTTTACCTGAATTAAATAAGCAGCCTTCATTTAAAAGGCTAACATACGCGCTCTTTTTCCTTGAAAAGAAAACCCGTAATAAAAGCAGAGGTTTTACTTAGTAGCCATTTTGTCTTCAACTTGGACATGATGCCTAACCTGAATGCAACGTAAACATGCTCTCAGGGCTCATTTCCAAACAGCACATTCATGGAAAGAGAAGAAAGTATAAAAAGGCCATCACTAAATAGCACAATAAATAAGGAGGGTGTGAAGATTTTGTGATCTAAACAAGACAGGAAATTCTGCATTTTGTATTCCTTCTCTAAGTCACATTGCAGAGAAAACCAAAACAAAAGGTAGCAAGTGTGGCTTAAGGACAATGAATTATTATTTACTGTTTCAATTAAAGAAACAACCAACAAGAAATGCAATTTCAGTATGCCATACAATAATAGTATCTGAAGGTAAAATGATAGATTCTCTTTCTTTTTCAGCTACATGAATTCAAACCATAAAATCTAACTGTAGTATGAAGTAATAGCCAAGCTAGACCAGTAAGTTTTTATTAGGATGAGCACATGTATATAAATATATATATGGTGTGTATATATAAAGGAAAACATTATATATGAGTAACCTATATTTACAACTCCCAACTTTCACAATACTTTATCAACTTTCTCAGCCAAAAGTAGCTTTTAAAAACATACACAAGATATAAACGCTGCAGGTGACAGCCTCTTGCATATTTAAAAATAAATAAATAAGTAAATAAAATTTTATTTGCAGGGCAAGCTAAACTCAATTTCTCTCTTTCCCCCAAATGAACACAAAATAAAAATTCTTAAGTAAAATGTTGGTTTACTATTAATTTTGTTTTAATTTTCAGGAAAAAAAACCCCAACAACTGGATTCCTGTGCAGGAACTTGCAAACCATCATTACAACTTTCAGCCAAAATGGCATTTCAGTTGCCAGTCTGGAAACTCAGAAGAACAGAGGTTTACAGGAAGGCTGGAAAAATGCACCCTTACTGCAACGCTCTGCATTCCCTGCTGCATCAACACACTGTGCTGGGGGTCTCATATGAACGTTAAAAAAAAAAAAACAGACGTAAAAACAGAGGGCCGTGTAAGATGCCGACTGATAAAAACGCCTTCAGCAGGTGAGACGGTACCCATCCGTCTGAAGAGAGCCGCTCCGTAATTGCCATTACCGCTGAACACAAGCGGGCACCACCACTAACCCACCCCCGGCACACGGCACGCTGCCTCATTCCTGGAAAATAACAAGCACCAGCCACGCACGGCAACAGACACGAGCCTCCCGACCGCCTAACCGGCGCACCTGCCCACGACCACGCGTGTTTTCCGCACGTTTGGGGAGGCAGCCCCGCGGCGGGGGGGGTGGGG
>VYZV01015591.1:311-11223 GCA_013401275.1 Pandion haliaetus | reverse complement strand
TCCTCACTGCTCACCCGTCCCTGAGGAAGCCAGCCAGCGACACGGGGCCGGTGGCAGGCCAGGCCCTCCCGCGGCCTCAGCCTTCCCGTGTGTCCCCTGGACATAAATGGGGCCGTGGTGCCATTAGTCCCACGGGCCTTTACCCCCAGCTTTCTGTCAACAGCAAAGATGGCTCAAGCTGCCCCTGTGTTGCCTTTCTTTTCCCAATCACTCCAATTCTGGTAATGTTCTGACGGGAATTAACCATTTTCACACTCGGCTCGCCGAGGCAGCGCGCAGAAGAGGGGTGCACGCACAGGTACCCTTTCCGACGGTGGTACGCAAGGATAAAGGAGGAACTTCCTAGCCTGCACTGATCTCAGAAAATGTGGGCCTAAAGATGACGGATAATGTAAATACACACATGGAGACATGGCATTGCTAAATTTAGGAGATGAGTATTTGTAAATTACTGTGTCGCCAACCAAAGTGAGACTTTTCAAAAATAAATCTTTGCTTATGTTTCCACTGCTCCAAAATCAGAACATTAATGGCTATGGCAATGATGGTGACTTTCTTCTCCTTATAAAACCTCTCATCAGAACCATAAAAACTAAGCTTTCTTGTTCCTGTCTCTTACTAAAATCTCTTTTTTTTTTTTAACTTTAATTGGAAATTTCTGAAGGCCATCCCCAAAAAAAGAGAAAAATACAAGTAAAAATTGTAATCAGAAGTAAACAGAGAAGGAATCAATTTAAAATCTCTTAACTGCTATGCTTTTTGCATAAACTGGCACAGGAAGGCAAAGGTGAATACCCTTGGCGATATTTTCTAGTTTTGTGGCAATTTCCACTTAATACCAGTTGTATCAATGCAGCCAGGGTTGCCTCTGTTGAGATCTTTTGTTGAATCCTGTGAAATCTGACTGGCCAGAGCTTAATCCACAGGGGTCCCAGCCCTAAAAACGTTCCAGATGATGTGTATCTATCAGTCCCAGATTGGAATCGATGGGCCTACACATCAGAATAAAGTTCAACAGATGTGCATCAAGTTTGCAGGATTGTAGACTATTACAATAAATTGGAAAGATACACATCATTTCAGTGTTGCTTTCAGTCTAAACCAGCAGTTGGAAGACAAATTTATTATTTAGTTCCTCATGAATTTAGTTCCCAGCCATGTCAAATTGTAATCACACTTATTTACAGATGTATGGGCATCATATGACCAAAAATATAGTCACATCTCTTCTGCAAAAGCTGCCGCGCCAGGCACAGGCTGGCACCCCAGGGTCTCCACCACCGCTCTGTAATCACACCGGCTGTTTTAGGGTAGAATGTGATTAAATTGGCACAGAGATTAAATAAGTGGGCTAGACTCCCAGGTTACATTTTTGTGGTGGAAGTGGTCAGTGGGCCTCAAAAGCTACGTCTGTATTCCCATATCTCACCATCAATTCACCTTTTTAAAAAAGAACAACTTTTTTTTTTTCCATGCTTTTTTGGTGTGAAGCCTTTGAACTGTTAGCCAGTTTCTATTACTGGGTTTGAGTGGTAGGCCCAAAGTAAGATTGCATAGAGGCCCAAAATAGGATCGGGGTCCCATTTTGTCCAAAGAAGACATTTCCTCCTCAGCCTAGCAGTAAAGAAGAATTTAACATTTTTTTCCCAGCATGATACCTGAAAGAAATGGGGCTGTGTTGTGTATAGGTAGAACAGAGGCCCACGCTCTGCTTTCCAAGAGCCTTTTTTGTATTAAGAGTAATTCTCCCTTGGTGCTTTCCTCGCATTCCCTCAGTGCAACTGAGTGCAGGCTTTAGTGCAGGTTTGTTACACGCCTGTTTTAACACTGAGTGAGGAATTTTTTCCTTTATGCAGTAGGCAGGCCCATAAACGGAGGCCATTTTAGCTGGCTCCTACACAACCAGCTGAACTTGCCTTGTGTTTCATACGGTCTCTGCACCTGTACAAAATGGGTGAAAGAAAAATGGTGGCATCTTATACACAGTTTACATGATTATATACAACTAAAGCAAAGAACAAATAGATCCAGAATAGTTGTGTAAAACAAAGAGCTTGTGCTGACAGAATTAACTTGAACACACTGAGGGGAATTATTTAATGGCTAAGAGATGAACCTGAACTTGGATGGACTGACTGGAGACCTCTGGGGAATATCCACTGAGGACCACTGCAACGATCTGCTGGAGTCTTGTACCTAATGGCTCTGAACACCTTTGTCTCACGCAGAGATTGAGCTCCCGGTCAGCACTGTATAAAAAACACACAAAAAGTAATACAAAGGAGTTAATTTTAAGTCCCATTACTGTAAACGAAGGCATGTGTGAAAGTTTAAGCACGTCAGAAACCTGACCACTATTTGTAGGACCAGGATCTTTCTTGCTCTTTCCCATTTTCCAAATGTCTTCTTATTGAAGAACACAACAGCTGACCTCAGAGCAGGTAGGCTGGGGCTTCCTGTCCTCCTTTCCCTTTCTGTAGAGAGATCTTGCTCGTCTAGAAACTGATGTTGCTGTATTAGAGCCAAAATTCCTGTCTTTTCTAACTAAAAAACACTGGAAGCCTGCTGCGCCGGACAAATTTATCATTAGAGGATGATCTTCAAAAGAGAATGAAAGACCCGTTTTGGGGAAAGAGCAAGCCGGCTGTCTGCACAAAGACAGTCTCCACCGTGCGGTCCTGACAGGTGGAAGCTAACTCCATTTTGCCAGGTTAATTCCAAAAGCTATATTTATTTTTCCTCCATTTCCAGAGCTTAGGATCTAACGCAGGCCCTCTCTGTGGGGAAAAGTTGTGCTTAAATACTGTGTGTCTAACCTGTTTTCCAGGATTTTCTCTACTATACTTCAGTGTGGCTTTGTTTTGTTTTTTCTTGCCTGTTATGAGTTGTCTCTTGACAGTCAGGGAATATAGCTTCTCATGCTTTCGAGGAGGAATGCCTCACTGCCCTTTCTCCAGCTAGCTGCCAGCACTGAGGGGAAGACACTCTTCCTGCTCTCCTGTCAATAGGGAGGGATCTGCCACCTCTTGTCTAGCACAGGGCCAGAGACCTGCATGCTCAGAGACTCACCCGAGGTATGAGGCAGATAAATAATGAAATCTCGCTATCTTTATCCTCAAGACAAACATAAAACATATTCTGTGAGGATAATTGACTTTAAAGGCTTGCTAAAAAAAGGCACTTTCCAAAAGCTTTAAATGCTGGTTCAGTGAACTCTATTTTGATGCCTTTTTGCAACTCTCCTTCCCTAGGGATGACTGTCTCCGTGTATCCTGAGCTATGCCCAAGACATCTCCCTCTGATTCTCTTTGTTTTGTTATCTCCGTTCATGTGTAGCACCTGTAAAATGAAAGTGCAATGACTAGTAATTCACCTAACCAATTTTAATGAATACTTCAGCTTTTATAGTTTCAATTATTAAAAAAAAAATAGCCAGTTTACTTAGGAAACCTTCAAACTCATGTCATACCAACTGACAGGAGAAATTGGGCTGTGTTCAAACCTGGCAGTCAAAAGGTGGCTATTTTAATTGTGATGAAAGCCTGCTTGACAAGAAGTTTGCCAAGCTTTGCTGGGTCTTGCAGCATCTGTTTGGAGTGGGTGCAAAGTGTTGTGTGGTAGGCAGTAGTGCAACCTGGCAAATAATGGGAAACATTAAAAAAAAAAATGCTAGGGAGGTTTGAGGTAGGCCCCATGATCACGAGTCCTTCTCCAGCAAAGAAAGAGTATTAGCTACCACTCTGACCAGTTACAGAAACCATTTTCTTGGCAACCACAGCTCCAGTTCTCTGCTTTGCCATCCATTTAGTCATTTATATCTCTGCAAGGCAGTTTTAAGGTGCTAATGAAATGGGTATGCAGACCTTACTCTGTGCAGATGTGGACAATCATCAGGTGCAAGTCAGTGATGGCCCAGGCTCACACAAGCCTGGCTGTAGCTTGCCATGGTCAGTCAGACAAGAAGTATGGCGTTTTGCTGAGGTAATAAAGAGATCATTTGGATTCTGTAAGTCACGATAACCAGATTAACTTCCCAAGGTCCATCCAGGTTCTTTGATGATACAGATAGTTTGAAACTTTTCATTTCTGTAGACTGTACAGTACAATAAATCTTTGTCGCAATGTAATGTCAAATGGGCTCAGCTGCTGAGCTTGAAAAATTTGTATGGTGTTCCTATACTCTGCATGCTTGTCTTCAAGCTGGAAGAAATCAATTAGGAAGAAAAAGGCACCAACTACCACAGCCTAAGAAGACTACTTAGAAGGGGATAGCGGGTCATGAAAGTGGTGATTCACACTGTCCTGTACAAGGTTGATGAGCAGGAAGGAAGGGCCATCACTGAAAGAAATACCAAAGTTTGATATTTGACTGAATGAGGTTTTAACCAGAGACATCCTTCCATTTTCAGTGTTGTTGAATATTTGATGCTCCCACAGGTAGAAGTTAGGGGAAGAATATTTTCAGTCAGACCCCTACACAGATGCTTGATCTTGTCAGTTGTCCCTTGTGCTGACCCAGAGGCTCAGCTTTAGGGAGATTCTGACAGAATCAAGGCCAAGGAGAGAGAAATATATGCAAGGTTCATGTAACAAAGCAAGCAACACTTCAGTCTTTTTTTGATTTTTTCCCTTTTGAGATCCACTAGTAAACTGGAAAGGCACAAGCATTCTAAACTAAACATTTCCTCCTACCTGCAGAATGGCTTGAGCGCAAGGAGGGGGCCACCTGCACAATATCATGACCCAAATAAGCCTCACATAGTAATGCAGTGGCTCCAGGTATCTGAGAGCAGAGGATAGGAGTGCACTAAATCCCCGAATGCAGAGCCACATGGCACAGGAACCATGAATTTCAGCTACATTGATCCAAGCTCTGGATCCCCAGAAAAACTTTGGATGTCCTTAATCTTACTGCTGCCTGAAGGAATCCTGGAGGATTTCCAAGTTCTATGGCCTCCTGACAAATTTGTTTGCATTTTCTCCTGTATGCAAATTAGCAAGGCAGTGATCCAGTGATACACAAGTGCTTGCAATTATGGCATTGCCCTTTGATTCCCCATCTTGCAAGCAGGCAGTGTCTTGGAAGATCAAACACCAGCCTGAGGGCACATTAAGGATTTTAGTTTCCCCCCAGACATGGGGGAAAAAGAAAATGCTACCTGCACATTATGCCTGTAAAGCGAACAGGTAAAGCCACACAACAGTACAGTGCCATAGCCTCCCATTTTGTCTTTCTTCTTTCAGCTCTTTATGCCTGACAAGACAGGAGGGTGTCCTGTCAAAGATCAAAGCAATCATATCTCATCACTACTGGTTTATGTCCATCTGGTTTTAACACTTCGGTTCTTCTTGGTCAAAACTCCAGCCCTGCCCCTGCTCATCTTCTGGCTGGCAGCTCCACCACCTCTGAGCACCACGTCAGGACCCTTTTGTCCACGAAGGCTTTTGCCCCAAGCGCTGCTTCACGGACCCCTTGCAACCTTTCCGCCAGCAGCCACTACACCTCCAGCATCATCGGTGGCTGCTGAAGGCAGCGCTGCCTGTGCTTGGGACTGATGCTATCAGTGCCTGGTCAGGACGCAGCAGGAAACGTCTGGCCTCCGCTCAGTGACCATCTGCTAAAACCAGGTCTCCTCTGGCGGGAGTCCAACACAAAGTAAATAGAGTTTCACAGCCAGATTTCAAACAACAAAATAACTGAGAAATATGGCTCACTGCTCCTGGTTTGCAAGTTCAAAACATGGAAGGCCCTAGAAGCAAAAATCCTTCGTGGATCCCAAGACCTTTTGGTTGCCAAATGGGTCCACTGCAGCTAACGCTAGGGAGAAAGTGCAGTGATGTAGCAATTTTAGTTGGCTACACTTAATTAGTTCAATTTATGCATTTGGTAATTTTTAAGATTATTTCTTTCTCAAGATCAGTGATGGAGAAAAATTAAATTGTCAAACTGGAGACTGCACCTTACAATATTTGTATGGGAAACTGTACAGGGATAGAAGAATTCTGAATCTTGCTACTGTACAATATTTTTCATGGTATAGGAGAGAGAGGAGGACTCAATGAAGTGTGAATGATTTTTTAAAAGAACAGATTGCCATGTGTTTTAAAATAGGTCAAGTTTTTGGCCTAGTTTCCTTTAGAGTGTCCCCTAAAGCAATGGGTTTTGAATATCCATGATAGTGCCATCTATGTGCGGCTCTAGTTGTAGGGCAGAAATGTTCCAGCGTAAGACTATAATGGCAAAGACCACATGTCTCAAGCAGTATTTCTGAACAACTTAAACTGAACAGTAAAAGCTCAGCAGTGGCTGCATTTCATTCTTACATGTAATGTTATTCTGAAACAAGTGACTAAGAAAAAACAAACTGTAAAAATAGGTGATGGCCAGTGGAGCCAACACCTGCAGACCAAATCCTGTCAAACTTGACCTATTAACTCTCCAAATTTCAGGAGGGTTAGCACCACTGTTTGCTTTCCATCTTGAAATTGATTAAATCAATTGATTAACTTGATTTAAGTAGAAAGTAGAATTACAATAATGGGATTTAGATTGAAGATAGACAAGGTGGTACTTATAAGAACAAACCAAGGCCACCTGTGCTGAATGGAGATAAAATACAACTGTCAGCTGTCAAAGCAAAAAGAAGCTGTATGTGTACGTTTAGATTCTAAAAAAGAATGTTCAAGATATTTAAAGAGGGAGGAAATTCTGCATGCAATATTAATTGATATAGAATAAATACCATCTGTCTTCTATGTACAGAGCAGTCTGGTACATATATTTATGGATGCATCTTTGCTCTATGAACATAACTTAGGTATAATACGAGTGTATTTATGATGTTACATAGACTTAATTATTCAACATAATACACATAGCAGTAACTGTGGTGGGACTTAGTGCAGCAATGTGGAATGAGGCAGGACATGGAGGATTTCCTCCATCCCAGAGCCCTGGAAAAAGGGCGGGTACAAATCAAGAGTGATTATGCTTGAGGAATACAAGGATGGGATTTGTCACTCTACCTACTCTCCCCGGAGGCTGGGGTGGGAGCTCAGCACATCCTTATTAAGATGCAGGTTCTTCTCCCCACGAAGCTGATCCATAAGGGATAGTGCCCTTCAGGCACAACCCATTTAAAATGTACCTTGTTGTGGTGAAACTCTGGGTTAACCTAATGCTCAGCTAGTAATAAACATTAGTTGGCTCACAGTGTTGTACAGCAATAAACATACTGAAGAGCTTGTCAGTGCATGCTTCAGGAAAGAAGTACAATCTGGAACAGGGTCTATGTGTACACTTGGAATACAAATCTTTTGCAGGCTGTGGACTTCTTTATGAAAACCATTTGTGATTCCAGTTAAGCTGTGAGTGAAGGCAATGCAAAGGCTTGTCAGGTATTCATCCCACTATAATGTGGAAAGATAAGTCAGCCTTTAGTAATGGAGACAGTTTTAAGACTACCTTTGTTTTAATGATTAACATTATTTTGCACTGAGATTTGTAGTAGTAACCACCGTCACAGACTGGAACCTTTGTTTTGTACCTGTTCCTACTGTTCATCCTTTGCTGAAGAACCAGCATGAGCTGTTACACATGTGGCTTTGTGTGCACAGTTTATGACATAAAAAAGGCTCAAGAAGGGGAAAGAGGATCTTTCTTTTTGCAGAATATCACAAAGTGCTGGAAAAGTCATGTAGAGAGCTCCCAAGGATACTGATTTGTGAACAACTTTTTCACATATTACTCCCACTACTTCCTGTGAGACAAGAATATTATGCACACAGATCCGGTTTGAGTTTTCACACTGGCAGTTCCTCCCAATGTTGCTTATATATCAAAATTGCTTTCACTTCATAACTGATCATAAATTCTTCCAATATTATCTTTGTCTGCTACACTCTAAATAAATAACAAAGATGCCAGGCAGATTTGTGCTGCATTTGATAAGTACCAGGAAAATGTTAGTATCTCTCCAATGATCCCACTTCCAATAGCTGGCAAAGACTTATCCTGCAAAGAATCCCACTGAAATGTCTTCCTCAGCATGAATATGTGATTGCAGAATTACTCGATAAGGACTGGTGGACTAAATCCCATTCATTTATAATCTGAATCAAGTTGGGGAAAAAAGTAATATTATCTATTTGCCTTAAATAGGTTTACAAGCTTCACAGGGAGTTTTCCTCACCAGCACAGAGCTCAGTGGAGCATGGACATTATTTTTTCTTATCAGGGTGAAGTGTAAGAAATGGAAGACTGATTTATGATACTATATGTAAATCGAGATTCTTAATGCCGTCATCTACCTTTGTAAGGAAGTTCGCGCCGTGTGGTCCCAATGCTGGCAGCACATCCAGATTTCAGGTGCAAAACAGAAGCTCGGAGAGGAATACCTGTTCTATGGAACATACAGGATAAATTACATTGCATGCTAAAGTAAGGCAACTGGCTTATCTGCCTGAAGGACACGATTTTATTCTGTTGGGCTGAAGCAATCTTCTGTGGGGTTGGAGCCAAGAACATTGAAAAGAAAATGTTGTTCATAATCCATCTGGCTGAAATCTTACACTTATCCTATCAAGGCACTGGATCTAGCTCAGAGCCAAAATTAGGCTATCAGGAAAGGTACCACTGAGACGGGGATGAAGCCAGAGAGCTGTTGAGGGAGCCCACTCCATGGGCAGATAACAACATGTGAACAGGGGTGGGAGGGAAAGGCTGGGTAGTGGTTCCCATGTCAGATGAGTGTGGCAGTGAATGAGTCAGCAATGGTGGCTATAGTCCTCTCAGTACCCACAGGGATCTTTGTGGTCTTAACCAACGTGTTTGGGTTGGATGCTCAACCTAGGAAAAAACCCAATAGAAAATCAGTTTAGATAGGAGAAGAATGGCATCCTTTGTCAAGATGCTTTATCACTGTCTTAATTAGTTGAACAGTTACAATATCACTACTCTTACAAATCAATACTGCATACAGCCAAGAAACAGCTGTTCCCATACTATCAGGCTTCTAACATTTCTCTAACAATTTAAAAAAACGGAATAAGGTATAAACTTCAGTATGAGAGCACACTTAATGTCCTCTGCTATTTTTAAGTGAACCTAAGAGTTAATTGATGTATTTAAATAGCTTTTTAATAAGTATTATGCGTGAAATTATGGACATGTAGAGAAAAGCTGCCATTTTACAACTGATATCATCTGGGGATAGGAGGGAAGTGTGGGGGTTATAGTTGATAAAATCCTGGACTTTACTGTTTGGGATGGTGCTCAGAGTTTTTCAGCAATTTTAATCTGTATAACCTCTAGTGGAGCAGCTCAGTTTAGAAACCAGTGCATTTTGCAGCTGGATGTTTTATATCACCATGAGAAGAGTAAAATAAATAAATCAGTAGTTCACCTTCCTAACTTGATTTTCCTGAGGCAGATAATTTTCTTTCCTTCACAAAGCAAGGAAGAGATCTCTTTCAACATCAGGAAGAAAGGAAGTAGGAGCAGCTTTCCCTCTGGTCTTCATTTTCACTTTAACCCCTAAAATGAGTTGATCGCATCTTGTTCATTAAAATTTCCCATATTGGGGAGGATGGGGCATTTGTTTGTTTGTTTGCCCCTTTCAGTTTTTAAAAAGTCTTCTCCCCAAATTTTAGCAGATCCCGAGCTCAAAAATCCAACTGTCTAACCCCAGTTTAAGAATATTGCTGTTTACACGATGTTGTAGGGGCCAATTAGCCAAGTGTGACATCAACCCAGAAGTAAGCCTTTTCTCAGATAGAGGCTGTGTTCTGTCCACGTTCAGGAGGTAGGGGAAGTAATGTTTAGTCCTTTTATTAACACAGCAGGCACCCAACTTAGAGCTGTGCCTATTTAGGCTTCTAAAAACAGTTTGCACTGAACATGCCCTCTGGCTTCCTGGCAGGGCTACTCCCATACCAGTAACTTGATATACTCGCTCATGGTCACCATAACACCAGCCAAGCACATGGAAATAAGAGCATCTTTAGAAAATACCTCAATGGGTTAAAAAAACAGCAGGGCACAGCTACCAAAGCCATGTCTGAGATTCTTCCCTCTGCAGAGAGGGGGCTCAGTACCTTCTGGCTGTTTGCTACTCAAAGAGGAAAAGGATGATTGTGCAGATGGCAACTTCTTGCACAGAAAATCTGTTTTCAGAATTGCAGCAATTGACTAGTTCGAGTTGCTTTATTCCTCCAGCACTGAGGTAGGAGAGGGGGCAGAACGGTATCAGCTCTGCTAATGGCACACAGAATGATTAAATGCTACAGGCCCAGATTCTGCCCTCATTGTACTGGTGCAGCTTATAGCAGATGATGCAGTTGCACAACCATGTTAGAGGACAAACACTGTCATGGCAGAGATACAGAGCTGTATTACTAGTAATTTAACTGTCAAAAGGAAACAATATACTGCATAAATGCCTGGTAGGTGGTTAGAAAAGATCATGTTTTTAACCTTATCCACAGTGTATTTAATCTCAAATTACAGATGCAGACGTAGAACACACTGATGTTACTTTTAAACATACCAGACTTGCCTCACTGTAAGACATTTTCAGGGTTTTGTTCTGAATTTTTCTCATTTTGAAGGATTTCTTGAATAGAAAATTCTACAATCACAGCACACAGTTGCCTTTTGTAAAAAAATACTACTCTGCTTTTCAAATTTCCTCCCTTCCTTTCTGAAAGCACAGACAAATTAACAAAGATTAACCATAGCTTAGTCATAAAAACAATCTGTCAATATTTACATGGTGCTCCTTCATTTCTTGGTCTTTCTTTGCTGGCTTGATAATTCAACGAAGCCCAGTATGCATCATCAAGCCCTGGATCTAATAACATGGGAAAATGATATTTTGAGATGCATTTGCATTAGCAAGAGAAAATCCAAAGG
>VYZV01015583.1:553155-568901 GCA_013401275.1 Pandion haliaetus | reverse complement strand
CATATCTAAACTTACATCTTGGGGGAAAAAAAGTCGTCTCCAGTTTAAAGGATGTTATCCTGTGTAATAATTGTCAAATGGAGATGTGAAGAATTGTACCACTTGTGCGCCATAACAATTCAGACAGGGCCTGAAGTATGAATTTGCACTGGCTTCCATCCAGAAAGCAGGACTGTGGCTATTTAAAATAAATTAATTAATTGGTTCTTCCTCTGTGTGAGTATATGTATGCTCATAGACACACACTGACCCCTCCGTGTCTCTCTCTCCCTCTCTCATTCTCTTAAAAAAATCCCCCACTGCAACCTCAAAAACCTCTTTTGAAGAACTGAAGATAACCTGATTATTTTCTAAGAAATTCCTCAAACTTGTTCCACTAGGTTTCTTTAAACAAAATCAGTTGATTTGTTGTTTGTTTTTTTTTTTTTCACATGAAGCTGAGGTCTTCAGCTAGGTACAGCCCAATTTTTGTGTTTAAATTGCTCTGTGGAACTACAGAGATACAGCACTGCTCACCTGCACTGTCAGTGTGCTGCCTTAAGCTGATTCATACAGGCCAAATGGCATGGTTTGACAGCATCACAGGTTGAGAAGTTCTTTACCCTATTGCTACTAATAATTGGCTAGTTGGTATGTGAGAGGACTAGCCTGTTATTGAATGTCACTATTCTGGACCTTGCAAAATGAAGTCAACAAGGTGCCACTGCTCCTTTGAATGAGATGTGTAACATGGTGTTTATGAGCAAAGGGGGATCCTGATGGCAACAGGGTGGGGTATCAGCTTGGTTATCTCCTTCCATGCACATTAGCAAATGCAGCAGGGTCTTCTGGCAGGGACTTTCTCCTGTGGAGTGCCTTCATCTCAAGATGGGCACCTGGGATAAAACCCTTCAATACTGCCTTTACTATGAGATTGTGAAGCCTCTTGCATATCTATTGCATGTACTTTTTTCTTTGCTTGTATGTAATGCTTCCAGTTCATCTAATTTTTATTGTCTCAAAAATAAGAACTGAATGTTTGAGATAGTGTTACTACCCATCAGATGCATCACAGCTTCATCTTCAGCTGTTTGTTAATTTAATCTCTAGCTGATTGAATCTTCTTCAGCCATGATGTGTTTATTATTCAACAGCCTTGAATTCTCTTCCAGTCATGGTCTTCAATGTATGTATATTCAACAATTATACAAACATACTTGCTTTTATAACTCCATAATTTAAAACTGTTTCTACAGTGGGAGTGAGAGTTGTTTCCTTTCTCATCTTTTTGTGGCTTCCAAACTGCTTTCTAAACTTAAAATAACAATTTTCTGACTTCTATTCCCATAAAATGGAAGCAAGATAGATGTCTTCATTTTATAATTGCCAAATTAATTTTTCCTAGTTGATTTGTTTTTCCTAATGAGGAGGTAGCGTATTTAGTCTTCTGTATTCTTATTTCCTATGGCAAGCATGTGATACAGCACTTTATAATTGGTCATGAAGAATTTCGCTGCTGAGATCACCAAAATTATGTATTAATCTAAAAGATTAAAGGATGTGTCAATACCTGCTGCAGGCTGGAACTTCCTGCCCACACACCTGAAAGCTCTGAGGACTTAGAAGTATCTGAGGAGGACACTGAGGATGAGGACACGATTACTGAAGTTGAGGGCCAGTCTGTATCAGAAGAGCTACATGTATCACCCCCTGAGAAACCGAGTGAGAAGGTGAGCTGGATGTGACAGCAATAGCAGATAAGTTTGGAATACAACTACAGTTTCTGTTAAATATGGTCCTTGCTGCCTTGATCCATATGACTATCAACTCTTTGATTTTCATACTGATGCTTTGTTGAGAAGTATATCTGAGAAGCTAAGGCTAGTATAGAATTAGTGTCAAGGAATATTCCATTATACTTACTTTGAACAATAGAGTTCATAGGATCTTCAGTAACATGAATTTCTAGCTTGTCTACCAACATAATTTTCTTAATTGATTTCCCCTACTCACATATTCTGGAGAACTGGAGTAAGGTCAAGATCTGACCCAGTATCTCCAATTTAAAAAAAAAAAGTTTCTTTGAAGAAGCCAGTAGCTGGTATGCTTCAATGACTACTGTTGGCTCTTTTTACTTCTCCACTTAGAGCTTGCTTGCTTTGATGTTTAAATCCAACTTTTGTCTACAAATTGTTAACAGCTTGAATTTAAATCTGAGTACCCTTTGTGCCTAGCAATGCCTCCAGAGTTTTATGTTCTTACTGATAGGTGAGAAAGTGGATCTTACACTATGTTGTGTTCAAGGAATGACTGCAGCATGTGTGCTTGTGAGATGTATAAAAACTGCTTGGCTTGGCTCCTAACAGTGTAAGCTATGGTCAGAAATTTAGCACAGGTGACAATACCAAGCTAATATGCTGGACAAGTTAGCTACTCTGCACTAAGCTCTGCCTTCTTCATACACATTTCTAGGTACATGAGCTATCTGCTTCTCACATTAAGCTACAAATTTAGATCACAGATACACCCACTAGTGTTGAGGAACAGTGGCTGAGCATAATCTTGACTTAGCAATGTGATTTTTAGGAAACTCCATCAGAACCTCTTAATGGTGAGGTAACAGAAGAAACTGGTAAGACCTCACATATGGCTGAAGAGGAACCAGCAAATGAAGTTCTAAGTAGTGAATCAAAAATGCAGTCCGAAAGTCAAGGAGAAGAACCCTTAACACTGTTTGTTCCGTTAATCCTTGAGTCTCTGGCAAAACCTTCAGAACACACTGTATCAGAGAAGGTGAGAGAATTGAAACAAAATGTAAAGTCATTTTTCCTTCAGACTGTACATATCTTGCTGTTTTTTATTTTGTTATGTAACATAGAAAGTAGCCCCTACTGTCATATGAAATCCATGGGAGAAGCAATTATTACGCCAGATGATGTAAATCCATAAACAGAATATACTAACCTTTCTGTTCTAATATGTAGAAGTGGGGCATATATGCATGTGATACCAGAAAGAAAGATACATTGCTCTAGTTTGCTTTGGCAGTAATGATACAGCTCTTTCTCACTAAAATATTAGTTGGATATGAGTGAAAAGCCACATCCTTATTTTGTTTAGTGTTGTGGTTTAACCCCAGTAGTTAGCTAAACACCACACAGCTGCTCACACTTTCCCCCTCAGTGGGATGAGGGAGAGAATGTGAAGAGTAAAAGCAAGAAGACCTATGGGTTGAGATAAAGACAGTTTAGTAGGTAGAGCAAAAGCTGTGCATGCAAGCAAAGCAAAACAAGGAATTCATTCACCACTTCCCATTGGCAGGCAGGTGTTCAGCCATCTCCAGGAAAGCAGGGCTCCATCATGCATAATGGTTACTTGAGAAGACAAACACCATCACTCTAAATATCTCCCCCTTCCTTCTTCTTCCCCCAGCTGTATATGCTGAGCATGACGTCATATGGCATGGAACATCCCTGTGGTCAGTTGGGCTCAGCTGTCCCAGCTGTGTCCCCTCCCAACTTCTTGTGCACCCCCAGCCTCCTCGCTGGTGGGGTGGGGTGAGAAGCAGAAAAGGCCTTGACTCTGTGTAAGCACTGCTCAGTAATAACTAAAACATTGCTGTATTATATTGTGTGTTCCCAGCACAACTCCAAAACCTAGCCCCATACTAGCTACTCTGAAGAAAATTATCCCAGCCAAAACAAGCACATGTAGTAATTCTGCCTTGATGAAGTGTACAAGCAAGGGTAAAATACCCTTCTAGAACACAGATTTTACTGGTTCTTGTTCATAGTGCAAAAGCAGATTGTTATATGCCATCAAAATGATAACTGTGTATGTCTAAAATAAAAAAGTTACTTTTTTCCCTGGGATTAATTTCAGAATGTTTTTACTGTACCTGAACAATCCTTTGAATAATCTGAATTTGAAAATAGGAGAGCAACTCTGGATATCAAATACAGTTTACAAAATAGTCTTGTGCAAAAAGGAGGAAAGGACTGGTTTGTTGATTGTACATGTTGTATTAAAAACTGCTGAATGCCAAAATAACCCTCTGAAGTTGCTAGCTAGGGGCAGTACTTGTTCAGCCTCTTGGATCTTCAATTTATTGTCCCTTTGGTTGTTTTGGCACCCTTCCCCTCCCCCTGCAGGTTTTAAATGCAAATGATACAGAAGTGCCAACTGAAGAAAGTACATCAGTGGAGGAGGGCACTGAAGAAGAGCAGGAATCTGAAAAGACCACCACTGAAAATACAGCTGCTTTGGCATCGAAGGAGGAGCCCTCTGACAATGGCCTGACCAACTCTATGGTAACTGAAGCAGCAGAACAATCTGTTTCTGAAAACATACTGCCCAAAACAGCTTCCTCATTGGAAGGTCAAAATGAGGAAGCAGGGCACAACTCACAAGAGGCCTCTGCTTTGGGTCAGAGCTCTTTGATAGTGGTTGAACTTGAGGGTGTTTCTTTTCAGCAGCCTTCTGGACAAGAAGGACAGAAGAACCAGTTGGAAGAGCACTCAGAAGAGTCTGCTGAGCAGATGGAGCAGTACATGCAAACAGCAGTGGAACGGGCTGACAGCAGCTCTGAGGAAGCAGAAATTGAGGTACCCATCATAGATCGGAGAAACTTGCGAAGAAAGGCCAAAGGCTACAAAGGTCCACCCAAGAAAAAAGGAAAGCCAGCTTAAAATTTAAATATTGTTTGTTAATTTCTCTATTTATAAGAAAGTTATTATTTTGTAAAACACTAGGGTGTAGCTAAACCATGTGGGACACAGGACACGTGTTTAAAATTCTGGGTTGGACTTTGTGTTGGGATTCATCACCTTTCCTCAAGTTTTCTTGAATTTTTAACTAGACATTGAGCTTCATCAGAGTATGAAAGTAAACAGCCAGTCTCCTCCTTTTATAAAGGATACATGCTGAATAAATACAGTTGTGCTAGCAAAGGGAACAGTTTGCATATTTGAGGTGGCAGTCACGGAAATAAAACGCAGCGTGAAATCCTGGCCATGTCAAGGTCCCTTAAATTTCCACAGACTTCTGTAAGGCCAGACATCAGTCTAGCATTTTTTTTAAATAACTTTGTGTTCTCTACTCTGGAGAGAAGCAGAATAAGAAAAATGCTTTCTTGCTTCTTGTTCCCTTCCCATGGATTTTCTCAGATGACATTAAAAGAATGTAAGAGACTGTAATTTGAGGTCTCAAAATACACAAGAAGGTATAACTCATTAGATCAAAACAATGTAAGCAGCTTCTGTTTTTCATGAGAATCACTTGAAACAGCTGAGTCAGTAGAAACATGGTCAGTGCAGTACCTGCCATAGCACACTCTGATAATAAAGTTCTTTATGTGAAGATTGAGATGCCTACACAGTAAACTATTTGTAGCTTCCAAAGTGAACATCTCTGTAAGCATAAATTTTTCCAGAGTGTATGGAATATAGATTCTAGTACATACACATAATTTGTCATACATACAGTAAGCTACTCCTTAGTTTGCTATGTGTTTCTTTCAATAAATGAAGCTCCTCTTGCAATGGGTTAAAAACTCAGGAATAAGAAAGAACAGTGGTTCTAAGAACAGGAAATCACACCACTATTTGTCCTGCTGTATGCCTTCTCTAAGATGAGCGAACTGGTCTCCCACAATGTCTCAAAAATAGAGGTATCTAGAAATTGCTGTTCAGGACTTCTGACTACAAGGTTCACTTGAATAGTAGCAGTGCTGTCTTAGCTTTTATCCCTCTATGAAGCTAATGTGGGAATGTGGTTTTGGACTTTATGCTTATACAACTTAACTGTATTTTTAAGGTATTTTAACTGTGTAAGATACGTTCATACTATTTCCTTCAGCTGATGAAGTACCATGTTCCTTTTTAATCTGTTAAGAGCAGTTTATAGAGGAAAAAAAAGGCAGTTTTTAAGAAAAGTGTGTTACATAAACTTTAGATTCAGGGTGCATGGGATTACTGAGTTAAATCTGGGTTTCTTGAACTGTTGCATGTAGCTGTAACTTCCTATCAGTGTACATTCATGCGGTTCATAAGGAGTACCTGTCTAAATGTTCAAGATCTTTGATGATTGATTGTAAACATATTCAAGTGAACCTTAAGCATTTCTAAAACTAATCAAGCATTTTCTATAAAGCACATCAAACAAAACTTCTGTTATCTTCTGTATGGCTTCTTTTAGTGCTAAGATTTATTGTGTTAAAAAAGAGTGGCTAGAAAACACATATTACATTGCTAAAAATTTGGGATTTGTGAGGGCTGGTGGCTTAAAAAAGCATGGTTGCATACAGTATATTGTGACTCCATTTTTAGAGCAAGCTTTACTAAAGATTAATCTGCCGAATACTTCAATTGATACAAATGTATCCACTTTCAAAAAGTTAGAGGATTCTTTTGCTTAGGAAAAGTGAGTCCCTGTTATTTCAATTATTTCTAGGTGGATTTTTGATACATATGTTAATTGCTTGTATTCCCTGTGAGGTCAGAAAACAGTGTTTGTGAGACAGTAATGCCACTCACCCGGCTTTCACTTTTCATGGCTAAGTTGGAACTGATTTCTATTAGTATCTTTAAGACATTTGCATATTGAATACATAAATATTATAACAGGATTATTAGATTAGGTCAGTGTTGGTTTCTACTGAGAACAATCAGATTTCTGATCTCATTTCAGTGAGTCAGTTTTAAATACTGAACTTAAATTTGCATCTTTAAGTATACTCTTGAGTTGAGACCTCTGTAAATCTGGGGTACCTGAGGTAGTACCTGACGGCCAGACTGTTACGTACAGAATGTGAGCAGTTGGGGTGCAATTAGCAATTCTAATAACCAGTACAGTCTTGAAAACTTGATACTGTTCTAATTGTGATCGCAGCAGTACCTTGAACTAAAGGGCATAAGTTCATTTCTGTAACAACTTCTTTGGCATCAATCATCTTGCAGTAGATATGGAATAGCAAAATCAAAATACTGACTTTAAATAATAGTTTTCATTGCTGGAGTGATTGTCTCATTGGAACAGTAGTTTAATAGTCTATACCTTCTGTTACATTAATGCATGGGAACATACCTGAGAACTGTATTGACTGAAGTGTTTTGCCTTGGGAAAACCAGCAGTTTTTAGGCTTGGATGATTTTTTCTTTGGTCTGTTAACTGTCTGTCTTACTACCATCAAACTCTATAAGAATTTCTAAGATCTTACTGCACCAGCAACCAATGATTAAAACATCAACTTTATACAAGTTTGTACCAAATGCTATTGCAACATGCTGTGGAACTACACGTGTGCAGTGGAAGCAAGCAGTATTATTTTGGGCTTTATTTACTGTAGGAATAGAGCTTAAAGAACATTAATTTGTGATATCAGCCTTGCACTTAAATGGTAAATGGTCTTGTATTTGAATCCAATATTTGTTCAAACGTCTTTCTTTTACTGCTTGTTAATTTTTAACAGAATTTGCTTTGCTTCTACCACATTTTCTTTTGGTCTATTTTCATTTCATGTAGAATTCTTGTTTGCTGTTCTCATGTTTCGTAGCCCTTTACATAAAAATATATACATGTCTTATTTCAAAAGTGTGTTTAACTTATTTGAAATTATGTCTGACCTGGGTTTGTGGCTGCTTTTATAACATCTCACTTGTAGATGTCATTAACCAGATTGATCGTTTACAATGCCATCAACACTACCAAGTTAAACATAGCAACAAATAGGCTTAAGTTCAGCTTCTCTGCTTTTAAGTGACGATACTAACATTTTATTTCCAATAGCATACACTTCACATTTGTCAAAATAAATTTGGGTGTTAGATGTTTTCTAAACTAGTGATAACCTGTTTATAAATCTGATGAGAGATGCATTGCTATTCTAGAGTACTATACTTAAGTCTTGTTACAGTGTTAGTTTTTTCTTTTTTTTAGTACTGTCTTGGCTCTTTTGGAATGTTCTGAAGTAGTAATTAAACTTATATTTTGTCATTTTTTTTTTCTTGTTTTTTAGTATTTGAGTCCTTTCTGCTATACAGGAGGCATGTTTTAAAAGTGGTTCAGTTCACTAGAACTAGCATCATTTTACAATCTCTCTGTTACCAAGGAGCTTTAAAAGCTCAAAGATTATTCATTGAAAAATTGTCTATTGATTAAAACTATTTCCTGTACTTAATTAGCTCATGCATCAGACTTTTATGAAAAAAGCTGTAGAATAGGCTGTTCTGAACGTTACAGCATGCATTCTGCTCTTTACATCATCTTGCATAGTTAAATAAACTTAGCAGTTATTAATGTAGTTTGCTATGGACAAGGTAACTAGAAATGCTGTAACACACTCCCTACAGTGTGGTACATTAAAATTCAAGTGCAACAATTGCGTTATTCAGCCAACAAGTCATGTATTTATAGCACGAAATGTAGTAATGTTCTTGAGACAACTGTAGAAAGTTGAAGTACTCTGTTCGTCGTTCATGTGCAGTAAAGGGTAAAGCAACAAAAACATAAATGGAGGCTTATCTGTTTTGACAAAATGAGTTCTCTCCAAGCAATGACTTACTGGCTTGTGACCCTCTCTTAGTTTCAAATCACTTGTCTCTCCACAAAGAAGTAAAAATCATACTAAGTTATTACATCTAGACTAGGACAATGTGTTAAACTAACAAAATAGCCTGTAAGATGAGAAGACTTTGGTATAGTTAAGTGCTGCCTCTATCAGTGTAAGAGAAGTTAGAAAGCTGGTACAAAACCAGCTAGCTTGACTTCCTGGCCAGAGTTCCAGATCTGGAACCTGATCTGGTCATGAAAATGATTAAAGGACTGGAGTATCTGTCATACAAGAGGCTGAGAGCTGCAGTTACTCAGTCTGGAGAAGAGAAAGCTTGGGAGGATCTTACCTTGTGTACAAGTACCTAGTGGGGTGGGTATAAAGAAGATAAAGCAAGATTCTTCTCAGTGGTGCCCAGTGACAGGACAAGAAGCAGTGGGCACCAACTGGAATGTAGGAAATTCTATTTAAATGTAAAACATTTTAAACTGTAAGAGTGGTCAAACATTGGATCAGGTTGCCTAGAGAGGTGGTGGAGTCTCCATCCTTGGAGATACTCAAAACCTGACTGGATGTGGCCCTTGGACACCTGCTGTAGTTGACTGCTTAAGGCAAGCGGCTTCCACTACACAGTATCAACAGGTCTCTTCCAACTGCTGTCTTAAAGGGTAAAGGAATTCAGCAGAAAATGAACCCTCTTCCATTCCAGCTTATCCTCACGTTAGAGGGGCTGGGGGTGGCTAGGTTTAGTTTCTGAGTAAGGTCCAATTCAGCACTGTAAGTGTGGTCATGTCATGATGGCAGATGCACTTACAGCACACTGTGTTCTTGGCTTAGCTGCGTTCAGCGCATGAGAATTACCAGACTTGGGGAGTTTGGTTGCGTTAACGAACTATGATGACTAGATTAATGAGCAGCAGTTTATGAAAGCAACAGTACAGGTTCTTTTGGATTGCTGGTGATAAATACACTGCCTGCAAAGCACATGCAAATGATAATAGGGTTGACAAGTGCACTAAATTATGAAAAAAAAGAGCTCTGAAGAATTGTATGTTTCCGGGGGAGGCAGTTGGTATAACTGAGGGTTTGAAACTTACCCAATAGGCATATCTATGTGGGGGAAGAGAGGTTCAGCCTGTCGACTGATCCCAGAAGTCAGCGATGTCCTCCTGACTTGTCTGTGATAGTGTCCTCCCTAATAGTCTTCCTCTTTTTGGGTCTTTTTATCCTATTTCTCCTTTTAGGTGGAGCTTGAATGACTCTAGTCATACATACCTTTACTTTCATTGGTATAAAGTTCTCTCGCTTTGCTTTTAAAGGTGTATGCTAAAAAAAATTAAGAGTGCATGTTCAATGGGGGATGGTTGTACCTTGGAAGTGGGTAGCTTTTGGGATGGAGGTGTGTTTTGGTATTATAATGATATAATGAGCAAAGTTCACCCAAAGGACATAGTGTTGCATGTCAGTACCCCAGAACTGGGCATGTGTGGTATAAATCAGAAGTAGGGCATTAGGTCGACAGAACCCCCATTATTTTACTTCCTTGCTTCAGTGGATTCAAAGCAGGGACCAACCGTTCTTGTTCTTATCGTTCCAGTTCCCTATCCCTGCGATCACAGAGCCTGGCCCCATCGTTTCCACTCTGCTCCACCCTCTGTGTTACTTTTCAGAGTCAGCACACCACGCTCCCCTGGTGTTGCTAACATCTAAAGTTGCAGGTAATTTTGCTCAGGGAACTACCATGGAACTGATTCTTGACGTGTCCACTGCATTCCACCACGTAGGTTCACCATCCTTTGGCGGTGGAGGGGGGTGTGTGTGTGTTGTATCAGTAAGTCACCTCCAGCAATCACTCCACACCAACCTTAACTACTCTGTGACTCTACAACCTGCTATTCAACCTGCTTACTGCATGTGTGACCACCTCTAGCCTTAAACTTTCGTTACTGCAAAAAGCCCCAACACAAACCTGTTTGCATTCTGGCCTCTGAAATGCCTTAGTTTTGTTGGGAAGTTTCCTTCATACAAAGTTCAGGGTTAAGAGTGCCCTCAAACTGGAGAAAGTTTATAAGGATTTGACTTGGAATTTGTGTTAAAAGCTCTTTGGCTTGAAGCAAAGTACTGTTTAGGAATACAAAATGGTATGTTTATTTCTAGTGATAGATTGTGCTAAGTTTGTTTACCACCAAATTCTTGACTGGAAGATTACCGATGTAGTTACATGCAGCATTGCTGAAAGCTTCCAGTTTAGAAGCAGCTTTTGTTTCTTGTATTGCAGTGATTCAAGCTAAATATATATTGGCTCAGTTGATGCTTTTGTGACCTTTTAGTTTCTCTTGAGTATTTCTTAAAGCCACCAAAATAGCTACAAGTAGTTGTAGTATCAGGGCTGTCATGCCATTCTCAAATTTCACATCTTAAAACCCCTACAATTTAATAAATTTAAACTCTTGAAACGGTTCTTCTCTTGCCTGCATCTACAGTGCTATACTCTTCAGCCCTTACTCTTTCCATTAATGCAGTCATGGAAGCAAAGGGCAGAAAGAAATCAGGTAATGGGGGGGGTGGGGGGTGGAAATAGCTGCCCTCCTAGTTGTCTTCCCCCCCACTGCTGCATCCCCATGCTGCTAATGTGTTCTCAAGCCCATGCTTCTGTAGGGTAAGTATCAAACTCTGTATTTAATTTCGGATGTCATTCTGCAGTAAGATTATAGCTGCATTCTTCCTGCTCTTCCTTCCCAGAAGCAGAATACAACTTAATACGTTCCTCCATACCTTTACTTATTACAGTAGCCCATCATGGAAGACAGTGGTTCTATTCCTTATCACTAGAAATGTGAGCTGAATTAAGTATTTACAATCTCTAAGCCAGGAAACTGCTCCTGTAAAAACACCAAGAAGTGGTGGGCAAATCCATACCACATTAGCAAAACATAAAATTGAATCCCTTTATTTGGACAGTGTTCTGCTGAGCAAACATAGTAAGTATAATCCCAAGCAGTCATTTCTGGCACATTTAAATTCCTCACCAGCTTGTGGGATCAATGTTCTTGAATGGTTGAAGGTTCCAGAGATCTTGCAAACTTGTTGAAATGCCACCGATTTTGCAGGAGCCCATGTCCAACGCTTAGTATCAAACACAACTTAAACAAGTAGAACTGCATTAATACAGCCGTCATTTTCTGGATTGTTTGTTACTTGTGCATATTTCCCTAAAGAGAAAAGGAAATTAAGTGTCTTAAAATAGTTCACATAAGTAGAATTTTCCATGTTTGCAAGTTCAATCCACAAGTCTCTTAAAAAGTGGAGGAAATTCCTGTTCCAAAACTGAAATGTATTTTAAAAGCTAAATCTACCTTGTGCTGAGCTGCAAACTTAGGTTCTAAAAAAATTTTATTCAGGCTGTTTTTTATAAATGGATCATTTGGAGTTCTAGGTAGATTTAAAAATAATTCATAGGTTCTGCTATAGTCCAAGTCAACACCTCTGTTAAAAGTCAGCCTGATCCTATGAAGATACTTCTACACAGAACTTCCACTGAAAACATAATATGATTGTTCATGGTTCACATGGTTAGGTCTTTATAGACTTGTAGCACTGCTTAATGTGAGATATAGGCAAGCAAGTACTCTATGTTCTGAACTTCACCTAATTTGATTTTGAAAGTGTGAATGGAAAGCCTAAGATTAAAACTTAAAACCTGCAATTTTAGAGCTGCCTAGCTTCTGCTACAGCCCAAACATAACATTTAACAGTAGATCAATTATGACAATTTATAGGAAGTGGTCTTAACAATACATCAGGTAATAAAGACTTAAAGCTTTTAAAAGTAGTTCTGCAGTATAGCTAGTTTAACTACTTACCCCAGATAACTTTTCCCCCTTGTGTCACGAGGCCAAGCTCACTCACGTTCACCTCAATGACGGTACCCTTGGTAATTACGCCCAGCGTTGTATACAAAGGAGAAGAAGGATTCTTTTTTACACCAAGGATAGGTAGGCAAAAAGTAGCTTTAAGTTCAGGATGTGTCACATGTGCCTTCTTGAAACGTAAGCCCTGTTGCATAAAGAGTGTTAGAACAAGTTAATACTTGCTTTAAGCCCTCACGACTAATCTAGGTTAACACTTTTAGCTTTATGTCCTCAGCTTTTTATGTTTTGAGACCAGGAAGAATGAAACAACCTAGAATACAGAATGCTATCTGCCTACTATAGAATGCCGGATTTGTTTAGAAACGTGATTAATGACAAGTTAAAGCTTTCCATATGTATTTTCAGGATGCCAATTTTTAATAGTACAAGAAGAATATGTTCTACCTCAGATGGCTTCTGTTCCATGAAGAAATGAGGTGTTTATGGTATCACATTTAACAGTGCTACTGTTTTTTAGGACTAGAAATTTTTCCTTTATTCTTGTAAAACTGAAAAACCTTTCACATACTGTAAAATATTAAATACCCATCTCTTACAGCACTTTCTACCTAGCAACTTGTGTTTCATAAAGGATACTTTACCATGAACTACCATAAACTGCTGTGTAAAGAAAAAACTATCCAGGGCTTCTGTGTAAGATGACTGTCAAAATAGTAATGAGGTACAATCCAACAGGCACCCTGCCTAGTGATTCTGTTGATCACTCTGAGGAAATAGGAACAGGTATTTACAGAAAATCTATGCTGTCTTAGTGAGTTTAATTGTTCCTCCTGTGTGCTGCCAGGCTGCTAGAGCCCAGGCACTGTTCCTGCAGCTGTGTAAGAAAGGTCAGGCTGGAGGCACAGCATTTCCCTTGCACATGGTCACGACTGTGCTTCAAGCTTACTTAACAAGCCACAAGGAGGGAGTTCTGGAGTCCTAGAACAGAGCTTCTGCAGCTAACAATCACAGTAACCTCCAACTTTAAAAGCTATTCAAACTGCTTTTGCTGAAGACCTTCCCATGCTAATTTGACAGCTCAGAACTTTTAAGTTACTGGCATCATCTGAGTTACAGGAGTAGGAGCAGAGATTTCAATGGAGACTGTGCCTGCAGGGGCATCTCCCCACCCTCAGGCTATTCTATGTTTAGAATTCTGTGGGGAAGCTAATAGGAATGTTCTACATCAGTAGTAATCAAGTGCATTATCATAGAAGAAAGTTTCCCTGCCACAGGAACTGAAAGCAGTAAATCAAAAGAATTATTACTTAAACATTCTATAAGGCTCAAGAACATTACCATTGGTCGAATGAATCGTTCGTATTTAGGAGGCTTCCTAGTAAAGCCATCTCCAACAAAACAAACTTTGGTAACCATTCTTTTCCAGGCCTTCTTCTTTCTCTTTCCTGTACGAATTACTTTTAAAACTTCTGTTTCTCCTTGTGCACGGACCTTCGGCACAGGAACCTCCCATTTCCCCTGGAAGGGGGGGAAAAAAAAAAGTCAACAGTCTTACATGCCATATTGCTAAATAAAAGGGGACAACCAAAGCGCAAAATAAAATTTCCCTAAAGAGCAGTGGTACACCATACTTTTTATTCAACTCACAGCTACTTGTTTTAATTGGCATTTAAAGTTATGGAAATCAATATATTCCATATGCTTACTTTGTCCTATATTGCTCAGTTACTCAAGGTTTCAGGTTTTATACAGTATCAATATCTAGACTTTGCTTGTAGGCTGTAAGTCACTTGAATATCAGCAACACAAACTGGTCATTGTCACAAGTAACAGTAAGTATCTGAATTTTAATACAGTTACTTACAGCTTTTTCTTTTCTTTTCTGCTTGATCATGTTAGAGAGAACCTTAGCCCGGGACTGGCCCTCTCTGTCCAGCAGGTATGCTGGTACAGCACCTTTAGGTGTTTTTTCATCATTTTTTTTCTTTGTATTTCTCTTTTCATGCATTTTAATGCTGCAAAGAAAGAAAACCAGTATTAAGAGTAGAAAAAAGAAAAGCTCATTTTTACATATATCCTTTAAACTTAGCTTGTGCCTGCTCAAAATTTTCTTTTAAGAGATATTTGTAAACATGTACATATTTATATTTAAGGAATAATCCTAAATAATTTTCAAGTTAAACTAGTAACTTCACTTAATGTAACAACTGACAGACTGCACAGTGCATAAAAGCTTGTCAATTCCTGTCAAGACAGGAACACAAACCATGAATCTTACTAATTTCTGAATTACTTAAAACAAGCAGCCAAGCACTTTGAGAAACAGTAGCGTCCTTCTCTGCCAAAAAATAACATACTACTCCTCTTCTGAGATTTAATGGCAATGCTTACAAATCCCAGGAACATGTGTGTGTAAAAGGGGTCATGTTCTTGTTAATTTTGAGGCCATTTAGGGGGGAAAAAAAAAGGCCCACAGACTAGTTAACAAACCAAATACCTTTACAAGTAGCAGAGGAAAGTATCTGTCTATGCTTGGAAAACAACAAAACCAACATGGTGAACAGATACTAAGTTCATTACCCACAAAGAATATTGTCAACAGGTTTGACTTCAATTTCAGAAAAATGCTTGTTTACCTATGCTTGACATTTTAATTTATCGTGGAAGACAAGCCTAATGTTCTGCTCAACATACAGAATGTTTACTGTACTTTTTCTATTAACACTGTTAAGAAAAAGCCTGCTGCCTCTTGCTACACTAATACAGCAGTTGATGTAAAAGCCCTGAGAACATGCAGTCATGTTTTTGTCATAATGACGTTAGTTGCTGCTGCTGCTCATCAACGCTTCTCTTAAGGAAACCTTTTAGGAGGGGGAATTGTTAACACCCATTGAGACGAGTCTTCACTGTGGCAAACCCCACTTTCTCCCACACCCTGGCCGCTATTTAAAAGTACAACGTATGACCCACGTGGTAAGTAGTTCTTCCTAACGATATTAACGTCTCATCCCCTCCCTCAAACGTCAGGACGAGTGGGCGGCGTGCGGGAAACGGCGGGTACTCACGTCTTCTTCATCTGTATCTTCTCGGCGTGCCGCTGCTTGTGGTAGAGCTTGGCCTTCAGCCCGATCATCTTCTTCGCCCTCCGCGACCGCTCGTGCGCCTCGCGGCCCTCCTTCTTCCTCCTCCTCTCGTGGTAGTCCAGGCGGTACCCATACCGCTTGCGGTGCAGCTCGATGTACTCGTTCTGCGGCTGTGGGCACAAGGCAGCGCCGTCAGCGGGTACCGGCGGCCGAGGACCGGGCGGCCGGAGCCGTCGCTTGCGCCCTCACCCGGCCCACGCGGCG
>VYZV01015583.1:535477-552787 GCA_013401275.1 Pandion haliaetus | reverse complement strand
AACCCCGGCCGGTGAGCTCGGGGGGCCGGCGGGGAGAGGAAGTGCGAGCGCGCCTTCCGGCGGTATGGCGGCTGTCCCGGCAGGGGATGGACCCGCACCGCAAGCCCAGGCTTGGCCTTGTTAAAGCTCTTCCTCTGGAGAGAGAAGATAACGCGGGGACCGGCGGAGTAGCGTGCCAGCGGTTCGTAACATGGCAGGGAGGGCAGTGGCGGTTTGGGGAGCNGGTCAGCAAAGGGCAGCGGCGGCTCTAGAAGACGGGTCTGTGGCTCGTAAGACGAGGGGATGGAAGCGAGCCTGCAGGCAAGCTTCGTCCCCTTCACCGTGAAAATCTTCCCCCGAAGCACAAAATCACTGGAGCTGGATATTGCTGTCCCCTTAAATAAGCAGCAGCCGGCTAGGAGTGCTGCTGAAGCCTCTGCTTTTGGGCTCTGTGTCGCAGTGGTTTGACGATGCTGAAAAACTCATAGTATTTAATACTTTCTGTCATGTCCGTCCCAAATACATCCTTTTTCTTCCGCCCTTTCCTCCTTCAAGATCAGAAGAGCTATTTGTGCTTCACTGGTCAGTAATGGGTATTCTAGAGCTTATCTGAGCATGAGTGTAAACACTGATGTCAATTTTTCTGCTTTACTGTTTGCAAATTTCTTTGAGAAACATATTTCGTGTTTGTGGGCATACATTTATGCTGTATTTTTAAGGCTTGACAGCATTATTTTTACAGATCTGACACCAATTTAACCTGCAAAGCAGTAACCTGAAAAATTGTAACCTGACCTAACTTGAAAAAGTGTTAAGTTTCATGATTGATTTGTGTGGAAGTAATATCGGTACCCGTTTCCTGTCATAAACACTTTGTAAAACGTTTCCTTATCTTGGTAGGGAACAGCTTTAGACATGGGAGCTAGAATGTTGAGAATTACAAGGAAATTTTCAGTGAATACATTGAAGTCATCAAGTTTGTGCAATGAGGTAAACTTCTTCCCAAATTTTGATACTTTCTCTGTGAGCAAAAGAAATACTCCGGTTAGTCTGAATAAACTTTTTTTTTTCTTTCCTTTAGAAATTGGTATCCAAATAGAATGCATAATTTCATGTTGGAATTACACTTCACATAAGTCAGAATGTGGAAGTTGAATTTGTAATTTTCCTGTAAACTTTTTTAGTTATCTGTGATTTTGATAACCTAACATTTGTTATTGTTAAATTCATATTATTTACACAGATAACCTAACATTTGTCATTATTAAATTCATATTATTTACACAAATAATTAGATGTATTTAAACTATTGTGGCTACAGCCAACATTTTTTGATGCTATTATAGATTTTTACTGGGCTTCCCAAATAAAATTGGGATTGGACTTGGTTTAAACGTGGGTGCTACCATCTTCATGCTTCTGCTTCCAATTAGCTGGTATTTTGAACTTATATAAATACCTAACAACAGTATCAGTTGCTGTAGATTTTTTTTTAGTTCAGTTGTCTACAACTGGCAAAAATGTAGCTACAAAGTAATTATTTATAATGATTAATATTCCGTATGAGGGGTTTTTTTTTCCTTTTTAGCATGTGTATTTCAGGAAGACAAAAATGGGAGTCAGAAGTGTGACAGAGCAAAACTGCAGTCTAAGAAACTACAGTTCTCCACCAGGTATAAATTTAAATTCTTTTCTTAGTAGTAAGGATTACTCTAAAATGAGTAAGAATACTTTCTAAATTGTGTTTTATTGTATTCTTTTGGTCATTATTTATAGAATCTGGTGTATGAAGCGCAAACAGAGCAGTTAAAGGTTCAAGGACTGAATGAAGTGTTTTGTGTTGCTGCTGTTTTCTCAGTAAATGTATTGTATAAAGCCTTTAGAAAATAATAAGAAGTCAGATGCGTTGTGAAGTGTACTGGAACCCCTGTCTAGTTGCCTGAAGTATTAATTGGTTATCAAGTAACTGATGATAGCCAGCACGTTGGACAAGGAGAGAAAGACAGGAATCTGATTCAATAGAAGTTTTAAGTTATCGTTAGAGTATTTTCTTTGCCGACTCAAGATAAAAGAGAGTAAAAAGAATAAGATGCATAGAAAACAAAAGTTTCAGTTAAAAAGAATTTTTGCTGTTTTTTTGAGTAGCTACACTGAGATTGATTGGAAATCAACTGATATAAGGTAGTGTTGGGAATCAGGGATGCTTATTCTACATCAAGATGGAGTTGGGAAGAAAATATTGGTAACTGGTGGGTAAACAACCCCTTTTTTAAAAAAAAATTGTTAATGGATTCATGGGCCCCTCACTACAGGAAAGACATTGAGGCGCTGGAGCGTGTCCAGAGAAGGGCAATGAGGCTGATGAGGGGCCTGGAGCAGAAGTCTTATGAGGAGTGGCTGAGGGAAGTGGGGTTGTTTAGCCTGGAGAAAAGGAGGCTGAGGGGAGACCTTCTCGCTCTCTGCAACTACCTGAAAGGAGGTTGTAGCGAGGTAGGTGCTGGTCTCTTGCTGGTCTCTTCTGTCAGGTGGCTGGTGATAGGACAAGAGGAAATGGCCTCAAGTTGCGACAGGAGAGGTTTAGATTGGGTATTAGGAAAAATTTCTTTACTGAAAGGGTTGTCAGGCATTGGAACAGGCTGCCTAGGGAAGTGGTTGAGTCATTGTCCCTGGAGGTATTAAAAAAGCATGTAGCCATGGCACTTCAGGACATGGTGTAGTGGGCATGGTTGATGGTTGGACTCGATGATCTTAAAGGTCTTTTCCAACCTAAATGATTCTATGATCACTGGTTATCAGCAAAAGTCTTTAACCTGCCATCATCTATTTGAGAAGAAGACTTACTCTTCGTTGCTAATGTCAGCGCAGTTTCTGCTGCTATGTATTACTATTTCTCTGTAGTTGTCTATGCAATGTCCTTGCTGTCTACCGTATTTATCCCCGTTTTTGCTGTGCTGAATACTTCATTTGGAGGCAGAACTTCATTCCATACGCAAGAAGATATAATGACTTAGGCAAGCAAGAAATCTCAAACATACCAATGTGTTATTTTGTGGGTTATTTTAGAAACTGGAGGGAAAAAGGCAGTGTTGGTTGGAGTTTTTATTTGGGGATGGGGGGTGGTGGTGGTGTGAGTCTTGGTGAATTTCCAGCCTGCTACCTTGCTTCTCCTAAGATCAGTCTTTCTCCTCATGGAGACATTAACCTATTAAGATGCTTCTTTAATGTCTCTCTGGTAAGAGGGATGATCTGTAGATGGTGAAGGAATGTTAGTTTAAATATTGTTGAACTCTGTTTGGCCTATGAAAGATAAAGTACTAGGAAAGTGAATTCCTGAAACACAACTTAAATGGCTCGAGTAACTGAATTATGGATTAGTTTAATAAAAATTTGGCTTGGTAGCTTATTTTCCAACTAAATAGGGTGTGAGAGAGGTAATAACTTTCAAGAAAATACACATTTAAAACTCCTCAGTCCCATGTTTTCTTAACCTAGGTCGGTTTGCATTTTCTCCCTGAGAATTATGCTGTCTAGCTTAAGTGTTTAAAAGAGAAATGACTTTTGAAAATTGTTGTCTAATCACCAGTTCAGATGAATGTGAGCATTACAGTTGTCTTGAACTGTGGCATGTTTTGTTATTGCTTCTGCAAAGTAAGATTTGATTGTGCTGATACTTTTCTGTGTTGGCTTTTTCCTATTTGCCTTTTTCCTATTTGTAAATTACAGCTGTTTTGAAGAGTTTCTCTTTTTTGAGAGAGAGATTTTCTGAAAATTAAGTACATATTTTTAGAAATTTGAAGTGGTAGAAATTACAGATTGTCATGGGTTGTGGCTCTGAATCTTTTTTTTTTTTTATATATAAGTTTTTTAGGCGTTTTCTTAAATATATTTAATTTTGTTAAAATCCATCATTTCTACACTGGGATCAGTCTTACAAATTGTTGTGTTGTTTTGTTTTGTTTCTCTCCAGGAGATGTTAAGTCCCTGCGTTCTGTCATTAATCCTCATATATCCAGGTATGTCATGTTAGCTTATTTTTCAGATGCAACTGGCAGTCAGAGCAATTTATGTGATAAAAAGTCATGGGTTGTTGCTATGCCTATCACATGCATAGTTCATGTGCATGTTCTGAATTAAAGTTAGTACTTTTACTTCACTTTACCCTTCTGACATTTCAATATAGAATGGTTGTTGTTGTCGGAGAGGTCTTGGACTGTCTCTTGTTTACATCATTGGAACCAAATCTGGGCTCTTAGGGAAGCTCCAAATCCATGGTGGTTGCTGGGAGCTGAACAAGGGGGAAGGGATATCTTGGCAACTAGAACACTGTTGCGGGCAGGGCTGTATACTTTGTGTTCATGGGAGCACTCAGCAGTGTTAAATGAGGGCCTTAGTAAGAGGGCAAGGTAATTAGGTGCTGAGCTGCCAAAGAAATGGCTTGGGGGTAAAGTTCCCTTGGAAGACTTCTGGAAGACTACTTCTGTCCTGAGAGCAAATTCAGCTAGCCTTAATGGTGAAATGGGGGCTGATCGCAAGCCTGTGATGTGCAGAGCTAGTGAAGCAGTTTTGGAAGCTACTGGCAAGGCACTTCAGAAAGGAAGACTTGGCTGAACAGAATCAAGGACAACTTAATGGGAACTTGGGTGCTATATTTGGGTCATAAAGGTTATATATGCAATGGATTATTTCAGGCACCAGGGATTAGGGATTGGGATGGATGAGAGGGTGGAGGGGCTGCTTCTGTCTGTGAGGATGGCAGTGGGTGAGGATGAAGCCAAGAAGTGGCCTTCCCCTGAAGTGAAGAATGGTAACCTGTTCCAAAACTCTTGATACTACTGATTTGAAGAAAATCCACCATTTCAATACTAATGTACTTCAGTATCAGAATGTACACTGTATCAGATAGGCAATGGAGGAAAAATGTTTTTCATCTGGTATGCTATTCTCAGCAAATATTAATTGTATACAAACAACAATATAACTGAATAAAAAAATGACCACAGTAAAAGCAATGTTTTTGCTTTATGCAGAATCCGAAACATTGGCATTATGGCCCACATTGATGCAGGAAAAACTACGACAACTGAGAGAATGCTGTATTATTCTGGATACATAAGAACACTTGGAGGTTAGAAATACGTTTTGTATTTCAGTAGGTTTGAGAGATTTAATAGTGTACAATAACGTGCAATGCAGTTAGAGTTTGCTGGTGAAATACTTAGCATAGAAGCCAGTTGTTCGAAAGTTGTGCTACAATACAATGAAATTTTAATGCACATTCCATTATCTTCTAAGGCAGTTATACTTTGGGAGATCATAGGTTCATGTTTTTCTTTTACTTTTAGTGCATTGATTTGTTTAACATTTAATTAGAGGTTCTCCTTGTTTCACTTGTTGCTCATTGGCCATTTGGTAAAGCTGTTTATTCAGTTCTCTTTTGACCTGTAAAGAGACCAGATTAACAAAAAGTAACCATTTCTTTTGAAAGCCATAGCACAGGAAGAATTCTTTGTGTCAACAACTCTCATAGAAATCTTCAAGATTGAAAGGGTCACAGCAGCCTCCATTTGTGCTACCTCTTAAATTCAATTCCCTGTTCTCTACTGTGTATGGGAATGGTAGAAGAAGTTAGGCTTGTGGAGCAGTTGAACATGGTGTCCTGCTTGTTTAAAAACTTGGTGGCCTGCTTCTCTTTTTATTAAAAAAAACCCAAACAAACAAAAAAACCCACAAGCAAACACCAACCTCTTACTTATTTTTTGGGTGGGTTTTTGTTGTTTTTTTTTAACTTTAGTTTTAACTTAATTACCTTTTAATTAATAAATTTTAAAATGTCAGTCGCATTCCATACAATGAGTGCAGCCAGGTTCTTTAAAACTGTAGTTTGTTCATGATTTTGGACTTTGCTTCAGTTTTTAAGTTTCTCATGGTGTTACTAGGATTAAGAACAACAAAAAGGTTGTTGGAATTGCTTGTCTTTGACTTACAGAGCATTTTTTCTCTGGAAGGGGAGCCTGGGTAAATTAGCTGACAGTATCATTTTATGAAAAAGGTTAGTTTTCATAGCTTATACAAAAGGGATGGTATTTCCAAATCTCTCTCCATATCTGTATTCCAAGACAATTTCAGATTTTGAATTATTTACTTACTCAACTGTAATCCTGCTTCCTGTTCACAGATGTTGATGATGGGGACACAGTGACAGATTTTATGGTACAGGAGCGAGAACGTGGTATTACCATTCAGTCTGCTGCTGTTACGTTTGACTGGAATGACTACAGAATCAATCTGATTGACACCCCAGGTACTATGCTTTAGCAGTACTCTCATTCTTAGGGGAGAGTAGATGAGGTGAGGTGTCGTAAAACCTAAGTCTTAGTTTTAAATATGATGCGCTATTTAATTGGTTTAATTGTGGCAGTAAAAAGGCCTATACTGAGCTCTGTTCAGCTTTGCCTAATTATTGTTTGCTGGTGCCTAATCTAGCTTGTTTACAGTGAGCTCACGCATTTCCACACTAAATTGCTCTCAGTTCTGGGATTGCAATGTAACGATCTTGTGTGTTTCAAGGACTGATGGTTTTATTTCTCTGCAAGTGAAGACAGGGTTGTTCTGACATGATTTTTTTTAAAAAAAAACTGTAATGACCTGTTGATGTTGCCTGTTTGATTTTGATGGTATAAAAGGAAGATTGTTTTTTAGGTCATGTGGACTTTACAGTGGAAGTTGAGCGTTGCTTGAGAGTCCTGGATGGAGCTGTAGCGGTGTTTGATGCTTCAGCTGGTGTTGAGGTAAAAAGAACTGATAGATTTTTTTTTTTTTTGTCTAACAACTTAAATCAGACTGAAATAATAATAATAATAGCACAGAGATGTTGCTCTGTATTATCTCTCTTGATGCTTTGATCAAAATTCAGCTTCAGGAAGCTGAGTATTTAATTTGAAGTGCTGTGGTATAAAGGAATTTCCATGGTAATAAGGGGCAAGTAAGTGGGATTTCCATTAAAGTCTGGGTTTTTTTTGTTGTTTTGTTGCTGTCCTTTACAAACATTGATTGAGGTGAATAATGCTGGCTAGCTCCACCAGTGGAAAGAAATGAGTATCTGTTCATTTCTAATTTTCTATTTGCATGTAGAAAATAAGTAATTTTCAGCCAGAATTTCTCCCTCCCTAATGACCTATTTAACATGTCCTTTGGGGCATAGTGAAGAAAAGGTGGAGGCAGGCTGGAGTTTGACTTTATAGCATGAGATGTTTGAGTAGTTCAATCCTGTAAAGAAGTTATACATTGTGAAATCACTGTGTTCCATGGGGCATACCTTTTTGCTAGATGAGGGATGAGGGAACTCTTGATCAGTGAGAGTCACAGTATTTAACTTGATATTGGAAAGCATTTAGGTACCATCATACATGAAGCTGAACTGAGTAACAGCCCCCACCCCCAAAACCAACACAATCAGATCTGCTTGTGGGTTTTTTTCTGAAACTGTAGGAAATTTGTGCATTATTTCCATGTATTGGTAAGACACTATTTCTGAATCTGAACTGATTGTCATATATACCTGTTTTAACTTTCAAATAAAAATATGCATCATAAATGGCTCAGCAGTACATAAATTACTAGCAAAACCACAGTAATTTTTAGTGTTGTGTATGTTGCCACAAAAGTGCTTGACTGTATGTACTTAAGTATCTTGGCAGTTAAGTCTCTACGTTACGGAGTTTTTTCCATATATATCCCCTCTAATGCTTAGTTTCTCTCCATGTTCCCTTGGTGCCCTTAGTGAAGGACAGGGAATGACGACAGCTGGGAGAAGAGACAGAGTTGCTGTTGGGAGTTCATCTGTACTGCTAGATAACAGGATTGTTGCAAGACGTTCAGCACAGTTCCTTTCTGTACTCTGAACTTGTCCCTTACTGGTATTCGGGAGTGTATAGTTCAGCTAGGACACTAATGTTTCCATTTGTCTTTTGATTTAGGCCCAAACTCTGACAGTGTGGAGACAAGCAGACAAACATCAGATACCACGAATTTGCTTTTTGAACAAGATGGACAAAAACAGGGCAAGGTATTTAGACAGTTACTTTAATGATTGCTAAAAGCCTTGTAAGAGGCTTATCTAATCAAGTTAAAGTTTTTCTGTTAAGCATAGAGCAAGCCAATTAATACTTACTATATACATCTCTGATTATGCAGATGCATATTTTGTACAATTTTAGGAGTAGTCAGTAAATAAGGAATGGTAAACCTATTTTACTATATCATTAAGTTTTGTGTAACTTAGTATCTGTTGTTTTAATATAGTTTTGCATATGCTGTTGAGAGTATCAAACAAAAGTTGAAGACAAAACCTTTGCTTTTACAGGTAAGCTTAGAAATTAAATGTTTATTTGCTTTCTTTTGAATGGAAATCCTTTCTTAATTTTTTGCAGCTGTCTAAAATCTCTACTCTATTTGCAGTTGCCCATTGGGGAAGCCAAGACCTTCAGAGGACTGGTTGATGTTGTGACTAAAGAACAAATAATTTGGAAACATACTCCTGATTTGGATGATGGGAAAAATTTCGAGCAAAAGCCGCTGGTGGAGGCTGATGATTCCAACCTGTTCCAAGAAGTCCAGGATGCCAGAAATACCTTAATAGAACAAGTAAAGTTCTAAAGTAAATATATAATATATTTAAAACGGTTATTTAGAACAGTAAAAAAAATAGGCTGAAAGGGACCTCTGGAGGTGTCTGGTCCAGTGACCTGCTCAAAGCAGGGCTAACTTCAGCATTAGATAAGGTGGCTCAGGCTTTGTTCAGTTGAGTTTTCAGGTCTCTAAGGCTAGTGATTACTATCTGTCTACGCAGCCTGTTGCAGTGCTTGATCATCCTTGTAGTGAAACATCACTTCTTTTTGTCCAATGGGAATTTACAATGTTGCAACCTATGAAGGCGCTGCTTGTCCTATCCTTGTGTACCTCTGAGGAGAGTCTGGCTCTGTTTTCCCTGAAGAAGGCCCACCACCACCACCAATTCAAGTAGCAGGAGACAGCATTTGCATCCTGCCTTAGTCTCTCCAAGTTAGACAAATCCACCTCTCTGGGCCTCCAGCTGCACTCCAACCACCTTATTTGTTTTCCACTGGACTTCCCACAGCTGGTCAGTCTCTTCTGTGCTGCGGAACCTAAAAGCAGACAGCGTATTAGATGCAGCTTCACAAGCGCAGTTAGCCTTTGTCACTGGAAGGGGATGCTGCTGACTCATGCTCACTTGTCCAGCAGGGCCCTTGGTTGACTTCTGCAGAGCTGTTTCCTAGCTAGTTGATCCCCACTCTGTATCAGCGCAAGGATTGGTTCTGTCCCAGGTGCAAGATTCTGCATTTGTCCTTAATGAACAATTTCAAATTTTCTTCACTTCCTTTCTATCTGTCAAAGATGCTTAATGGACATTGAAAGTGTTAATATGTGATGGGAAAACATGCTGAACATGAGAGTTGTACTCCCTGGCTGTACAGTGTGTGTGTAAAATGGAAAATACTCCCTGCTTTATAAATAGGGAACTGAAGAAAGCAGACGCTAAATTTATCATTCAGTTGGCTAACATGGCATCTTGTACTGTCTTACATCCCAAAAGATACTTGGGACATTCACACAAGGCCTGGCAGATGTGAGCCAGAACCTGCAGGATAGCCATGCCCTTCTGGAGTGGCAGCTAGAAGCTGGATGGGATGTTGCAGGGTGCTCAAAATGGCACTAAATACTGTGTTAGGGGCAGCTGAATCCAACTATAAATGTTGTTCCAGATCCGTACAAAAAGTCTGTGAGAGAGATGAGAAAAGAACAGTATAAATATTTCTTTAACATAAATTGTCATACTGTGAAGCTGAGAAAGGTAATAGAAACTTGGTCTACTTGATACCAGGTTTTGCACAGTTGACAGCTCAAAAGAGGTGAAGAATGGAAGAATTAATGGAAGTGAAAGAGTAATTTGCTTGTTGAGCAGTGCAGAACATTTGAAATAGTTTGTCCAGAGTGTTAGTCTTCTCCCCTCAGCTGGCATTTTAAGGTCCCACATTATTTTATGTAATTTATATAATTATATTGGAAGAGTTGGTTGTACTTTAGAGACTCTAAGCAAGTGTTCTCTCCAAGTAAAAAATTGGATTTTTTTTTACATTCTGTTTGCTTTTATACAACTTAAAAGTGTAGTAGTGGTTACATTTGAATGTCTACTTCTGTAAGCAAAAATATGGGAGGTTAACAACTACGTTTATCTCAGATATTGATCTATTTTGCTGGAAGGGCTGCACTCCATACAACTTTGGATAACATTGTGCAAGTGCATGAACAGATGATTCTAGGCCTTCAGTTTCCCTTGAAACATCAGAATTGGAGAGATCAATTTTATTTTGCTCTGAGTTCAGTAAAACACGTACACAATCTGGTTTTCAAAATTCCCAGGTTTTAAAGGGTGATGTTCTTAGCTTTTTATCTTAAGAAAGGTATTGTCAGATAGAAAGCTTTGTAAGAACAGTGCTGGATTTTTTTCCTCTGGTTTCTGGGCTATTCCTGAAGCAGGAAGGGGTGGACTAGTAGCTTTCTATCCTATTAATAGCCCTTATCAGAAACAGTGTAAAATTTAGTAGTTCTGACACCAGCCATCTTGCACACTTTTCTTTCACTTAATTAAATGAACGCTTTCCTTTATCTCTCATATTTTAACTATTAGCTTGGTTCGACTTCTGATTATCAATGATTCATTTCAGTATTTGGTCAATTGCTGTCATAGTCACTAGAGGGGGCAAGATACCTTCCTGCACTTGGGGTGTCCCGAGTCACTGACAGTGCAACGTGTATATGAGAGGAGGTTAAAAGAGTAGTTAGTTTATTTGTTAAGCTAAGTGGTACAGTTTAAAAACACAGATGAGTTCTTGGACCTCCAAGCCTTTGCCCTGAAGGTCAAAATGCTCTGAAGCCTTGTCTGTTTTTTCCAGCTGTGTGTATCTGTTGGCTCGCAAAGGTTACTTGCTGCTTGCTTCAGATGTCACCTTGTTTGAAGACCCGAAATGCACTCAGTTACACCCTTCATGGTTGTCACTGTATGGCTGCAGAATTTTTCGGTTTCAGGGAGAAGTATAAGAATTCTTTCTCCCACTGATGTTCTGCCTGACAGCAGCTTTATGAGTTGATTTCCCCCCACCCCCCAGCCTTTGTTGAAACCTTCATTTCCTTAATTTTCTGTGGCTTGAGTTTATGATCTCTGATGTCTTTAAAGGCTTTGTTCCTGCTCTGTTTAGCTATATTTCCTAAATAACTAAGATTTGTGACTTACCTGTGAAACTGCTATATGCCAAATAACAAAGAACTGTTCTGTTGAAGGTTGCAGATCTGGATGATGAATTTGCTGAACTGGTTCTAGGAGAATATAGTGAAAATTTTGATTTAATACCAGCTGACAAGGTAATTTTTACATTTCATTATTTATAAACAAGTTTTACTAGCATTCTGAAGGGCTAGGTTTTTCTTCCTTTGGCACATGCAGGTTATGATTTTGCAGATGTGTATTTTTTATCAACAACACAAAAATCACAGCAGCTTTTGCAGTGAATTTACTGTGAATTTAGGACAAAGTATATTCAACCTTAATATGAATTTTACATGATAATGTACTATGATTCTGAGACATGGTAGGCACAAGTTTACAAGTAGGGTACCTTTGTTCACGTAGGGGGCATTTTTTGTAAGTCAGGCTGCTGTGAAAGTGTTTAGGGGAAGGTGAATGTACTTTCCAGGTAGAATCAGTGCAGTTTGTGTCCGAGCAGTTGATTCTTACTGACAAAAGTAGGATCTCAACTGCTGTGAAGTGGTTGGATCTTCAGACACTGCATGTTGAAAGTGGTGAGGTACAACATTCTGAATTAAAAGGACTGTTAGGAGAAGAACAAGAACAGCTGCAGAGCTGCATGAAATGTTTAGAACTCTTCAAAGCAGTATCTTCTGTTTTAGCATCTAAACATTTGGGTTTATGGTTTGGAGCTCATTAAAAGTAGTGAAAGGAGTTTGGATGAGTGATGTTATATTTGCAAACGTACTTCTTAACTTTTGGGGAATTGTTAGCAATATCTGATAGCTGGAATGCAATTTAAGGCTAAATTGTAATTCACATGTTAACAGAAAATAATTATTTTTTGTAGTTACGGTCTGCTATCCGCAGAATCACGCTACTTCAGAAAGCGGTGCCTGTGCTCTGTGGCAGTGCACTGAAGAACAAAGGAGTGCAACCATTGCTGGATGCTATTACTATGTACTTGCCTGCACCTAATGAGCGTTCATATGAGTTCCTGTAAGTACAAGGAGAAAAGGAGGATCAGGAAAAAGGAAAAATAAGTAGGAAAGCATAAAAGGAAAAAATCAAAAACATCAACAAAGCACTCATATCTTTAAAAATGTTTATTGTTTTTAGGTGTTAAATAACAGTAAAGATGTGCAGACATAAAAATACACTTGAGTACTGAACCTGCTTTGGTCAGTGCAACTGGAATTGTATGCATTTATCTCCAGTTGTCAAACTTGCAGTTTAGAGTTCTAAAGTCTGTTTTTAATCTGAAGATATCCCCATTTTACAAAATGGGGGTCTAGGGATCATCTTTAGTATTGGCTGAGTCACATGACATCTTACATACCCTACTGGAGCTGGAACTGCTTAGGTTAATATTTTTTGGTATAAATTACGATTTTTAAAAAACCTGCCTCTATTAGTATTACAGTAGGAAATATATTGCTTCTTAAATGAGTGGAAATTTAGGTAAATGGGAGTTTGAGTGGATTAATCTACAAGTATGCTTTTTGTTGTGCTTTTTATTTTGCAGACAATGGTACAAGGATGACCTTTGTGCCCTAGCATTTAAAGTTCTCCATGATAAATGTCGTGGCCCCCTAGTTTTTGTTCGCGTTTACTCAGGTTCACTGAAACCTCAATCAGCTGTATATAATATTAACAAAAGTTGCACGTGAGTAAGATAGATGTGTAGTTTAGTGTAGCACTGGAATGTCTGTTAAAGTCATGAGTAATTGAAGAATTTCATTTTCAGGGAGAGAATGAGCCGGCTGCTCCTGCCTTTTGCTGATCAGCAAATTGAAATACCATCACTAATGCCTGGCAACATTGCCCTTACTGTTGGGTTAAAACAGGTAATGGAAAATACTGATTCTGTAAGGGAGCTTGTTTCACTATTGTGCTTTCTACTTCTATGGTACTGTATCTCAGACATGTTTGTGATTATTGTGACATATGTAAACTTGCTTTATTTGAAGTACAGGTACTTCCTCCTAAAATGAAACATTACAATATACAAATGTCAGTAATTGACCTGGGAGATACAGTGCTGTTTACATGGAAAGGACTGAAAACTGAAGGTGTATTTTAGTAGGGTTCTGAGCTTGTATTTATATTGTAACTCTTAAAATACAATGCAGTGCCATGTAGGGACTTCCTGTGGGGAAGGAGAGCAATGTTCCAAATGTTACCCAAAAGCAACAGCTTAACTTAAGTAGAAATAAGTTTGTTTCATGCTTGCTTCTTTCTATTAGTTTACTAATTCAGTGGTTTTTGTCTGAACAGGCTGCATAGATCTCATTTGCACAGATTTTCTAAAATGTAACCAACTTTGGCATGCATAAACAAATTTTCATTTACCAGTACTGTTCTTTGTGGCTTTATATCTTGACTGGTAAGTTAGATTTAAAATGCAGTGAACTGGACAAAGAAATGTTAGTCTAAATTTGAGCACTGTTTTTTCTCTTCCACATCATTTTAGTTATTTGAAGAGAGAAGTTAGAGTAATTGTTTATGAATAAGTAAGTAAGTGGCATTTATCACAAGTAGTTTTGAGGAAGAGAAATGGTCAGAGTTTGTGGGTTTGGGTTTTTGGTGTTTGGTTTGTTTTGGTGGTTTTTTTTTTTCATATCCCCTCCTCCCCTTCCTGTGTCTTGTGGGTCACTGGGTGTTGACCTATAGAGTGCCACTGGAGATACCATAGTGTCATCAAAGGCTTCAGCAGTAGCTGCAGCACGCCGAGCTGGAAGGGATGCTGGGGGAGAGAAGTCGTCTACCAGTGATGTAGAGAGCCTTCTGCTGGCAGGTGTTGAGATCCCTGATCCTGTCTTCTTCTGTACAATTGAGCCTCCTTCGATGGCCAAACAACAAGGTACAACGTAGCTACCTAAGAATATGATAAGATATTCTACAAATGAGATCTTCAAGCATAACCATATTCTCATATGTAAGCAACAATGCTCATCCCCACTCCATGCACACCTGGTTGCACGAGTTGCACAAATTTATCAATCCAGTGATCTAGTAAGGCCCTTTGTGGTGTTTTGCACAGATGATATATTTTAGATCATGGTTGTCAGTGTCCTCTGCTATTACTACATCAAGCAGTACTAGTACTAGTACTTTTCTAGTTTTTGTGTCTAGAAAAGTAGTAGTTCTGTATTTTGAAAGAAGAGATGGAAGCACTTCCATTTCCTATTGTCATGCTTAGTTTTGCAGCAGTCCACGGGTGTGCTGTACATAGTATCCTGAGTACAAATAACCTTGAAATGTGGCGGTGTTTTTTTCAGTCAGCACTCACAGTTCTACTCTATGGCGTGGTCTTCATTTACCAAGTCTTCTGTGTATCTAGTTAGGGTTCATGCAGTGTGACCTGTAATCTTACTGCCTTTCCCTAGAATCTGTACCGGACAACTTGGTTATTTGACTCCTTTTGGAAATACATACTTTAAACTCTGTATCTTCATTCCAACAAAGCTGAGCTAGGTTGGGGATGAAGATGAGGAAGGGTAAGTACCAGTGTAGTATGATGGAATGGAGGACCAAGGTAGAATGCAGATTTGGAGCAACATGTCTGCAGGCTGAGCCACTGGGTTGTAAGGATTTCCTGTTTTGGGGGAGTTTGGATGTTTTGTTTTGTGTTTTATGGTTTGGTTTTGTTCTGTTTTTTTCCAAAGACTGCAAGGTAGATAAATGCAATCTCAGCTGTGAGTTTATCATTCTGTGGCTGCTTTTCTGCAACTGCGTTCCTCAGCAGTTAATGGGGAATCAGAAAAAAATAATTTGCATTTGAAATTCGTGTTCAACTAATTTTGAAATACTTAGGCAAATCATATAAGAGTTGACAATTTTTTCTTAGTTGTAAAAAGGGAGCAGGACTTTTTACTGACTTGACGGAGTACTTACAGTTTCTATTCTATCTTCATACAAGTACAAAATACCACTCTGAAAATGGTATTTTTAATAATTAAATAAGCTCTCTATAGCGTGCAGTTAATTTGTTGGAGAGAATCAGAAGTTGCAAGTTGCTTTTAATTTGAGCTTACTTTGCCAAAATCTGTGCTTCTCTAGGGTCCTTTTGATTCCTTCTGAGAATAAGATTTGACCTTATGAGGAAAATAATGTTAGATCTTGTTAGTGATTCTCAAATTACTGAAGTCTCTTTAGATACAATATTTGATATTTATGTACAGAATTGGATAACGCATTGAGCTGCCTTCAGCGTGAAGATCCAAGTTTAAAAGTGAAGCTAGATCCTGACACAGGACAAGTAAGATCAATCTTCTATTGCTCACCTTATAACCAAGCTCTATTTTAGAACTGTAAAGACCACCCTTCAGTTAGTTCATTTATGTATTGAGATTTTCTTGAATAAAAAGGACTCTCTAAATGTTCGTATCACAGATGTACAAAGTTCTGTGCATCAGACTAAAATGGAGCCTTGTGCACTTGTGCCTTACAGAGTAGAGGAAGTCATCCTGTGCTCTGCATGTTTTTGACAGTTCTGTATTTTTGAAGAAGTTTGAATTATATAGGCTTGAAGATAATGTAATGATGACCTTTTTTATAGTGGCCACAGTAGTGGTAATTAGCCCCTGGTGTTTATGTCAGATGACCTAAAGCAGTCCTGTTTTCTCACTAGGCTCCTTTGAATTTGAAATATTTCTAAGAGACTATTAAGAGTGTGCAAGTCCTTGCTTAAACAGTTTGTATTAAAACCTGAGTTCTGCATCTTTTTCCTCTTCTCTCTTAACTCTTCTCTTACTAGACTATTCTTTGTGGTATGGGAGAACTACACATAGAGATCATTCATGACCGAATCAAACGTGAATATGGAATTGAGACTTATTTGGGACCTCTTCAAATAGCATACAGAGAAACCATCCTAAATGCTGCCCAATCTACAGGTAAAATGAGCGAATGGAAGGAACACCTTGTTTCTGGTTTTGCAGCTTGATTTACTTTAAATGATCTAATGAGTTACCTTAAGATCGATTTTGTGTATTAGGGTTTTTTTCCAACTGGTTGTTTCAGGGTTTTTTTTTTTTTTCCCCCCTGCAGATATATTGGACAAAACAGTAGGAGATAAACGACACTTTGTAACTGCAGAGTTAGAGGTGAGGCCCAGGTTAGGGGAGAGAGCAACAACAAAACCTGTCATTGAGTATGCTGCGAGTGTCATTGAAGCACTGCCCAAAGAACTCCAAGGAGCTATAGAAAATGGAATCATGAATTCATGCGTTCAAGGTAAACGAAGTGCTATGACAGCTATACATGTCTAACATTTCTGTAAGAAGCAATTTAGTATTTTTCTAGGAGGATAAACTCTTTCGTAGCTTGAAAACTAAAAGATAGTATGTATTAACATTAGATGCAAAGGAAAATTCTGAAATTTGCTTGACTACAACAATTGCCAAACATTCCTTTCCCTATGCCAGGAATGGAAGTCAGCAAGCCTTTGGTTTTAAGGCTGATTTCTTCTCGCAGTCACTCAACAGTGAGCTTGGAGTTCTTTTGGTTTGTTTTTTTTTAATGGTATGTCATGGTTTTGGTTTCAGCCCAGCCGGTAACAAAGCACCACGCAGCCGCTCGCTCACTCCCCACCCCCTCCCCTGGCCACGTTGGGATGAGGAGAAAATACAAAGGCAGGCTCGTGGGTCGAGACAAGGACTGGGAGGGATCACTCCCCACTTATGGTCATGGGCAAAAGACAGGCTCAACTTGGGGAAGAAACAAAATCCATTTAATTAAATACCAATCAAATCAAAACAAGGACATTAGGAAGGAAAACCAAACCTCAGAACACCTTCCCCCCACCCCTCCCTGCTTCCTGCCTCAACTCCACTCCCGGTTCTTTCTCCCTCCTCCCCCCCGGCGGCACAGGGGAACAGGGGATGGGGGTTAGGATCAGCTCACCACACATTGTCTCTGCCACTCCTTCCTCCTCAGGGGGAGAACTACTCACCCTCTTCCCCTGCTCCAGCGTGGGGTCCCTCCCACGGGAGACAGTCCTTCAC
>VYZV01015583.1:481896-512550 GCA_013401275.1 Pandion haliaetus | reverse complement strand
CCCCCGCCCCTCACCTGCGGAAGGCGTCCTGCAGCAGACCGCAGGCCGGCCCCGCCGACGAGCCGGCGCCGTGCACCAGCTGGAAGCGGCCGGGGGCCAGCTGTAGCTGGCGGTGGGAGGTGCGGAGCCACTGCGGCAGGGGCCACAGGGAGTCCTCGGGGACGGCGCCGGAAGCCGGTTCCCGCAAGGCCGGCTCCGGCGAGGGCTCGGGCTCGCTCCGCGAGGCGCCGTGGCGAAGGCTAGTGCTCACCAGCACGGCGGGCACGAGGAAGAGCCCCAGCAGCAGCCCAGCCAGCCCCATGGCTCTGCCCATGGCGCGGCGGCTGCGGCTGCTGCTGCTGCCGTGGCGCACCGCTCGGAANCTGCTGAAAGGCCGCCCCGCCTCCCCCTCCGCCTCCGCCATCACGGGACCGGCAGGGGCGGGTCTCGGGAGCGCGCCTCAACGCCCGCCCGCGCGCCGCGCCGCGCCGCCTCCCTGGCGGCTCCTGGCGGCCGGGGAATGGCCCCTCAAGGGCAGGGCGCCCGCGGTATGGGCCGGAGTCGGGGGGGGTTGTCCTGGCTTCTCTGGAGGGTTTTCCTCCTTCTGCTGTCATAGCGGGGTCCTGCGCCTGAAACCGCTCCAGGGAGTAACGGGGGGGCGGGGGAGGGGTGCGTTGCTGGGTCGGAAATTTTGAGCGGTTTAATTTCTGCATGGAAAGGCCTTGATACGGGTTACGTTTTTATAAAGAGAAAAGTAACACGTCTCTTGTACTGCTACAAAACAGCTGCAGTCTCAGCAGAAGTTGCTTTCTGGCAGACTTTCTGCAGATTGTGTTACAAGCTACCTAGTGAATAAGCAGGAGTCTGATGAGTTGTGAAGTATTTCAAGCTTTAACCAAACAAATTAGGTGTTTTGACAGACCCCAATACAAATTTTGGAAAGTTGCTGTGGAGCGTTCGGAAGGCAAATCAAGCGTCTGAAAGCTGGAAGTCGCAGTGGGGAGGAATTCAGGCTTTCAGCCACCTCTAATTGAACGGTTAAGGCAAACACTGAAGTGCCATCGCTGCTGCTTCGGCTGCCTGACGCCTGCGTGCTGTTGCTGCAGTGTAATGGAGGAGCCCCGGCCAGCCGTCTCTCCCTCCGCGATCTTCCTTGTGTGGAAGGTTAACACTCTATAGTCACATGCTCCGGGTTACAAAATGGACTCTTTTAAGTTTAGGAAAAGAAGAGTGTCTCCATAATGAAGGTTACATCTGTTTGAAAAACTTGCACCTTGAGTAGTGTGTTCAGTTTTGGCCCCCTCACTACAGGACAGACATTGAGGCGCTGGAGCGTGTCCAGAGGAGGTCAACGAAGCTGGTGAGGGGCCTGGAGCACAAGTCTTATGAGGAGCAGCTGAGGAAACTGGGGTTGTTTAGCCTGGAGAAAAGGAGGCTGAGGGCAGACCTTATCACTCTCTACAACTACCTGAAAAGAGGTTGTAGCGAGGTGGGTGCTGGTCTCTTCTGTCAGGTGGCTGGTGATAGGACAAGAGGAAATGGCCTCAAGTTGCAGCAGGAGAGGTTTAGATTGGATATAAGGAAAAATTTCTTTACTGAAAGAGTTGTCAGACATTGGAACAGGCTGCCCAGGGAAGTGGTTGAGTCATCATCCTTGGAGGTATTAAAAAAGGATGTAGCCATGGCACTTCATGACATGGTTTAGTGGGCATGGTTGATGGTTGGAGTCGATGATCTTAAAGGTCTTTTCCAACCTAAATGATTCTATGAAAAGAGCACAGACCTCTTGCCATAGAATTACTAAGAAGCAAAAATCCTCTTCTTTGGTAGGGTTTGTCCTCCACTCTTGGCCTGTGTCGCTCTGCAAGTTTGGAGGAGCAGCTCTTCCTACTGTCCAGAAGGCTCCCCCAGGAGATGCTGGTGCCTCACCCACTCCAGTGAATCACTGCAGGGCTAGGCTGTACGGCAGTTTAAGAGGTGCATCCTGGCTGCCAGGTCTCCCTAGCGCTGCTCCCGGTCATGCAGTCAGATTTATGTGAGAACGCATTCAGCTGCTCCAGGGAGTTGATCTAATCTTGCCCCCCTCTAAAAAAAGTCATCACACGCTAGAAAGAAGACAAGTAAATGGCAGGATGTGGGGATGGTTGGGACTATGCCAGGCCTGTTTATATTGTGAACTGCACCTGAAGAGAATGAATCACAGAACATCCTGGTTTTCTCGTTAGCCGTGCCCATCCATGCAACTGGAGTGTGAAGGCTTGATGGAAGCTGTTTGATACAGGCTATCCATAGCAGAATGTTATTTAATCTTGTCATGCTGTAAGTAAAAACCAATTCTTTATTATGGGATACTGAACAGGCATACAGCACATAACACCTGCACATCTCCCCTCCTGACCCCCAGCATGCTGTGAGATATGTGGAAATGACAGTACAGTCTTTTCTGGCCCTCGCAGAGGCAATTTTCACACTTTGCTGTTCAAGTGGCGGCAGAGGTTTTGGGTAGACACCATTCCCTTTGCATGGTGTGACTGTCTCCTCAACTGTGCTGACTCAGCTGTTTGTGTTGCCTACCTCTGTTCATCTTTTTAGGCATATTTAGAAAATCTGGATTATTTCATAGGTTTCTTTGGCACAACTGAGAGATCAGTAAACTCTGTTGGGGAAGTAGAGGGCAAGGATGAGTAGCCAAAGTTGCTGGCGGACTGTAAGGTACTGAACTAAGTCTGCTGTTTCAGGTAAGTGTTAACCAGCCTGGCCGTTCCAAAGGTCTGGTGGCTATAGATGCACTGAGCGTTTTTGCTTTCAGTTCTATTATCAGTGGTTGTAGCTTCCATAGAGCAAGGCTGTTCTATACCAATTAAGTACAGCTATTTATTAGTCTCCTAATAAATATTCACCTGTTTATTTATTTATTATTGTGACTCTTTAAATAAGCTATTCTGTGCACAGGAAACTAATTAAATAAATTTTGCATTTTTTTTTCTTCTCTGGGTAGATTTTCTGATGATCAATAGAAAGAGCAGGTAGTCTTTTCTTGTGTAAGTCCGTGAACATAGTTTATTTCTTTTACTCTTTTGTATATTGGACAGACTTGTAGGAACTTAGTATCTCTGAGACATCTACCTCTCTGCCACTTTTGCTTGAAGTTGGCCACTGAGATTTAAAAGGTATTGGGTGGAAGGGTGGAGTAGACAGACATGAACGTGCTATCCTCATTTTCTGAGGAAACCTGACTGTAATGTCTTTAATGACCACAAGCAATCTGAGTTTGCATTGGTATTTTTAGACACTATTATGTTTGAAGTGCTGTAATATAACCCAGTTTTATATTGCATCTGAGGACTGATTGTAAGCTCACAGGGAAGGAGTAGAGGATAAGCAGGGAACTATAGAACTGGAGAGTATTTGACTTCAGGCTGTGGTCCTCCAGTATGTCAGCATCTTCAGAGGCCTGCTGATTTCAGTGGGGTTTCCACTCAGCATAGCAGACTGATGAAACGGCAGAGCTGGGACTGTAATTGTTTCCAGCATGTGCACAAGGAGAGAAGACGTCAGTGTGATTCATGCTGATTTTTTTTTTTTTTTTTTTTTAAAAAAAGGTCTAGTCGATTCAAGGAGCATATCAAGGGGAAATTTAAAAACAGTAAAGAGTCTGGGCTAATACTGCAGAGATGTGGAATGGAGTCTGAGGTTAAACAGCAACAGGCTGATGAGTGTCTGTGCTTTTCCTCTGTACTTCCTCAGGAGGGAATGAACACAAGATCTGGAAGATTGAATGGATCCCAAGCACACACAGTTGACACTTTGAGTTCTGTAAAAATGGCTAACAAGGCAGAAAGAAAATATTATGTGCATGGCGTAAATCAGTTGTCAAAATGAAGTGACATCCTTTAGATTAATTAATTGCCCAAACAAAATCTTTATTCAGAAGAGTACAGGGAAAATAGCCACACTGAAATTATTAAAGCCAAGGAAATGACAGGCTTCTTGGCCAGACAGCATGTTTTGGTTACCTTGTCTCTTACGAACATCATAAGCACACCTCATGACTACCCAAAGGGCTTCTTTCCGCTTCCCTCTCCCCAAATGAACATGATACGGCCCCTCTGCCACGTGAATGACAAACCCTGGTGTCAATGATGGAAACACATCTGCATGCACTGGCAGAACAAATGATTCCTTATGTTCTCAGTGGACAGTAGGACACCAATAGAAGGTATTTTATGTGGTGTGTTATTCCCTATTAGTCTGTGGGGAGGGGTCTGGGAGATAAGGGCTTTCTTAGTGGAAGTTATTAGTAGAACATGTGAGTGGCAAGATGTGACATGGTCATTTCCTTCACTTGAAGAATATGCAGTGTGGGATTTAATTCTTGGATAACTTTTCTGTTTTTTTACAGAATTACTAGTTGTGTCTAACTTGCCTTTTTTAGAGAATCTGATATGGGTGTTGGCAGTGGAGGAGAGAGGCAAGATGAGACGGAGTAAACCGAATAAATGTGGATGAAGCAGGAGTCTGAGAAGGAAGGAATCTTTTGTAGCTATCTGTAGAAATAAGGAAATGAGGCCATAACAGTTGGGAACAGTGGTGGAGAAAACACCTCAGCTGAGACATTTTAACTTCATTTGTGTAAGGAGGCTTTGACAATGGAAGCAGATTTCAGGTAAGAGGTACACCTTATTTTAGATACTCATTACACTGGGTTAAGGAAGTGTCACAGTTTGGGGGAGAATTGTTCTATTTTGTTTGTTTTTCTTTTTGAAATCTGTAGGTAGGCTGATACCTCAAGTGATAGCTAAGATTTTGATGATAACAGATATGGTTATGCTTCCAGACTGTACTGATTAGCAAATACTGTTTTAAAGTATCTTTGAATTGTGTATGACTTTATACCTCTAATTCACAGGACAACCTGGGAAAGCAATGAGAGTATTTGTCAAAGATCACTGTGTTCTAGTATCAACTCAAAGTCTTGGATGTGGTAATCTATCATGCTTTATCCTTAGCCTGTTCTGTAAGTTTGATAACCTGCTCCTTAGAGGAATGGATTCTGATCCTCTTTTTACTGTAGACTTTTTGCTTAGATAGTAAACTGTGTAGAATGGGAATGTACTTTTATCTATGCCTGTGAAGACTTACACAACTTTGTAGCTTATACGTACCTAGTGAATGAGTACTATAAGTACTATTTTGCATTTTTGTGGAAACTTTTAAAAACTCAGAAGTGCAAACAGAAATCATTATTCAGATAAGGAACCTGGATCCCCTGGTTCTATCTCTAAGGTAAAGTTAAGTGTCGGTTAGTTATAGCCTAACCCTTTCTTCTGGGAGGTCTGAAGAAGGGAAAAAATTGCTTCAGCGAAAAATAAAACATTATATGAATATAGCTGATCTTGACTTCTACAATAGAATTGTACAGATTCCTTCACACACACATGACTTTGTTAAATAGGAGAAAAAACAAAAGCATTTTTGGACATTAAGGAATCTCAAATGTTCATCTTGTTAACCAAAATGGTGGAATAGGGCTGGACGGCAGCATCTTTTCTAGGAGGAAGTGGTGAAGGTGGCTGTCCATTCTTCCAGTTCTGCTGTGGCTACAGCACTCACTTCAAAGTGACTGGAGATCTCTCAGCAGTGTTTCCATGTGGGCAAAGAAATTTACCATATAGTCTCTGCAGTTGACTACCCTTCTTACTTGAGAAGTAACAAAGCAGCAGAGAGGAAATAGTGGCTTATTATCACCAAGTGATATTCTGTGGCCGCTGTAGTCTGGTCAGCATAGGGGGATGTTACTACCCAGTAAACTAGGGTGTGAATTGACACCAGACAGGGAATTCCACATTGGTGTCTCTTGAAGACATTTTTAGACTATGTTAAAGGCCCATCCATTAATTTTTGAAAGAAATTTATCACAGTTAGCAGGAAGTGTGACTTTCCCATTATTTGGAAACCAGGTGATATTTTACTTGCTCCATTTCCAAACTAAGCTAAATTCCTGAGTTAACTAAAACTGACTTAAATTACAAGTAAATGTTTTCACCATAGTTGTAAGCAGTTCAGCTGTTCCACTACATGAGTAGCAGAAAATATCCTTTAAGTATGAGTAGTACATATCCTTTGCAGACAAGTCTGAATCTTTACATGCACTAGCTTGCTCTCTAGGTAAATGGCATAGGGTACCTCAGCTGAAGGGCTTGCCTACAAGGAGGTGTTGTGACTGAGTAAGGTAGGATGATAATTTCGTACTACAAGTAGCTGCTCACATTAATTTCCAATAGGGAAAGGTTGTTAAGATTCTGCAGTTTGGAAATGGAATAAACTTCTAGCAGGGAGTCACTTGCTGCACTGTGAATTCCTAACCTAGCTTATACACAGTCTTCTGTGTGGTGATTGTATGTCCAGATTTTGCCAGACATATCTTCTCTTTTACCCTGGCCACTTTGTACAGATTTATTTTTAAGGACATTCTTTATATATCAGGGGTATCCAGGCACCTATTAGATCTAGAAGGTTGAAAACCCCCGACGGCCTAGAAAACCTGTGTGCAACCACAATGTGATTGATTATGGGCTTAGCACCAGCTGACTTCAAGTACGTTTGCTGGCTGAAGAGAATTTAAAAATGGAAGAAGATTATACAGGAGCTGTGTGTGAGCTACACACTGAGAATGCTGGTACTGATGTTGACATACACAATTAAGGATGAGAACTAACCAAAACAGGATGTTTAACTGATGTAACTTGAAGAAAACTCACAGGCCAAAACTGCTTCAAACAATAGCAAGGACAGTTTGTGAATGGATGCACGTCAGACACATAATTAGTGTTAAGTATGTGAATGAGCTACAAAGCAAACTGTGGACACAGCATATAATATATGCATATTGTTTTGTAAAGAGAATTGTGGTTTAGGCTGCCAGCCTCACTGTGTGTTACTGTCTGATTAGTGTTTCAGTGCTTGCTATGTTGTTTGAATATAAGAAAAACTGAATGATTCTGTTACTAAGGCAAATCTGTAGTTTCAGTATTTAAGCACCTAGAAGGTGTGAAAAACATGTTGGGAGAAAGCACCAGCATATGCCAGGTGCAGAAATGTTCTAGTCTACGGGCTGGCTATAAAATTCCTCATGGTTTTTTGTTGATTTGCCTTTTTGCTTCACAGCTGTCTGGGAATTCTGAGGTCTGGAGTGGTGCTGACTGGGTTTAGGGACTTCAGACTGATGGGAGTCTCCTATTCTGGTGGAGAACTGCAGCTCCCAAATAAATTGCTCCAGGGTCTTTAGTTTCATTGGCCCTGATTCTTTGGTCTGCAGCAGTTGCAATGAGATATCAGAGGCGGGGAAAGGGTGAAGCAAATAAGGGCTCTTGTACAGTCTGTTTTGAGTAATGATTGTGCCTGATCATTACCTCCTGCTTTCTCAGACCACTGTCCATCACTGAACACACAATTTGGCAGGGTAGGACATGGTGGAGCTGTCCTGGATTAGAAGTGTGTTAGTCAGCAAATGAGTTGCTATTTCAAGCATGGAGGAATAAGGACTATTCAAACAGAAGGAGAATTCCTTATGCTTCTAGGACCACTTCCCTGAAGATCTCCAGATCTTTTACCACCAAACCCCAAACGTTCAAGTAGTTCTGGCCTACTGCTAAATAAAGTTGTCCTTAAAAATAGTTCCAGTTGTTCTTGACTTTCTTCTGGGCAGGCTTCCTCACAATTATGCACTATAATCTCCAGCCCCTTATCTGTCTGGCTTCCTGCAACTGCATTCCCTCAGTCATGGAACTGTGTGCTATTGAAAGGTCTTTTAGTGCAAAACTTCTAATCATGTTAAAGATCCTTTGTACATATAGAGAGGGTGCAACTCAGGTGGGGAGGGGGGACTCAGACAGAAAATCTTGTGGGTCAAGATAAGAAGAGAGAGACATCATTCACCAATTACTGTCCAGGGCAAACCAGGGGAAGAATTAATTTGATTTCATTTATTACCAATCAAACCAGAGTAGGATAATGAGAAATAAACCCAAATCTTAAAAACACCTTCCGCCTGCCCCTCCCTTCTTACCAGGCTCAACTTCACTCCCAATTTTCTCTACCTCCTCCACTCCAGTGGCACAGGGGGACGGGGAATGAGGGTTGTGGTCAGTTCATCACATGTTGTTTCTGATGCTCCTTCCTCCTCACGGGGAGGACTCCTCACACTCTTCCTCTGCTCCAGTGTGGGTCCCTTCCACGGGCTGCAGTCCTTCAGGCACAGACTGCTTCAGCATGGGTCCCCTGTGGGGTCACAAGTCCTGCCAGAAAACCTGCTCCAGTGTGGGCTCCTCTCTCCACGTGTCCACAGGTCCTGCCAGGAGCCTGCTCCAGCGCAGGCTTCCCACAGGGTCACAGCCTCCTTTGGCGTGGCGTGCTCCACGGTCTGCAGGTGGATATCTGCTCCACCGTGGACCTCCATGGGCTGCAGGGGGACAGCCTGCCTCACCATGGTCTTCCCCATGGGCTGCAGGGGAATCTGCTCCAGCACCTGGAACACCTCCTCTCCCTCCTTCTTCATTGACCTTGGTGTCTGCAGGGTTGTTTCTCTCACATATTCTCACTCGTCTCTTCCAGCTGCTGCTTTGCAGTGGTTTTTTTTCCCCTTCTTAAATGTGTTATCCCAGAGGTGCTACCACTGTCGCTGATGGGCTTGGCCTTGGCCAGCAGTGGGTCTGTCTTGGAGCCAGCTGGCATTGGCTCTGTTGGACATGGGGGAATCTTCTAGCAGCTTCTCACAGAAGCCACCCCCACAGCCTCCCTGCTACCAAAACCTTGCCATGCAAACCCAGTACACCTGGCTGCACAGCAGCATTTTTTTCAGAGAGGTGACATCAGGCTTCTAAGATCTCAAGAGAGCAAAGCACATCCACATGAGCAGTCTGGTGAATCAGGAAGAGGTGTGGTACAGGAAGGCACCTGCTAATATACTATGAACCAAAGGCAGACCCACACAAACATAACTACTGTACGTTTGTTTGAGGTTAAATTATTGTGAGAGCATCTTAGTCATTTATCTGTTGCATCATTGTAATAAATTACGCATTGAAGACACAGATCCTTCTACATCCCTTGCTTTATACTCGACTAAACTGCCTATGTGTACAAGTTCTAAAATGGATGTTTAGAGAAGCACCTTGTCAGCACTGAATATGAACGCAACAGAGTAATTGAAATGGCCCAGAAACACCTAATAAGAGTCTCCACACAGCATCCAAGGTGCAGAACCCTTGCAAGTTTTATACGTTGGAGACTTCTTTAATAATCAAAGAGGATGAGCTCTATTCAGAGAGGTAATTATTTTTTTCTTTCTTTTTTCTTTTTCTTTTCTTTTTTTTTAATTAAACCTAGCAATATTATGCGGAAAGAGCAAAACCTTTTCCTCCCTTCTGAAGCCTTGTCTTCGGCAGCAGGTGGTGCTATGCCCTTACTGAATCAGCGTTTGGCTCATTGCTGGGGACATCACCCTGAAAGTGGAACTGCAGGGATGAGGAAAACGAGAACTAGTGTGGTCTACACCTTTTGTTAGCTGATTAGAAACTGCCTCTGGATTCAGATCAGAAGCCTTCTTCGTGATTACTTGTATTCTGAGTAGTTAACATTCAAATTTACTGATTACAGATTGCAGGATAATAGTTAATTTTGTAATTATTGCAGCTCCTGAGACAGGGCAAAATTCAGTGCACAGGTGTAAGCCCATGCTCTTAAGAACACTAAAGAATTTTCCAGTAGCAAAAACCCTAAAACAGCTATGTTTAGAGCAGCAAGAAACAAAATTATTATTTCTCAGGACCTGAGTGGATCTTGTTTTGTTCCTGCCTCCCTCCTCACTGTCAGTGAAAATGTTAAACTTAGGATGAGTTCAATTGCCAGGGCCTTGGAAAAGTTTTGATCTCTTTCTCCTAATGATTTTACTCTGTCCTAATTCCCCACTAAACAAACACACACAGTGGTTTCAAGTGGAGTCCCAGTTCTCTAGGGAGGGTTATGCTGGGTCTGTTGTGATGAGATGTCCAACTTGTGGACAGTACAATTTAGTAGGAGAGGATGTCAAGCCTACAGTTAGAATTTCAGTTCAGAGAGACTTTGAGAAACTTAAGGATGGGACAAAGAGAAAACTCATTAACTTCAACGATGAGAATTGTGCAGAGGTAGAATAGCCCTGTGCATCAGTACAGGATGGTTGGTAACTTCTTTGGTGCAGCACTGGAACAAGCTCTCTGGAGAGGCTATAGTGTTTCATCCACAGGGGCTTTTGAGCTTGCCCAGGTAAAGCTGTGGCTGACCTCATCTGGCACTGGTGTTAATCCACTCTGTGCAGAATTCCTTTCCTGCAAATACTCTTTGATCAATGCTGCTGTGGCTTAGTGCCAGTTGCAGTAGATCTATATTATACAGTTAAATTAAGTATACGCACCGATTAATGATGTAAATGTGTGTGACATCAAAGTTATTAGCCACAGTACCCTAATGATATTGTCTTCTGTCCTCCTTGGATACCCTTGCTTAGGTTCAGCTGCTCTATGCCAGCTGGCCGTGCTGTGCCTCTCCCTGCTGCAGCTGGAGAGAGCAAGCCTGCAGCTTCATTGTGACTGTGCCTTGGATAGGTAGGGTGTAGGAAAAGCTGATCTTGATATGGAGCACAGCTACTGCTCCGTTTATGTGGTCCTGGAAGTGCAGTAAGTCTTGTGTGGAGAGCAGAAGAGAAGAAAAAGGGTGCGTGTGTCACTCAGTGCTCCAGGTTTTCCATTGAGGTAAAGTCCCATAGGTCAAGGTCTGGCTCAAGAGCCGTCAGATCACCTAGCAAGAAAGGTGTTAGCAAGAGGTGAAAGGCAGACATGCTCTAAAAACGTTTGGGGTGCTTGTGTTATGGTATCTAATTGGTATCTGTATGACCAAAAGCACAGACAGTGTTGCCTACTGCTAATGTGTTCTAGTGTGTTGCCAAAATAGATCTGGTGCATTGTTCACTGCTGGCAAATTGTTACTGATATTCCATTATTTTAAAACAGGACTGTGATCCTGAAAAGCACCAAGCTGCATGCAGGGTAGTCTGGGTAGTCTGTTAAGAAGAAAATAATCTAAACCCTTTTTTTTTCCAATGTCAAATACAGACTCCTTAATGCAGGATGTAGTGGATGGGTGACATGGAGGAAGGAGGTATGAATTAGCCTCCTTAGTCTCATTTCATTTTTATCACAAACTTTGATTACAGAAGAGGCATGCTTTATGGAGCAGTAAAGAAGCCAGTGGATACAAACTCTTCCACTGGTCCTTATAAAATGAAACAAGAACATGTGTTAGGATTACAGCATGTATGCAAACAGGACCCAGAGTACACACAAGGCAGACACATTTCCTAGTCCAGAAAATCAAAGATAGATGGATATCCTTTTTTCCTTCGATTTCATGAGAACTGCAAAAGGAATACCCTATGTTTTAGACAATAATACATGTAACAGTATATTGAAAAATCCCCAGGGGGGCAAACTTTGAGGATACTGTTTTGTTTTTAACAACACTTGTCTTTCTCTTGGACAATAGTGTGTTGTAGTGAGAGCTTGCAGATGCTTTCAATAAAGTGAAGTGGCACACAGGTGAATGCATTACTCTAAAGACTGAGGATGTTCTGTTCTGATTTAGCTTGGGATTGTTCCATCTCTGTGACTTGGTTAGCATGGTTTTGGCTAGCATGTTATATTTGGAGAGCTGTGTCTCCTTTGCAGAGTATTTGGAGACCTCCTAACATAAACACTACTATTAGTATTTATAGTCCTTATATTCTTAGCTTTGGGAAAAAATCCATTTGAGCATAAAGGTGTAAGTCTTGTAATGTTTGTAACAAGCTGCTTGTTTTGAATTCTCTTACTATAATGTGTTTATATTTCTGTAGTCAGTCAAGTTTAATTTCATTCTGTTAGATATGCTATAGACATATTCTAAGTGACAGATTTCATCCCTAGAGGTGTCAGGGTATTTAGCAGTGCAGAGAAGCTGAGTTGTTTTTACTTTCAATAGCAGGAGTCATGCAGAGTCTCAAGATTAATTTAACCAGTGCTTCTCTGTGGGATCCAAAAAGGAACAATTCACTCACATTTCCAACACAAAAACATTGCAGGGAATGTACAGGATATTTTTCTTCCAGCACTGCACAAGTGCAATGACTCTCTTTTCTTGGTGGTATTTGCCTACAGTGTTTTTCTGAAAACTCTGTCTTCTTTGAGCAATCCATTGTACAACTGGAATCAGACAAACTCTCTGTCCAGACTGCTTTCCATTTACTATAAGAGAACAAAGAATTTGAAAGAGAAAGGGGAGGGAATCCATTAGTGATTAGGCTGATGCATACAGTGAGAAATATTAATTACCTCTTTAGTCTTATCACAGCTATCTCAATCATCATACACAAATCTTTTGAGAGGAGATGTGAGAACTCTCCTTGCTTTGGCCACAGACCATCAAGGATAATCTGTGCTGTGCTACTCAATCTGTAATTCTAGGTGTCCTGGTCTTGTAGTTGGCAGTACACTAAACCACAAGTTTTCTGACTGGTTTAAGAGGCCTGCTGAAATGCTAATCAATAAGGCAGTCACTGGAGCTCTCTTTAGAGAAGAGGGCTAATGGCTGCAGCAGGACAGGCCTTAACCTGAGAAGTAGGGTATGTTATTGATGATCATCCTAACTTTATTTCTGATGAATTATCAGTGATGGTGGAGTAACCATCACATTTTTCATGGACATGATGATGAGTATTTTCCCATTCTTTGAGTCCTGTCTAAGCCCTGGGTCATGTTTATAGTCTATATTGGGTTTCAGGTAAATACAAGTTATGGGGTCATGGTATTTACAGGACTGAAATGAATTTTACTCTCCCGGCCATTATGTATCTCAAAGAATTTGGAAATTTTTTCTAGGTTTTTAGTGGTTATAGTGTAAACCTCTTTTAAATGTTGGTGTTCAGTAAATCTGAAGAGGTGTAATCAAATTAATCATTTAACTGGGAAGTCAGCCTTAGAATCATAGACTGTAGCCTCCAGGTTTCTCTGAGACACTGTTAGGACTGTCTCTCTTTACCTGATCATTGAGATGTTTAGGGCTTTTTTAAACGGATGTGCTCCTGCTTGGGATTTACTAAAAAAAAAGTATGGTGTGAGAAGTAGTACATAATTTGAAACAGGACCCACAATGAATTGAAGAGAGGAACTTTTGGGTTTTCAGTGCCAGTATAGGAAATATTACAGGACAGAAAAGAGCCTGGGGTTAATGTTACTTCTTAGAAACAGAAGTTATGAGGTCATGTTATGATGCCATTTTGAATGGGATTGTAAAGTAAATTTACTACAGTCATTCTAAGGTTTGGGGTTTTTTTTCAGGGATAAAATCAGAAATGTGACACTGATACACCAAATATTCTAAAAATCAGGATGTTTTCATTTGGTAATCTTCACATCTCTGTATAGCTTGGACTTCACTAAATCAAATCCTGCATTTAATGAAACGTACTTTAATTACAAGGAAAACTAATGGCTACTGTCCAACCCTTACATTAGTGCCTACTTTCTAGTGGCATTCGTACAATTGCTTCATTTCTACCTCGCTGTGCTCAAACTAAACTTAGCCCTGTCTCTTCTGGCATCTTGGTGAAACACCATTTTTATGACATAGTGTCTGCTGCTTTTCCTTTCCTTTTGCGTTCACTTACATGCCTTTTCATGCCCTCCTCTACCTCATACTTTTACTAATGCACTAGAAACCTTGCTTTTGTGGAGGACCCAAACAAGCTTTTCAGATGTTGTCTGGCTCCTTGAGAACTGTCGCTTTCATTTCAAATAATGTTTGAAAAGACATTTCTGTTCCTTACAGAGAAAAAACCCAAGAAAAATCCCACATCCCAATTCCAAATTGGAGGAATTAAAGGATATTAGTTTTCAGTGTCTTCAGAATTTTTAGGTAACTGCTTGATATGTTTTTGGATATGGTTATAGTTACCAGCAACTTTTGTACTAATGGTTTCCATTTCATTTCCATTAGTTGCTTGCTCTGTTTTTTGTAAATATTACCTGCAATTATGTGCCATTTACTGCTGGAAGAATAAGTAAGTGCATATTTAAAATGCAGTCAACTGAAATTTTAGTCTGAAATTGAATTTTTAAGTGCATCTTTAAACATGATAGCACTGATGATTCAGTCACATGACTTGCCATTAACTGTATCACAAACATTTCCTGTAGCTTAACTCACTATCCCCGTCTCTTGCCCTCTTGAAATAAATTGACTTCCAGCAACAGTTTTGACAATACTCTTGTCTACAAGTAATAAAACATCTGGAAATTAGGCTAGATGGATAAAACAGTTCCATGTAATAATAGGTATCTGGCATTCATACAACCTCCTTATAATGCGTGTTTTTTATGGACCAGATGTGGTATTTATGTGTTATGAGGAACAGAGGCATGTTCAGTCATGCTTTTTATTGCATTTAAATGCAAGGTATATTTTAATAACTCTCAAAGGGAATTGTCTCCTATTGATTAGAAACTGTCAGTGTGTTAGACATAAACCTGAAAAAGCAAATGAATCTGTCAGAAAACTGTAGATGTAATTTAAGTTGACATTAAGCTGTATGCTTATTGTGAGCTGGCTTAAAAAAAAAAAAAGAAAAAGAAAAAGGCAACTAATAAATTTCTACTTATTCCTCCAGTGAAGGTGATCTATGAATCCTTTGATCTAAGAGTTGTTTATTTCTTTTCTAGGACTGTGTTCTGTTACATTTACAGGTCTATGAAATAATTATTCTTTTATGTTTATTCTTCAGCCTTTCACATTTTCTCATTAAGACAACGGCTTGGCATAAAAGCCAGCTGCACAGTCTCTATTTTTACAGTCTTGCATGGCATTTTCAAGTAAGGTGAATTGAACATCTATTGAGTGGAAAAGGGATTCCACTGTACCCTGTCCATCTTGCTTTTGTCATTTTTACTTTCCAAACAGCCCTGAAAAGCACATAACTGAGCTGTTCTCTCCCCTACACCTTTCCTTTGTCTAAGGTTTTTACTATTTTCAGCCTGAATCATCACTGCTTTTTCAAGAATGGCCCCTACAACTTTCTTTCATTTACCATTCCCATTTCTGTTGAGCCTATTGAGCTCTGTCTACATGAGATGATCCTACAATACTCTGCATTTGCTGTAATCCTTCTGTTCCATGTCCTTTTCCATGATTATTACCTGTAGAAGAGCTGTCAATGTCAAATCTCTCTTACAGCTTCTTTAGTTATTTTTTTTTTTACTCTGCAGTATCTCCTCAAACAAAAAAAATCCTCTACCTGTGTATTTCCAAATATGTTATAGGTTGTTTTAGAGCAAGGGCACTGAGGTTAGCCTTGACACGTGTCAGTACCAGAATACCACTGTAGTTCTTCTAGTGCATCTCTCCTTCCCTTAACTTTTATTGAAAGGGAGGAAAAGCCTGCAGGTATGCTGGCTTGGCAGCTATGAAATCTTTTTTTTTTTAACTTTCAAAGAGGACTCCAACTAATGCAATAATTTGCTTAATTATCTTCTGCAGTAGTGAAGGCCAGAAATCTTGAAGCCATCCTTGAGCCTGAACTGATTTTTAAGCCTGCTACCCTCTGTACAGTTTGCTTGTGTGTCACTGACCTCTCACAATCTCTACAGCACTGCCAGGCTTCTTCCTTGCTTCAGCTCTGACTCTGCTGAAATTCTTTTTCATTCTTGAATCATTTCCTGTCTCAACTATTTCAGCTCTTTCCTTTATATTTCTTCTAAATCCCTATAATCTTAAGCTTCAGGAGACCCAGAATACTATGCTTAGATTATTTTTTCATGAATATTCTCCATCCATCCCTCCAGCCAGGCATCTTTGAATTCAGGTTCAACATAAGTTTCTTCTTTTCAGAACTCTCACTGGGTTTGTATCTCCTTTTCCAATCTTGAGTCTGTAATGAGAAGAGTGGGTATACATGCTTCGTTCTGTATCAAGAGCTAGGAAGGCAAAAGGAAGCCATGACTTAGAGAAAAAGGCCTGACATTCAAGTCCAAGATTCAAACAGTGTTTCTGTCAACCCCTTGGTTGTAGTAATAAGTAAACTGTCACATATGGATTTACTTATCATCTATAGCCCTGCCAGAGAGGGACCAAGGCATTAGTATGTCTCAGCCTTAATGTGTAGTTTAGATATGAGGGACAACATGAAGTGGTTCCATTCAGAAAAAAAAAAAAAAAAAAAAATCTAAGCCAAAATATTGGAGTGCTCTCAAAGCCCAAATTGGAACCTTTTTTTTTTTTTGTCCCCCCCCTGTTTTCAGGTAGACTCAACCTGTTTGTGCCTGACATCTTTATCGGCCAGTGAGGTTAGCCCAATATACAAGACATACAGCAGGCACTGCAGGAAACCAGTGTGGTCAAACAAAGACCATCTGACTGAGCTCAGACATGAGAAGGCAGTGTATGGGAAGTGGAAGACAGGATATATTACCAAGGAGGGGTATAGAAGCATCACTTGGGCATGCAGGGGTGGAATTAGCAAGACAAAAGTTTGGCTGGTTTTGAAGCAGATAAGGCACGTGAAGTGCAACAAGAGGGGCTTCTGCAGCTATGTTGGCAGCAAAAGGAAGACCAGGGAAAATATAGACCTGCTGCTGAGTCAGGTGGGTGATCTGCTAATGAAGGGCATCTCCTCAATCTTTTTGTCAGTGATCTGGATGCAGGAGTTCAATACACCATTGGTAGTTTGCTGATGATACTAAACTGAGAGATGCTGTTGACTCTCTCTCGAGGGACAAGAAGCCTTGCAGAGGGATCTAGATAGGTTGGAGCATTGAGCAATCATCAGTGGAATGAAATTTAACAAGAACAAATGCCCGATTCTGCACCTGGGACAGGGTAATGCTGGACACAAGCACAGACTGGGAGCATAGTGGCGGGAGAGCAGCCCTGCAGAAAGGGATCTGGAGGTGCTGGTTGACAGCAGGATCAACAGGAGTCAGCAGTGTGCCTTAGCAGCCAAGAGGGCAAGCCCCATCCTGGGGTGCATCAAACACAGCACAACCAGCCGGTCGAAAGAGGCGATTATCCCGCTGTATTCAGCATTGGTGTGGCCTCACCTTGAGTACTGTGTGCAGTTCTGGGCCCCACAATTTAAGAAGGATGTGAAGGTCCTTGAATGCATCCAGAGGAGCACAACAAAGCTAGTGAAAGGGCTGGAAGGCATGTCCTGTGAGGAGCGGCTAAGGACTCTGGGTTTGTCTAGTTCGGAGAAAAGGAGGCTGAGGGGTGACCTCATTGCTCTTTACAGCTTCCTGAGGAGAGGAAGTGGAGAGGGAGGTGCTGATGTCTTCTCCCTGGGATCCTGTGATAGGACATGTGGGAACGGTTCAAAGCTGCACCAGGGGAGGCTTAGACTGGATGTTGGGAAGCATTTCTCTGCCGAGAGGGTGGTCAAACACTGGAACGGGCTTTCTGGAGGGGCGGTCAATGCCCCAAGCCTGTCAGTGTTTAAGAGGCATTTGGACAATGCCCTTAATAATATGCTTTAACTTTTGGTCAGCCCTGAAGTGGTCAGGCAGTTGGGCTAGATGATCATTGCAGGTCCCTTCAAAGTGAAATATTCTATTCTGTTCTGTTCTGTTCTAATAAGGTTTCTCTGACTGCTAGCAAAGTTTAGAGAAAAGAGATACTACCCACAGTAGAGGAGGATCAAATTAGGAAATACTTAAATAAGCTGGACATATATAAACCCATGGAACTTTGCAACCATGGAACAAGCAGGAACAAGTTCAACAACAACAACAAGTGTGAAGTCCTGGACTCAAGGCCAAAAAAAACCATGCATTGGTACAAGCAGGTCACTGACTGGTGAGAGACCATCTTTGCAGAAAAGGACTTGGCCTCTTGGTGGACAGCAGGTTGAACCTTAGTCAGCAGTGTGACCTTGCAGCAATGAAGGCAAACAGCATCCTGGGCAGTATAAGCAAGATCATCATCAGTGGGTTGAGGGAAGTTAATGTCCTCCATTCTTGGAGATGTTTCGAAATTTGCCTGGAGATTTTCAAAAGGGCCACAAGCAACCTGATTTAACTGCAAAAGTAACCCTCCTTTGAGCAAGAGGTTGGACTAGGGACCTCCAAAGACTGTTTCCAGCCAATATTCTATGATTTTGACACAGTAAAGAAGATAATCTGATACACTTCAGTCAGTTGAGAAATGTAAGCTTTCAAAATTAATTTAATCACTTAATGGGGAAGTGCAGAGTAAATTCTACGGAATGCATGGAGTTTATATTTAAAAGTGCTGTGTATATAAGAAAGACTTTAGATTTGAAATATTTTTAACTTTCTGTGTATTCATTAAATGAATGAATGATTGATCCGTTAATACATAATCTATGTATTTATTGATACACACACCTCCCCAAGCCCCTAATCTTTCCTCTTAATATTTAATTTATTGTGATAATTTCATTTAGAAGTACAGTGTGGAGCCCGAGAGATGTGATCTGAAATCTGTGACTATGAAGAGTCTTAAAGAAAGATGTGGCTAAACACTGATTCACGATCCAAAGAGCTACCACAATATAACCAAAAGGCATTTGTAACCCATGTTGCTCAGCATACTCAGTAAGCCCTGTTGAAAAGAATTTCAAGATTTATTGTGAAATATTTTGGAGAAAAGCTTTTTTTAAGTGATAAAGAAAACCTTACAAAATATCAAGTTTCAAAAAAAACCCCCAATACGTTTAAAGTGAACTGTGGATTTTAAGAGCTGCAGAATGGTTTTGATTGCAGTTAAACAGTAATATTTTCTTTGTATAGACCCCAGTAACAGATGTTGCTTTCTTTTTTGGCAGTCTGTAAGTAATCTCTTTTGTTCAGTGAGCTCTAAGATTTGTGTATGGTATTTGCAGTTTAAGTTGTCAGAAGAAATGGTCAGATCATGTTATTTAACTCCTGCTTCTTGTGGTCATTAGTTATTCGTATTACCTGGGATGCTTTGTGTAAATGTTCTTCATAGTGCTGCTATGAATAAATGGTATCAGAAATAGACTATACGAATCCATAATGCCTTTTATTATTATAATTTTCAACACTATGTTTGGTCAGCTGAAGAGTGCTTAGAAAGCCAGCTTCGTTCAAGTCAATTGTGAGGACTGGGGGAACGTACAGTCAAACGGCCGTACTTGCTTAGAACTGCCTCTACCGATGCTGATAGCACAAAATGGCTTTAAAGCAAATCCCTGGATGGAAGAGATTTGTGCTACTCACATTTCATGTTCCTGAAGTAGCACACACGTACTGCCATTTTTCTGCTTTCCCTCCCTGAGGGCTATTGAGTGTAAACACTGTGAAAAGAAGACTGGAGGTGGCTTTTTGCCTTGGCTGTAGCTGGAACTGGAGAAATGGAAACAAAGAGGAAGACAGTTTAAAGCTGTATCTGTCTACTGCTTTCAGTTCTGGCAAGAGCTACTGTGCCAAGGTGCCAGTATTTTAAGAAGATTACCTAATATCATTAGCCATATGTTTTGTCATATGTAGATTTACTATTTTTTAAAAAATAATCAGACAAAAAGACATGTCAGTCAAAAATGCATACCTCTAGGCAAAGAGTCTGAAGTAATAACTACATATTTTTCTAAAGCTCAAGTTGATTTTCTGATGAAAAATCACATTTTGATTTTCTTTATTATCTTATGTTTTCTTGACACTTCATATTAGTTATGCAGAATGATGTAACACAGAATCTACCAATGTCTAATTTACAGGCTTGGCTATTCAGAAGGAAATGGGGAAATACCCTGAAAAAGGGGAAAAAAAGTCAGAAAATAGGCTTGCAGACGGGAGTTTGATACTGCATATGTGTGATGGCAAAATGTTTTAGTTTTTCACTTCAGAAGCCAGAATGGTTTGAAGTCATTTAGAGTAGTGTCTTCCAACAAAAGAAACATGTAGAGAATTTGGTGGTTTGCTGAAGTTGCCTGATTCTGTTGACAGCAAAGGTAAAGGGTAACTTGTTTCTACTTCACTGAAAGCACAATTGGATGCCTAATAAAATTACCATGTAATACAGCATGATTGGCAGTTCCTGCTTAGGAAGCCACGGAATAAAATAGCAGAGGCATTGACATTCACTGGCAAAACTCCCATTGACTTCATAGGAGCTGCGTTTTAGTCTTAAATGAATAATGTTGAGAAAATGTGCTCCAGAAACTTTGAGTTAATCTGTTGGTTCAGATCAGGGTAGAGTGGACAACTATGCCAGCAGGCATTAACAAGTCAGATCTATCTTTTTGTGGTTGTGGGATTTACTAAAATAAGTGGATCAGATAGGGGGTGTGGTACCAAAACCTATCGGCGTGGAATCTGTGCAATCCTTCCAAAATCAGTCCATTACCAGGGTGTGACTGAGTATATTTTGGCTGTGCAATTGGCAGGCTCCCCTCTCCGCAGCTCCTTTTACCTTTATGGACAAATACTGCTAAGCTAGGAGGGCAGCTAGGAGAAATGTATGTTGTTAACAGTTAGGACACAGACTGAATGCACTATGCCAAGATGGAGCAAGACAGGAATGTGCAAAGAGAAATAAATATATGCAGAAAACAAGAAAGGAAAATATACGAATGTCATGAGCTCCTTAAGAATGTGTTTATCTATAAAGAATAAGTAATTGTACCATAAGTAATAATAAAAGAGGGAGGAGGGATATATTTAAAGAGGGAAGGGTGGAGTCAGGTTTACATTTGTGAGCCTAGGTAATATAAATGCATGTCTGTTTCACTAAACATAATTGCTTAGCTCTGTAATAATTAGTGAGACAAAACCATGTCTCCGATCTTCTGTCTACTGTCTTCAGCAAAGTCAGGATTCACCCGATCCCTTTTCCCATGTCTGATGTTTGTTCATGATAAGGTATTGCCCAACAGTGAGTTCAACATCATTTCTCACAAGCTTTGGGCAGTTTCTTGCCCTGCCTGGTGCCATGTGCTTGCGTACCAGTCAGACAGGGAGGGTGTTTGTGTCCCGCCCTGCCTGCAGAGGTGCTGACTTGGGGCAGGCATCTGCCACCTCCTTGCAAGGGAGAGTGGGGAGATGGGGCTGCAGAACTCAGCCCAGACGTGACAACTGTCATGGTTTAACAAGAGGTGTCTAAAGCATTGTACCTAGCAAGCAAACAGTTGAACGTGATGGCAATTCCATGGTAGTAGCTGTGGTGCTGTAACTGTAATACTATCAAAAGAATGAAGGTTTGAAGAGATTTCCTCTTCTTACAGACCTTGTTGTAGTAATAAATTATTAACGGTCTTTTTCTTTTGGTCCCTTAAAACAATGGACTGGATATTTTTTGAGCTTATTTCTCATACAGGAGTATATCGGGGTATTATGCTGAAATATATAGAACATTTAGGATATACTAAAAGGAAGAATTTGAGAAGTTGAGGGGTCTAAAAGACCAGTCCTTGTTTAAATTTACTCTGAAGATCGTGGACAAAATTTTATGCTTTATATGTGGATGGGCTGGCAGCCCTGTGTTTTAAATGTATTTTCATTTCTATAGTCTGTATATTGAGATGCATTAGCATGAAAAAGCTACACCACATCACATTACTTAATGCATGTTTTAGAAGTTCACATGTTAATGTTATTTGGTGGGAAATAAGAAGTAGGAACTCTACAAAATTTAAAACCGATTTGCTCTCAGACAACATAGCTCTCTTGCAGAAACACATCTTCACTGGACCTGCTCAGGGAAGCAACATAAAATAATTTTATTTACTGATTTTATAAAAACTGTATGGAATCTGCTGTATCAATTGTAAAGGAGAATCCTCTGATGTTTTTTAAATCCTTCTTTTTTCTTTTGATCTGACTGTGATCTGGAAAAATCAATGGCATCTGATGAAACGACTTATGATTTTTGTACCTCAGACTTTTTGTACCTCAAAGTTTTCTCCCCATTTACATACTGGAATCTCAAGGACCCCCAGCAGAAGGAAAGCTTCTTGAAATGTACTTGAGCAGAAAAGAAACAGAAGGCTTTCCAAAGTATCTTAGTCATGGGAACTCAGGTTATCCTCTAGGCAAATCTTAGGATTCTGTTTGCATGTGCACGCAGCTTTCATTTGCATGAAAATCTGGCAGTTGTATTAACACTTATTGAGGGTTTTATGTATTTCCAATCTTCATATGAACAATGAACGTGCAAAATTTGCTTGAGAAATTTTTGAAGCCAGATTTCCAAATCTGATGAATTTTCATATAATTGATCATCCATAAATTTTATGTTTCTAGCTGAGAAAATGAGACTACACACGTACAAACAGAAGTTCTGGCTGGGCTTGTGCATACCATAGGCCGGGCTTGTGTGTGTGTGCGCGTACCATGTGTACTCGCACTTCACACAAGCTACCGAGCACTTAAAGATATCTGCTTAGATATTTTGGTGAACTATTACTTTTGAACTACAAAATCCATTTATGTGTGCTTGACAACTGCTGTGTGAGACCACTATCTTAAGGCTGCCAGCCCCTGCCCCCATCTGTTTACTGTGATACAACAAAGCTTCTAAGTATATTTCTATCCAGAATATTTGTGATATGTGCAGTTTATTGCAACAAGCAATGAATTTCAAAGATGTCTAGAGAATGTACTAGTGGGAATCTTCTAATCTTTTAGCCAGCTGTTGTGTTTTAACCCCAGCCTGCAACCAAGAACCACACAAGCCCAGTAGGATGGGGGAGAGAATCGAAAAAAAGTAAAACTTGTGGGCTGAGATAAAGACAGTTAAATAGGACAGAAAGGAAGAAAATAATAATTATAATAATTTNACATGGTATGGAATACCCCTTTGGCCAGTTTGGGTCAGCTTCCCTGACTGTGTCCCCTCCCAAATTCTTGTGCCCCTCCAGCCTTCTTGCTGGCTGGGCATCAGAAGCTGGAAAATCCTCCACTTAGGAAAGCACTACTTAGCAACAACTAAAAACATCAGTGTGTTATCAACATTATTCTCAGCCTAAACCCACAACATAACATGATACCAGCTACTAGATAGAAAAGTAACTCTACCCCAGCGGAAACCAGGACACCAGCACAGGTTAAGATTGCTTCCATAGCTGAATTTGCATTACTCCTTTAAGGAAAACCCAATGATTCTTCCAATCAGTTCTTTGGATGTGGTTAGTCACGAGGCTGTGTTATTCTATTTGAGCAAAATTCTAACTTCACATACAAATGAAAGTAGATTCTGAAAAGGAAATTGCCTGTTAACTAAAACCTTAAATACATTCCTTTAAGAAGTTAGCAATCTTCCAACTATGCACTTCCAATTCTTTCTAATTTAATGTATTACCTCTTTTACATCTTAACACACGACTTGTTACAAAAGACAGAACCTGTCTTTTTGTATTTCCAAACTACTGTCTTTTCTTTAAGCCAAAATATACATATGTTGACATGCCAAGTGGCTCCTTCTTCAGGTAGGAAAGTAAAAACAAGTTCAGACATGTCCTGGAGGTTGGGAAAATCGCCAGAAAATGTTTAGCTCAAATAAAGCATCAACGGTTTCATTTTTACTACTTTCAGCAGCAATCAGATCTCTAATTAAACTCCATTAGCCTAAAAATAAAGCAGAGCTTTGAAGATGCAAATCAATAACCAGAGTAAATGCCACACTGACTGTATTAAGAAAGTTTTTAAGCTTTGCCCACGCTACACATTCTTCCAAGTTTAAGCCCTTCGACTTAACTTGGGCTTAACTAAATCATTCAAATTAACATTTAAAGCAGAGAAGTAATAGGCTTTTTTGGAACACAGAAGATTTCCAAAGAAATCTGGTTTCCCTGCACTGCTGAACATGAAACTTGCACAGTTTTGCCTATTATGATGTGACATTTTTTCACTCATAAACTGTTCTTTCTTTTTAAAAAAGGGTTTGCTGCAGATCTAAATGTACCACCACTGCACCAACAGTGAATTCATCTTCTACAAAGGCTTGCTCATAAAAAAGATTAAAAAATTCAAACCAACACCATGAAGGATTTAAACCTTTGTACAATACACAGGCTCTGTGGCAGGATCCAATTCACTGGTTTCCTTTGTACACAAGAACAATAAAGTCTCAAATAAAGGCTTCGAGAGAGTACATAAACAAGTCTTTTAAAACAAGCAAATGTGTCCTTTTAAGTCCTTCTCATTAAACAGACATAGGCTGATGAGGATACTGAGGCTACTTGTGCATATAAGAATGCCTGGGAAACAACCCCTGCTGTAGGCAACATGTTCAAAAGTTAGATATAAACCACAGAAATACCAACTCCATAGGACATATTTCATTCTGTTAAAATGTCTGGAATCAGATTACTTAGTCCTCACAATCATCAGGCTTCACAGAGTAAGACTAGGTAACTGAGAGTCTGTTTTAACCTTCTCATGTTCTGCCAAGAGCCTTCAAAAGTGTTCCTTTCTTAAGTGTTCTTAAGTATCTCTAAAAATGCTATTTAAGAACATCCAGAATTAATGTGGCCTCAAAACTACTAATAATGCTGTTCCAGATGTTTGTGGTGAATTGTTGAGCAGGAAAATTAATAAAGCCATACTTACACAAACGATCTTGCTTTAAAATACTTGTCTGGATCTGTCCTAAACCCATAAAAATCAGAAAATTCTGTACTCTCTGTCTCTTTAAAGCAGTGGAAACTAATGCAAACTTCTCATGCATTCTTATCATCAAAATTTTTGAATTTGAAACAATATAAACTTTACAGTTTACTTTGGTTCTGTGGACCACTTCCCATGACCTCATGGCCTGTAGTTTGGAAACTGGTCCTCTAGGATGTATGTGTATGATAATGGAAAGCATCACTACAAGACGGCTGTTGGCTCTCACTTTAATTTGCTACAGTGGATGATAGTAGCATTGAGACATAGACTTTTGGCAGGTCAGCAACCTGGACTTACATGCAAGGTCCTGATCTACCTATATATCCACAAGGACAGATTAGCTCAATGTCCCTCAGGCACTGAAAAACAGAAGCAGCAAAAAAAGCTTTTCTCTCATGTTTGCTCTTATCCACCTGAAGAAATCCAAGGCTGCCTGCTAAGTATGTGACACAGTGAGGGCATTTCAGCTCCTATGCATTGCCTTCTTTTTTTCTGGCATCTGTCAATGTATGGCTTGACACTTCAGCAGGCCTGAAGAGGTGAAGAGCTAGTTCCCTCCTGACTTGAGGGAAAAATAGCATCCAAGTGAGGGGAACAGTGTAACAAGTCCCAAGGCTAAAATGCAAATTTCTGGGGAGACATACATGTCTATATTTTCAGGCTTGAGTGACTCAAAGTTGCACACCAAAAAAGTATGTGTATTCCCATCTCATGTTAAAAATCCTTGTCCTTAAATACATTGAATAAAAGTCTTTGAATACCTTGTATTTAAATGTGTAGTGCTAACTCGTGAATGTAAGAAGAGCTACTTAGATGTGTATTCCTGTCCTCACAAAGCCAAAGCTATTTGTTCGCATGAATACGTGTTTGTCTTCCTGCTTTCAATACTAACATAAAAGGGGAAGACAAGCAAAAAATCTCCATCATTTAGGGGTCTCCCTAGATGATACACTGTTCTCTGTTTAAATTATCTAGTCCCTTCTTAAAGGCTAAACATTTTAATGAATAATGTATGATACAGCCCTATTCTCAGAGGTTCATCGGCGTTGGTCGGTTCCAAGCTTAGGTCTGTAAGGGGTCGGGAGCAACTGGCCCATGGTTCCTGCAGAACTGGAAGATGCAGGGAACACAGAAGTCCTTAGGCCAAATTTCTGTTACAGCATGGAGGCTTTTCAGTACGGAGTGGGAAAACTTGAAATAAGAAGACAGCGTAGCTGTCGCCACTGGGGGCCACTGCTACTTAGCAAGAGAGAACCAAAAGGAAGTTGCTGCAAGGCCTGGAGTCTGCCCTGACTGGAGACAGCTCCTGGAGAGAAGCAAGGAAGTATCTCTGTGCGGAGTTACTGTTTGGAGCTGGGAACAGCCAGCAAAGATATGCACAGCGAATTGAAATCTCCTGACAATGAAGATATGAATGAGATACCAAGAATTTTGCTGAGTGTCACCGTGAGTGATGGCAGAAGTGACACCAACCACTCTTTGCAGCGGTACTCCCAGTCTTGTGCTGGTCCATGTGTCTACGGGAAGTGGCTTGCATACCAGCAATAATTGTGACCCCCTGCTAATCAAACCTGGTCAAAAGAGGGTCATCATGGTTGCTGTCTTTGTTGACCAAGGAATGACTTCACTTGCTAATAGGGAGAACAGGCAATATGGAATAGGCAAAAAATCAAGTCAGGTAGCAGAGACTTTTTGGGGGGTAATTAGAGAGCAAGACAAACTGGAAAATGGTAAGATGGGCAGAGGAACTATGTATAAAAAAGAAGTGGATAACTTCTCCTTATAGTCTGTAATGTATTTTCTTCTCAGTACTATTCTGTATAAGCACATACTGCTGGAGTAATGCAGAATTGTGAATTCTGGACTAGATGCAATAGTCAGGCTTTTCCAGGGGTTTCCCCAAAGGATTAAGGTACCTCAGGTGAAAATCTTTCTCATTCCATATCTATATCATTATTTTACAGCCAAATGGACTGTCCTGAAAATCTTTGTACCAAACATATTCAGCCTTGAATAGAAACCAAGGCCTGACTTTTCCTATCCCTTACTTGTAAGATGATGGCATAAGTCACTAACTTCAGATGGGCTAGTGTTCATATCCTTTACAAGTGACAAGGGACTCTCACCTCACAGCCATTTCTCACACTGATGCAATACAAGTGTTTTGGAGAGGAGCAGTTACATGTCACATATACCAACATTTGCCCCTTAGAGCTGCTGTTTTTTAGGCAGCAGCAGGGATTTTCTTTTTGGTCTGAGCTGCCATGCTACGCAGGAATGACATCTAAGGGCCAGCCTGACTAATGTATTCCTTTTGAAAAATGAACACATATAGAAGTGAGAAAAGGAGAACCAGGCAAAGAGGGGTTTCTCCCCCCCCAAACTAGCGGGCAAGCTGGCGTAATTGTTGCTAAGAATTGTTGAATGTTGACCTCCCACCAAACACTTTAAATATGTCTCTGGCACTAAACAAGCATTGTACCACATTGGGCTGTATCAACCCAAACCTCTGTTTGCAGGCCAGGCTGGAGAAGCCCATCGCAGGCAAATGATAAGAAAAGCAGGTGTGGGTCACTGAGGGGTGTTCCTGGCCCCATCCCCCTGGGAGACCTCTGGCAGTGGTACTGCTATTGTACAGTGTTAATTAGATCATTCTAGTTAATTCATTCAAAGTGTAAATTAGGAAGGAATGAAGATAAATTACACTAATACATTTAACCCCATGCTATTTATTTAGCAGCTGAACAAAATAATGTGGTTAAAAAGAGTCTAACAAGGCAAAAGCCCAAGACACAGCTGTTTAATAGCATTAAAAATGAGATCTCAGCCTATGCTGTGGGCACATACTGCTTGTTTGCATTTAAAAGGGTTGCCAAGATAGCTGTACTGGCAAACCCTGCTAGTGTAGATGCAGTTGATACTAATGAAACAAAACAAAAAATGTATTTCCATCTCCTGAATGAAATAATCTGCACTGGTAAATGGATTATTTTGCTGGTACAGCTCTGCCAGCATTAGAACTCTTACTGGTGTTGCTAGGGTAGTCTGGAAGATTTTTTTTTTTAGCTGCATAGGTATGCCTGCAAAACATTTAAGCGTCAATAAAGCCATATTATAAAGTTTGCTATACATTCAAGGATCCAAGAACTTGTCTCAACACAGAAGCCAAACCAATTTAAATAAAGTGCGAGGTGAAACTCATTTAGTTAAAACAGCAATGCTTCTCTGCATAGCAAGCTGGATTTGAGTTGAACAAGGAAGTTTTTGCTACCCCAATTTCTTCGGAATCAAATGCGGCACTTACAATTACAGAAATGAAAACTGAAAATATTTGGGGTTTTACATGCTTTCTGTTTTTGAAGGCCACACTTCCATTCCTCATAGTCATTCTTTCAGACTTCTTATTAAAAAACCCCAAACAACAAAACCAGCCTTAGGAGATTATCAATTTCACATGACTCTAGAAGCTGGAGCTTTGAGAAAAGGGCCAATTATCTTATGATTTTTGATAAAATCATGGTATTTAGTAACACTTCAAAGATCCTATCTATCCTGGCATACAAATACTAGGAGAAACATGTTTAAACTAGTTCAGTGGGCATGTTAAACTATGTCCTGGGATAGGCTAGGCCAGCTTTGTTTTCAGCAGTGTCAAAATACAGATTGGCCCATCTACAAAACTGGCTTAACCAGAACTGTGTTTAAATGTGACCTGACTTAGTTCTTAGACCAACATACACCAGGCCAAAGATTTGCTTTGGACCAGGTTAATTTTTTGAGTGTTTCTTCCATACTAGCCATGCAAGCATTCTTATACTAAATGTGTTATAAGCTGCATTCAGCCAGAGCTACCTAGTTTTAACTCCTGTGCAAAAAGGAGCAGAGGCACTTTGGATGTTCTTTGTCACCTGAGCATAAATAGAGGCTCCTTGAGCACGTTCAAGAGAACTACTGTTGTGGTTTGTAAGCGTTCCAGGTATGGATTTACAGGCAGAGGACTATGGATTTACTTTTTTTTCTCCTTCTCTATTCCCACCAGTTGCACTGCTTTACACAGTGCATACGCGCCGAGTTACATGCACACAGAAGGGGCTGTCTGGCTGTGTAATTGTTTCCCCAACAGATGATATGTGGCATCATCCTATCATTCTGCCCTGATTAACTTCAACAGGTTCCTCATTTTATGGAAGACAAGAAAGATCAGTACTTCATCTGGTCACTCTCTTACAGGATTATTGCCTCATTCTGTCCATGCACAGTATTGCCCAAATCTGCATGCTGTGGGCAGCCACGTAAGCCCTGACTGTTGTCCTCTCTACAGACCTAATTTTTCACTGACCATTCCTTGTAGCCATGCTCAAAATCAGTTTTACAGTTCAGATGTTGCCAAGTGATAGATTAGGTAACATTACCATTTCTGTTTTTCACTCATGGTGATAATTCTGCCTGTTTGAAGTTTGTCCTGACACCGTATGAAGTAATGCATCCCCTGTGTTTTTAGTTGCATAGGATGATATAATGTGACCTTCTGACACCAGACTATGGAAGATTCACCATAAGGGAGTTAGCTCTAAGGGGACAGGATTTGGGTGGAATCTCTGCAGAGTTTTGTTAAGGGAAAATGGGAGAAAACAGGATCGAGGCATATTATGGGAAATGTTATGATGAAAGAAAAAACCCAGACTCAAAACATGGACAATCCAATGTGCAACAAAGGTCGAACATTCACAGTCTAATCCAAAATCCTCTAGAGATACATGACTCAGGTGAGCACTGGTGTCTGTGAATACCCCTTGCGTAAAGTCATTTACAATTTCCAACAGCTTCTCACACCTAAACAGCTTTGAAACATATTTTATTACATACAGATGTGCAGCATTTTTAGACCTTGCAATCTGCAGTACTTCATGTTGTAATCGAACAGTATTGTAAAAAGAAATAATCTATGAAACAAATTACTCTTTCATCTGCTCCCTGTTCAGCCATGCTCTCCAGGCTTGCGTATGCCCCCAGGCTCTCTGGAATTTCAGATGTGTCCTGCTGTACACTAAGTGTGTGCTTCTCTGCAGACTCTGGGGTCCAGCAACAGGAATACCAGTAACCGTCTGCATGTTAGCGAATTGCTTGCGTTTTTTTTTTTTTTAACAGGAGGAATTTGAGTGACATTTCATTATGAGGAATGAACGAATTCTCCAAACTATTATATGTTGCTAGCAGTTTCCTGCTGGTGGGAGTAAAATAACTGTTCTTATCTTCCTCGAAGGCTCTTTAGACTAATACCATTGCTTTAAATGGTATTAGCAAAAGGTAAATTAGCAGTATGTACGATGTTTAGGATGGCATCCTGTATTCTTCTTGCAGAGAGCTGCACAATAGCATTATGTAAACACGGCTGTTATGTCTAGAAGACGTTTATTTTTGAAGTCAGCCTTTTGCACAAGTGCGTTTTTCTCATACTTTGTTAATTGGGAGATAATTAAAGCCAGGCTCAGCGTTGTGCTGCTGTAGCGCTCCGGCGTGCAGCTATGAAGCAGTAGCTCTGCGAAGGAGTCACGAAAGCGCAATGAAAGCGCGGTGCGCTGCGGCTCCGCGACGCTCGGTCCCCCGCCACTACCGGGGCCCGGGGCTCCCTCGGGACCTGCCGGCCGCTCCCCGGGGCGCTGCGGAGGGGCTCCCCCGCGGCTCCTCCGCTCGCCTCCTCCCCGGTCTCGGCCGCCGCGGCACGCCATGCGGACCAGGGGCAGCGCAGCCCCCGGCGCCCGCAGCTCCCGGGACCCTCCGTGCAGTCAGTTCCGCACCCTCCGCGGGGTTCTTACCCCCCCCCGCACAGTGATTTCGGCGTCTGCAAAGCGGGACGCGCCCCCTCGTTCACCCCGAACAGTCGCCTCGCCAGGGCTTGAGGCGCCGGCAGCGCGGAACTCGGCGCTCGCTGGCGCAGCGCGGGGCTGGCCCGGCCAAACCCGCGGGG
>VYZV01015583.1:386196-477314 GCA_013401275.1 Pandion haliaetus | reverse complement strand
TGTTTTTTTTTTTTTTTTTTTTTTTTATGGTTTCGCAAGTCTAAATTTATGGTCGTTGCTAGGTTTTTATTTTAAAGTTCCCTTTTTTATACTCTGCTGCTGCGTATGGAATCATTATATCAAAGGAAAGCTTCCTAATAGGATTAGTAGGTTTTTGTTCCCCGTGCAGCTTTTGACATTCCTTAAGTATTCTGTCTGGTAGCTCTTCCTGTTATGATTCAGTACAGGAGAATGTTTCAAGCATGTGCATGTGTACATATGTAATGAATCAGCTGGTCTAGGTTGGGGATGGGTGAGAAAATCAGTCCTGGTTCCTTTTCTTTCTCCTCCGACTTACTTGCTTACTGTATTGCTATGAAAGTTGGAGATCAGGTTTCCCAAGACAAACCTGCTCTTGGGCAACAAATTTAGAGTATGTCATTTATGAAACTCATCTTACAAAAAAAAAACCCACATGCCAAAGGTAGATGCAGTTTGCTGTCCACTCATCTAAAAAGGCTTTTTTTCCCATCTTACAGTGAATAATAGATACACTTTTTGATATGTAAAAATAATAATGAATTTAACTGTCTCATTGATCTTTTAATTTTTCTCTTTGTTTATAGGTGTAAAAGAAAATGTCAGTCAGCATGCATGAAAATCGCAAATCTAGGGCCAGTACTGGCTCCATAAACATATACTTGTTCCACAAGTCATCCTATGCTGATAGTGTCCTTACTCACCTGAACCTTCTGCGTCAGCAGCGTCTCTTTACAGATGTACTTCTCCATGCTGGGAACAGGTCATTCCCCTGCCACAGAGCTGTTCTAGCTGCTTGTAGCCGCTATTTTGAAGCAATGTTCAGTGGAGGACTGAAAGAGAGCCAGGACAGTGAAGTCAACTTCCATAATTCGATTCACCCAGAAGTCTTGGAGCTTCTTCTGGACTATGCATATTCCTCCAGGGTTATCATCAATGAGGAGAATGCGGAGTCACTGCTGGAGGCTGGTGACATGCTGGAGTTTCAGGACATTCGGGATGCTTGTGCAGAATTTCTGGAGAAAAACCTTCATCCCACCAACTGTCTTGGCATGCTGCTGCTGTCAGATGCTCACCAGTGCACCAAGCTGTATGAACTCTCTTGGAGGATGTGCCTTAGCAACTTCCAGAGCATCAGTAAAAGCGAAGATTTTCTCCAGCTGCCAAAAGACATGGTAGTGCAGCTCCTTTCCAGTGAAGAGTTAGAAACCGAAGATGAAAGGCTGGTATATGAATCGGCTATCAACTGGGTCAACTATGACCTGAGTAAGCGTCACTGTTACCTGCCTGAGCTATTACAGACGGTGAGATTGGCCCTCTTGCCAGCCATATACCTTATGGAGAATGTGGCTATGGAAGAACTTATCACCAAGCAAAGGAAAAGCAAAGAGATTGTAGAAGAGTCAATACGATGCAAGTTAAAGATCTTACAGAATGATGGAGTGGTCACTAGTTTGTGTGCTAGACCCCGTAAAACTGGCCATTCGCTTTTTCTTCTGGGTGGCCAAACCTTTATGTGTGACAAGCTGTACCTGGTGGACCAAAAGGCAAAGGAGATCATTCCAAAGGCTGACATACCAAGTCCACGAAAAGAGTTCAGCGCTTGCGCCATAGGCTGCAAAGTGTATATCACTGGGGGACGAGGGTCAGAAAATGGAGTCTCCAAAGACGTGTGGGTGTATGACACCCTTCACGAGGAGTGGTCAAAGGCTGCTCCCATGCTGGTGGCTAGGTTTGGGCATGGTTCTGCTGAACTTAAGCACTGTTTGTATGTAGTAGGAGGACACACTGCAGCGACCGGTTGCCTTCCAGCTTCCCCTTCAGTATCCTTAAAGCAAGTAGAACAATACGACCCCGTGACCAACAAATGGACCATGGTTGCCCCACTGCGAGAGGGAGTAAGCAATGCAGCTGTAGTCAGTGCAAAGCTTAAGCTGTTTGCTTTTGGAGGTACCAGTGTTAGCCATGACAAGCTGCCCAAAGTTCAGTGCTATGATCAGTGTGAAAACAGATGGACAGTACCAGCCACCTGCCCTCAGCCCTGGCGCTACACAGCTGCAGCTGTTCTGGGTAACCAGATTTTTATTATGGGTGGAGATACCGAATTCTCTGCATGCTCTGCTTATAAATTCAACAGTGAGGCATACCAGTGGACTAAGGTGGGAGATGTGACAGCTAAGCGAATGAGCTGCCACGCAGTGGCATCTGGAAACAAATTGTATGTTGTTGGAGGCTACTTTGGCATTCAGAGGTGCAAAACGTTGGACTGCTACGATCCCACGTTAGATGTATGGAACAGCATAACAACTGTGCCCTATTCATTAATTCCAACAGCATTTGTCAGCACATGGAAGCACCTCCCCTCATAATTGTGTGTATGTTGCAATTACAAATTATCAGGTAAGAAATGGCACCTTTGAATTCCACTGTAATAATGCTTTTCACAAAGCTTTTCAGCAGCAGCTCTAAGGAGGGTGGGTATACGCAATCCAATTTTACAGATGGGGCAACTGAGACATACATTCACAGGCTGTTGTAAGCCAGGTACCACCATGTCTGTGACAAAGCCAGATGCTAGAAGTAGTTTTCCACACATCTTGCACCCATTTCTCTTTACAGGGTCTTTTCCTCTATGATTTACATGTAAAGGACTGAACAAAGTCAGCATTTTCAACTTGGGGGGAAATGCAGATAATCTTTTGGAAATTGAATCCTGCTCTGCATTTAAATACAAAATGCACGCTAAACAATGGTTTGGTGCCCTTTTCCTGGTGATGGAGGCTAGGTCACTATCTGTATCCAGTAACAGTGCCCAAAAAAGATACTGTAAATTCTGATCTGAAGCCTGATAGTGAATTCACTTGAATTTCTGGGCGGACAGCATGCTTCTTCTTGCAGACAGCCTATGGGGAAACTTGCTGTCTTACGAAAGGTGTTTTACAGGCACTTCAGGCCTAATTTTCCATCTCACCTAGACGGCATCATTGCACCTGCATGAGCTAAGGTTGCATTTGCTCCACTGATATACTTTAAAATGCAGATTTTTCAAAACAGATATGGTCATATATGTTGGACTAGATATAGTGTCAGGAAGACATGTAATTAATATTGCTGGCTGAAATAATTACCAGTCTATAGCACACACTGTTCCAAAACAATTTAATTATACATAATGGGCCAAGCTCTTACTAGATGCAACTTCAGCATTGTATCTTCTCACAAGCAAGTCTGAATTTGGCCTTGCTTGTTTGGTTGTTGTTAATTTCTCATTTTTAGGAGGAGAGGAGAAAAGTTTCATGAAAAAAACCTAAAAAATCTAGGTACCTACACATATTGCTAATATTCTTCAAATCTTTTTTTTCATGCTAACTACTGTTACTTCAACTATTATTAATTTTTTCCTTATTTTTAGCTTTTCTAGAGTTACACCACGTAAAATAAGTCACTGACATTTTCCAGAACTATTAATCTGTATTTTGCAACAAATCTGGCAGACTCCCCTTAGTGTTGTGTTGTTCTTTTCTCCCACTCCCCCCTTGAGACTGTAGTACAGAATCACAGTTACCACCAGCCAACCAAACAAATATAGTGGCATGCTTAATCCTAAATAGTCCATTCTCTGTGAGTGGTAATTTCTTTTTGTATTTGAACAGTGTATAGTGTAATCATGAAGGCAAGCAAGTTAGAAGGAACAAGGCAAATAAATACAGTTGCAGTAATTAAACAAGCTCTGCATTTACATCAAGTTACCTAGAAGTCCAGACTGATGGAGGTTCTCCAGAAAATGGGAAGAACAGCTTGTGTGTAAAGACTTCCCTAGGTTCTTCTGTTTGGACAGATAATTATTTTTTTCCTGTTGTTTTTTGTAGCTGGAGACATTTGCCTGACTCTTGCAGTAAACACGAAACCCAAATGTCTTTGAAGCAGTGTAGATAGAAGTATACATCTAGAAATGTAGGGTGGTTGTGAAATTCCTTTCTCTGTGGTACACTGAGGATTCATCTTGTAGTTATCTTTCAGCTGACTGGGAGCTTTGATTGAGTAAAGAATGCAAGGGTGGGCCCATGCAAAGCAGCAGGTCAGTGTGGAAATCTAGTGTCAAACTGGGCTATCTTGTGCCATCAGCTGCTCTTGTCTCAGGCGGGTGGTTGTCTTGAAGACACTGCCCTCTCTCCTCCTCGCTTCATTTTTCCCAAAATTTCTCTTGTGAAAGCAGGGCGAACTCTTGAGACTTACCAGATCCTGGGTGCTAGGAGTAATCACACCCCCAACAGCCAGCAGCAAATGGAAGCCCTGACTTCTGTGCAGTGGCTTCCTTTCTAGCTCGGAACAACATCTTGATGTCTTCAGTTAATTTCCATTATTACTGACTTTCAGCAGTTCTGAGTGTTATCAGAGCAGCAGTATTGAATGCCCGGACTCAGGTCTGTGCCAGGAAAAATATTGACTTATTCTTCCGAGACTGACTTAATTGTTCTGAAGTTTACAGTACATGAGAGGGAGTGGTTTTTTTGGAAAAGAGTCCTCAGAATATAACGGTGCAAAAAGCTTTCCTTTGCTTTGCAGTATCTTGTTGAAAGCCATTATTTTAGCTTCACTAACACACAAGGTAACTGGCTTAACTAACATACAAGGTAACTTGGCGGAACACAGCCACAGACGGAACTCTCTCCAATGGTGTGTGCTCATCCAGCAAGTAGGGTTTTTTTTTCTACTGACTCCTGCTGCTTTGTCAGTGGGTGGGAGGGACAAAAAGGAAATTACTTCTGATTACCCTCTGTTTTCATGGTGCTGTGTGGCCCCACTCTGACAGCTTTTAGGAAGACTTCAGTCTGCTTTGTCTCATTCCTCAAACTTGGGGCTTTTGAGTAGGTTGGAAATTTCCCCCCCCTCCCGTTTTGGAATTGCTTATAATTTGTTGGGTTTTTTTTTTTTTGTTTTTTTTTTAAGTTTATCCCATGACAGGAAACATTCTTTTGGCATCAGTGTTGCTAGTCTGTTTCAGTGGGAAGAACAGCGTGCTACCCTGAAGAATGTCTAGAAAAGACTAATCAAGACTAAGTGCAGAGACCTTTTTTTAGACATAATGATGATAGTGTGTTTCAAGCCCACAGTTGCAAAGAGGCTTGACGCTCTGGGCTGTTATGTAGGCTGTGGTGTTTCCTGTGAGTGTTCCCTGTTGTTCTTAGACATCACAGCTTGAGAGATGTGGTATGTTCAAATGAACTGTGAGTTCACTGGAGCTCCTTTGCGTTGTAATGCCTCCTAAAATTCTAGCAGTGCTGTCAGAAATGACTGTGATGAGCTGATGATGGTTTGGAAGCTGGTGTTTTAATACAGCTTCACAGTGAAAAAGCAAAGCACAATCTCAGCGTCGAAAGGCTGAATGTCTTACTGAATAATTAATTTTTATAAAGGACTCTAGGATGGAATTATTGATGCGTGGTGCGTTGCTGTGTGAAAAGAAATGAGGCAGACTTCTGCTGTAATGAAAAGTAGATATGTTTTAAGTAGGAGGATTATACGTCCCTTTCTATATTGTGAATAAATTCAATTCAGAATTCTTTGTGGTGAATGGAGGCATTGGGGTGAGACACCTTCACCTCCCCTTCTGCTTTACTCCAGCCAGGTTTGCTTTGGCCCAGGGATAGAAAAAACTCTTTGCACTAAGTGTTCATGTGAGCTTTTGTGGAAGAGAAGTTGCACAAGATAATGCTCACTTAACACAAGTCCACAAACCTTTAAAATTTTGAGGGAACATAGAAATGTTGAAGTATGCAGGATGCAGAGCCCATCACATTGAACTGTATTGGGCCAGTTTGATTGAGGTTTCAGGTGACTGAACTTACAGCTAAAAAACTGAACAGCCTTTCTGGCGTCAGTAGGGTGGCTTGCAGCACAAGGCTAATAAATAATAAAGGCAAAATCTGACTCTAAATAATTATGTTTGTGGCTGGCTTATTTGCCACAGTAGTTGGCTATTGCACAGGCACATTGAGGTGGGGTGAGGGTGGGGAAGTCCATCAACTGGCCTAGTTGGCCTAAAAGCCTAGCTTTTAGATTTTCTTTGACATCTAACAAAAACCTGATGGTATATTGTCTCAGAAAAACCCTTTAAGTCTTTTGTCTCTTTCCCCCCCTCTTTCCATGCTTTTAGTTTACTCCTTTTTTGGAGAAGAGAATTGGAACCTTGGATCTGGAGAAACGATTTTAATGAAGAAAATGCATTCAGTGTCTCTTGCATTTGAAGAAAATCATCTGCACCTTGTAAATTATCAAACCTAGACATGAAGGAATGGAGGGAAAAAACTCTTCAGTGCTTCAGATCGTGGTTTAAATATGAATGGATGAACCTGTGATCTGGGCCTTGTGCTAGTAATTGTGGATTAATGCCAATATTAATCAGTCCTTCAAAGGAGAAAAAGAAGAGACAAAACTTCTCTGAGCTGTGCAGCACCCAGCACTCGTTTTCTGTGGACTCTGCTGTTTGTATGTGAAATTTGAAATCGTTGTCACCTCTCTTTGTGGTGGTTTGAAGTCCCAGCGCCAGCTGCAGGTGAAGCAGTCCACGTCTGAAACAGTGAGATGCCGCTGTGAATGAAGATACAGCAGTGTTGCTGCTGAACTCTGCTAACCGGAGCATGCTTGTCTGTGGGCAGTGCCTACAGCATCTCTTAGATCCTATGTTGCATTGTCCTGTGTGTAGTGAGTGACCTTCTGCTTGATAAGGAACAGACCGGTGGTGAAATGTTTTTGCAACAGTGGGGAACGAAAATGACATTCCCCAAATGCTTTTTGTTCCCCTTCCTCCCTGTATTTATAAGTAATTCAAACTGTCCCATTCCTGTTATGTTACTTGTAGATATAGTTATTTATTGTTCAGTGCTTGCATGCTGAAACAATGCCTGCAATTGTCTTCATGTTGCAAGGGCTTGTGTAAATTGTTGTATGTTTTGCACATTTTGTGATCGCTGACTTGCTTTGCTGCACAAAGAAAGAAAACTGTTGGGTAACAGTTGGAGGTGGGAGGGAGGGGTGGCTTCCCGGTCGGAAATGGAAGGATTATGAGGTAGAATCTTAAATTACACATACTAAAGGAAGAAGCCATGGAGGTCACTTTCTCAGGCCACCAGCTCCCCAGGTTGCATGTGGTGTGTCTTGTAGATGGTGTCCTTGCTACATTTCATTCGTTGGTCATGCCTTTCAATTTCTAATCTGGAAATAGCCAAAATCTCTTGCAGCTCTCTCTTTGTGCAGCTTCCCGATTGCAACGCAAATACTGTGGAAGAGCTTCCGGATACCAAGCCCAGATGAAGTCATTGTCCAAAGTTATTTATTTATTTATTGGGTTGGAGGAGGGTACCTACAATATAGCCACAATGACCTGAATGAGTGGAGTATGGTGATTCAAGAATAAAAACAAAAAACCTCAAGATAGGTTAGTGATGAAGTCTTTAAAAAAAAAAAAAAAAAAGGAAGAAGAAAGAAGAGCAGCAATTTTGCACTGACTGGATTGCCTCATGCACTTGGATTTCAGATGATCATCTGAGCAGCCAGGTGTCAAAGACCCAAGTGCTCTAGCAAAATTCTTATGGGGATAGAAAACCAAACCTCTTAATCTTAAAAATAGCCCTCAAACTCTGCTGCCTTTTATTTTCCTTAGCCAGGTGTGTCTTTAAACACTTGGTTGCTCAGAAGTGTTAGATACAATCCTGAGAAACCAAACTTTGATTTTTAAATAAACTCGTTTATCAGTCTGGACTTTGAGACAGAGATGAAGCTACTCTTTTTCTTCTGGATTTCAGAAGCTTTTGTTTCACAGGTGCTTTCTTTGCCAGATCCTGTTACAAAGCATGTATTGTATTGTGTTTTTTCCTAAATGTTTCTGGAGCCCAACTTAACTGGCACATTCAGTAACATGGTTGGTGTGTGCTGCCGGTGTAAGTAAACAGCTCCATGGGTGCATGCAAAACAAAAATAGTCACATTGGTGATGCTTGCCTTTCTCTGTGTGACAGTGATGTAGTTGTATTTGTGAAAGCTTTGTCATCTGAAAGTGTTTACACTGGTCACTGGAAGTTTTTCTGTGCTGCCTTACATTTGACTTGCTGTTTGGAGTAGACCCTTACATTTCAGAAACAGGGTATTTGGAGTTCTGTGAATACTGAGACAACATTGATTAATTAGCAAAGACATTAGCATTTTTTTAAAGGGTGAGGCCCAGCAGATTGTGAGCAGTTACAGTTCCTGTGGTTAAACTGATTCTTGAAGTGATAGATTTAAAAAGTGTTTAAACCCATAGCCTCCCCACTGCTTCCCCCTCTTCCCCCCCTGTCCCCAGCATTGGTTCTTTTCTCTTAGATGGCTTTTAAGCATTAGGAAAACATCTTAGGGTAGGTCTCCTTTCTGTATCCCTGTACTTGCACAGGTTGCACTGTTGAATCAAACAGCCTTGAATTGCTGTTGCCTTTCATCTTGTGGATCACTCCCAGCAGTGTAAAGGGAGCCATAAAGTCAGACTTCCTGTGCTTTGCATGTCCTCTCCCCAGGCACTAGTGACTGTACGAGGTACAAGGAAGCAAAGACTGGGTCCGCAGGGGCTCCCTTGTTTGAATAAGGACATATAGGTTTGAGATCTGTTTTCTCTGTCAAGCTGATTAGAGTCCAGACATGAAGCTGCACTGCATCTAACTACTTAGCTTATGAAATCTGTTCTGTAGCAGCATTCAACTTCCGAAAGTGGGATGAATTTTCTGCAGCTGTTTCCAAAGTTGTGGTCTGCTTTCAAGTCCTCGATTAATTCCTGTGTGTAGGCTGAAGGAAGCTGAAGTCAGGGTGGGCCTCTGGCTCTGCAGGGAATACGCTAGGTTCTTGCTCTTTGAATTGACGTGGGAATCCTGGCTAGCTACTTGACCATTCCAGTCCTGCAAAACACCCCGCACTTCGAAGCAAATGCAGTTCACAGGGGAGTGCACACAAAAACCCTGGCGTGAGACAGGAAGGTTCCTCTTATTTTGCAGGCTGGTTGCTGTAGAAACATACAACAAAGGACAGCCTTCCTCTTCTGGTATAATTGTGCAGCCCCTTTTCTCTACGTCTGACACCTGTCTGAATAAGAGTGATTAGAGCAGAATAATCTTCCCTTTCCTGGCTATTGAAGATGTGGTTCATGTGCTAAAAGAAAACTGTGCAAGTGAAGAATTAAAATTGTCTATGTTGTGTCTTTTTGTTTGCTACTACATCTTAAGGTTTTGTAAAACTTTCTTTTTTTTTTTTCACAATGTGAAACTGAAGGTCAATAAATTATTAGAGATTTTCTCTCCATGGAACATTTATTTCAAGTGTTGTGTCTTCCTCCCCTCCCTCCTTACCCTCATGCTTTGAATCCCTTATAATGTCCTTTTCATGTCTTCTTAATAAAAGCACATCAACAACATGCAGTTTACTGCTTTGGTTTAAGCTTCTGCTTCAGTTGCACTTCCCTTCCCTTTGTTCTGTTCTACTGCTGTTACCATGATCTGTATCTCAAAGTTCAGCAGTTAAAACATTTAAGAACAGGAAATGCAAGTTTGTTGGTGCTTGCAGTACAGTTTAGCTAGTGCCTGATATGACTTGGAAGCGCAATTAGGCATCTCGAATCCTTCCTAATTATTCTCAAGGCAAAAAATGCTGGCTGGGTGTAAAACATTCCAGTTCTATATAATGCACAAATATAGCCAAACTCTTTGATCTTTTAAGCTTACTTACATTTTTATTTGTATAAAGGGTGGTGGGTTTGGGTTTTTGTGTTTTAAATGCTATTGATTTTCTATATTGGCTTAGCACCTCTCTGGCCTTAAGGTGTTCCTGACTACTGTCTAGGTCTAAAATAATGTCATGCAGGGACATTCATGCACACACTGTGGAGGTTCAGTTGCTCAGGTCTGCTAAGTACTGACCTGCTGCCCTGCCTAGAAGAGGATTTTCCTCAAGCGTGCATCCATTGCTTTGGAGCAAAGGAATAGGGCCTTTTTGCCTTGCTTGGGTTGTTTTCATTACCTACCATCTCATCCCTTTTCCTATACAGCTCTGAAGGAGGAAGTAAAAGAGAAAGAGGCATCCACAGGTCACAGCACTGTGCAGCTGATGGTTCAGTTGCCATCACTAACTAGCCTGTACAGCGTGACTTGTGTAACTGAGCACCTGAGTTCCTGGCCCTGGAAATCAAATTGTAGTGCTTGTTTAGCAGAGATAGAGAAAGGCAAGGCAGTAGCAGGAAGTAGTGTTTTCTGCAAGAATTAAATTTTCTGAAATCTTCTAATCTACCTCTATTAAAATTCCTACAGCTGCACCCTGAAAGTCACAGGTTTCTTCAGGGTGTTTATTTGCCCAAAAGAGTTAGGGCCACAGTATTAAGTGACTTTCAGGCCTTGGCACTGTTCAGTTAACCTGTGTGTGAGGAGTTTGCAATCAGTCTTGGTTGGGGGAGTGGGACACTTACCTCGGAGGATCTTGAAATACAAAGGGTACTGGAAGAAATCAGCCTTCCTGCAGAACAGGATAAGGTTAAATCAGTTACAGTGCTCATTGCAAGCACTTTGCTAGACAGTAACCTGGGTTGTTGGTTTTTTTTTTTAATTTGGGTTTCACCAGGGTCTGGGATGCTTACAGCAGCACTGGGCATGAACACACTGCTAGTAGAGTGACTCACTGGTGTAATTTTCAGGTGTCAGGTTACTTTTTTGGGGACTTTTATCTGGTTATGCATTCAAACTCCTTTGCTTGGCTCTGAATGTGGAGGACTTCTCATATTTGAGGTCTGATATTTATGGCGAGAGTTTAAAATAGGTAATTACATTTAGATTTAAAACAGCTAATAATCTGTAAAATAGACACGTGCGAGGCATTGGCTCTGTTCATGGTAAGTATGAATACTAAATGCCTTGAATGATTAGAAAGGAATCGGCTCATTAGCATTAAGTATGGCTCCATCAAGCATACCTGGGTGATCAGCCCTGACCCGGGAAAGTCAAAGGCTCTGTCTGTACTAGTGAATTGAACATGCCTGGGAATGATCTCTGGCATTGAGACCAGTGGTCATGAAACAGCCATGAGCTCTTCAAGCAGCCCCTCGTCCTGGCAAGACAGTGTGGCTGTATGCAAAAAAGTCCTCCGGGTCCTGACCCCTGTCTGGGAATGCTCCAGAGGAATGCAAGTTTGCATGGGCCGAAAACATGCCGGGGCTCAAACAATTTAGCAGAACTGATGTTCTGCTGTCTTCCAGTGCCTGTGAACATTCCTGAGCGTGGTTTAATGTATTGCCGTTGTCCCAGCTGGGACATCTGCGTAACATCATGTTTAGGTCCTGGAGAACTGGGTGGAAGTTGTCTGACCCAGCATTAGTGACCTAAATGCTGTTGAGAGTGGAGGAAGGAATGCTGTCTCTGAGTCACCCAGACCTTGATAAGTGGAAAAGATGGGTCCTGAAGAGGCGGACATGCCGCTTCTTCAGATGCTGTGTCATGAAGCGTTGGAAGTGTGGAGAGAAGAGGGCGGGAGTGCCCACATGTAGTTAAAGAACAGTGGCAGTGGCCTGAAGGCTATGCCATGGCAGCATGATGTCTTTTCCTTCTGGTTTCAAAAAAAGAAAATGGAGCGGAGTCTGTCACAAAGAGACAGCTAAAGTGTCCATGTGGGAATGCATATATGTGCCCATGCCCTGGCTAGCAAGTACCAAATGAGACAAAGTTAAGTCTTTTTTGTTTTGAAGGCTCACTAGTCCCCAACTTTACTGGCCATATCATCATTTTTGGCCCTTACACCTCTGTAAGACCTGCATAATTTACTCCCCTCCACCGTGTGAAAGGCTGTGATCTGAAATGGTAATCTGGTCTATCATCTGTGTATGTGTATGCACATAAACCATGCAGAAACATAAATATCATAGGGAAATTATATGTTTATTCAAATCTTTACATTTATGTGTGTGTGTGGCATGAAGCAAAGTGCAAACTCCCTCAGTGGTAACATATGCACATACACAACAAGACCATCTGTCCTCTGTGTGTCTTTAATAATGGTCTGTGAATGTTAAAGTGTCACTATTTATTAGAAACTGTGCATTTCAATATGAGAATTACCCTTAAAACTAAAAATGTACATAAGGCATGACTGTGAATTAAAATGAGTAATTAAATAAATTACAAATGTCTTTCATAATCATGTTTAGGCTATACTTCTGGCCCGACAGTGCTCTGACAGTCTCAGGAAACCAAATTACACAATGTGTCCTTTTTTTGTGTGTGTGTGTGTCTAGTTACCCTAGAAACCATAATCTTTATCTCTAAAGCATGGGGAGCTGTGAAGGAGGCAAAGCCACTGGATTTTTTGCCAGGACCCCTCCTAATCCTACTCTTATGTTATCAGACATTAAGTTAATTACTTAACGCTTGTGTATTAGATGAAGTTCATTAAGTGTGCGGAATTTGTGGAGCCTGTGCTCTGATTCGGAGGTAAAGTTTATGGTTGACTGTGTTACTTAATTGCAATTATACATTTATATAAGCCAGAGTCACAAATACAAACTAAGATTTTACAATCTGCAGCTCTTTCCGTGAGATTTCAACATATCTCATCGCATTTCATCCCAACAACAGGTTTGTGAGGGAGCAAAAATATTTAGACCCAGCCTCAGGCTGGGAAGCCGGAGCATGGGATTTATTGAAGGGTGCAACAGGACTTGCAGCAGAGCCTCCTCGGGTCTCCTGATACCTTCTTCCTGGAGCCACTGCGTGTACTGTGTGGGTCAACGAGATGTCAGGCTGCTTTGGGAGACTGGCTGTGAAAACTTGTGGAAGCCCCATCCCTGGAAGTGTTCAAGGCCAGCTTGGATGGGGTTTTGAGCAAAGTGGTCTAGTGGAAGGTGTCCCTGCCTATGGCAGGGGGGTTGGAACTAGATGTTTAAGGTCCCTTCCAACCCAAACCATTCTGTAATTCTATGATTCTGTAATTTGTCATCTCATTCATATTGTTAATTGGCTTGAGAAGGGGTTAAACTACTTACAGAGATTTTGTCTCCGAGGACTAACAGAACTAGGGAGGACTTGCCACAGGGTAAACACAAGTGAGCTGGATTTTTATATCTTGTTGAAGGACAATGGTTCTTTCAGGCAGATGGTTACTCTTTAGCTAAAGAGTGCTGATAGCAAGCAGACAGGTTTAGGGACCTGCTGGTAGTAGAGTATTTACACAGACTCAAAATGTCATCCTGCTCCTCAGCATCCCTCCCAGTATGGAGAAGTACTGAGCAAAAGAAAGATGCAGGTCTGACTTTTTATCTTAAAGGCAATAGGCTTTCTTTTCCATTCCAAAAATAGAAACATCTTGTCTTACAAATACTGGAAAGAGTATTTTGAAGCCTGGGGATTGCTGTAAAGAGAATCAGGCAATGCAGCTTTTGTCCTAAGGCCAATGGTTCTCTGGAGTGGCCCCGCTCAGGGTTTGGGAAGCTGCTGGGTGAGTGGTCAGTGGATTGTTGGAAGTGTCCCTGGGCACATGGGATAGTGGTCTAGCTTTCATTTCCGTGCCAGTTTAGCTCTTACTTTCCTTCAACCCCATCTTTGCTCTTTCAGCCCATTCCTGTGTAAACTTCTCCTAGACCTGTCGCCCCAGCCCATACAGTTAGACAGGGGGAGCATCGGATCATGCAGACATTAGGAGGAAGGAGGTGAAAAGCATTTGGTGGCATTTGCTTACGTATTGCTGTCGAATGTAGTCCAGGAGCTGTATCCCACGACCTGATAATCCTGCAGAGGATCTGCCTTTGTCTCACTCTACCTGAATAGCAGAGCTTTAGACTCTTTCTCACATGGTTCACAGCTATTAGCTGTTTGCAACCCTGTTTGGCACAGGCCTGTATCTAGCTGTTTCTGGTGAACTTTGCAAAACCCCTAAAAATACTCATGTCATAAGGTAAGATCCGATGTGTTGTGTTAGCTAGTGTTTTGTTAGCTTTAAAAGGCTTTAGTCATCAGTGCTGATGTATGTCCTCTTCTGTTTAGCTGAAACATGCCTTTCCTTTTTGATCCTGCAAATGGGGTTCTGGAACAGTTGGGTACAGATGCTCTCACAGGGACTGCCTCACCCTGCTCATGGGAGTCCAAACACCCTCCCTGTTACCAGGGGTATTTTATGTTGGGATTTATTAGCTATTTTGCATTTTCAGCAAATATATTCGAGTTGATAGAAACAGTTCCCTTCTCCCCACTTCCCACACAGAAGAAAATACCACCCCTTTACTTACAAAGTAGGTGAATCTCTTTCCTCACCTGATGTTTTTTGCAGATGCTTTTTTTGCCAATCTCCTTGTGATGGACATTTGGTTTTCTTGGTTTTCTATACAAAAGTGGAACTTTTTTCCAAGGTATGACTTGGCAGCAGCCAGGAAACCCACCTGCTTGTGTCCTCCTGGCCACAGCTTCGCTGCGAGATGGGAACTGCAGGATGAGGGGACATCTGCTCAGGTAAAAAGCAGCTGCCTGTGGGAGATGCTCTGGGTGTGCAGCCCAGGAGGCAGGGATGGAGGCATTGCTAGCACAACTGGTGACTGCGGCACCTTGAGAAATACAGATTTTTTCCAACTGGAGCAGACCTAACTCAAATCCTCTGAGATGCTGAAGAAAAAGGGTTTCCTAGGGACCCAGAGGAAATTTTGTGGTGTTTCTTTAATGCTCACAGCTGCTGGACTAGTGGGCAAGGCTGCTATTTTTCTGTCTCACACTCTTCCTCCAAGAAAACACAGTATTTGTGTCCAAGCACCTCCACTTTGTTCACATCATGCAATGCATTTGGATGTTTCTATTTAAAAGTTATTTTATCTGATGCTATAATAAAATATGACTTTATTGATCAAAAGCCTGTGAGTATCTATGATCCGTCTCACTTCAGGAAAGGGAAGGGCATGCTTGCCTCAAGCCTCTGCCTTGTTCAGCGTCATGTCAAACTGCCGCTTGGCCTTTCTTGCCCGGGACCACAGACAGAAAATGGGGAGAAACAGCCTTGCTGTAATTGCTGGCCCTGGTGGACAGACGGCTCAGAGCTGATTGCAGGCCCAGAAACAGGGGTCATGGCCCTGGATCCTGACTCTATGCCGAGGCTCAACTTCAGATAACTACAAATGCAGCTGCCGATAAGCTGAGGCAAGTTTCCTCACTCCTTTCAGCTACTTTGGTCCTTGGAACAACAAGTCGTCTCTTTCTCCTGCTCTAATCCATTTCAAAGCTGCAAGGAGGAAAAATAGTTATGGTTAAAAAAAAAAAAATCACATCAAAAACTGGGATATGGGCTTTATAACTTCAGAAGTAAACTAGCTGGCTGTTTAAACAATTGCACAGTCAAGCCCCATAACAAGAATATTTAAATAAAAAGGTGTAAGTAATTTTTAACTTAGTTGGAATAGCAAAGAATGGATTCATTTTGATCTCTAATATAGATAAAGACATTTTCCTATTTGTGTTGAGCTATTCTTGTTAAAAGTTGGCCTGTAAAATCCCTTAGCTTTCCCCTGTCATCTCAGATACAACCTTTACCCTGCAAACATGTCGGTGTGTGCTTAACTTCACACAGCCTGAGTACACCTGTTGAGTTCAGTGGATTCATTAAGCAACCATAATGTTAGCATATGTCAGTTGCAGGACTGAGGCCCATGCTAACAGGAAAAAAATTCATGATGGAGCACAGCATGGTACTGATATAAAGGTTTAAGGGATGGCCAAACTCTTTAAGTTTTCTACTCAGGGCATCAAAAAGATTGTTCCTGTGACAAACAGAGATTACCTGCTCCTAAACAAACAGAGATTACCGGCTCCTTGTGTGCCGGTTTTGGCTGGGATGGAGTTAATTTTCTTCATAGTAGCTAGTATGGGGCTAGGTTTTGGATTTGTGCTGGAAACAGTGTTGATAATACAGGGATGTTTTCATTACTGCTGAGCAGTGCTTACACAGAGTCAAGGCCTTTTCTGCTTCTCACCCCACCCCACCAGCGAGCAGGCTGGGGGTGTACAAGAAGTTGGGAGGGGACACAGCTGGGGCAGCTGAGCCCAACTGACCACAGGGATATTCCATACCGTATGACATCATGCTCAGCATATACAGCTGGGGAAAAAAGAAGGAAGGGGGGGACATTCATAGTGATGGTGTTTGTCTTCCCAAGTAACCGTTACGTGTGATGGAGCCCTGCTTTCCTGGAGATGGCTGAACACCTGCCTGCCGATGGGAAGTGGTGAATGGATTCCTTAGTTTGCTTTGCTTGCATGCACAGCTTTTACTTTGCTTATTAAAATGTCTTTATCTCAACCCACAAGTTTCTTCACTTTTACTGTTCCAGATCTCTCCCCCATCCCACTGTGGGGGAGAGCAAGCGGCTGTGTGGTGCTTAGTTGCCAGCTGGGGTTAAACCACAACGGGGTGCTTGAACAACACAATAGACAGAAAGCAACGAAGATGGCTGGAAGAATCCTAATACAAAGCATATAAACAATACTATTTTAATAGTTTTAGATTGTCATTGTTAGAATTTATTTAGCTTTCTTTTCTAGCTATGCTATATTATTTTCTATACAGGATAAAATGGAGAAACATAATATGTGTTCACTGAAATTCCCCCTGTCTAAACAGTGGTTTAAAAAAATGTATAGAATAGTTTATAGCAGGTTGCCAACAACTATAGTGGCAGAGAGGGAAATGGCATTACTTTTTCTTCTCTGAGTAAATAGGAAGAGACTAGCTACTAAGTGATCTTGACAGTCCACTCTGAGAGTTCACAATATTTGTGAATAATTAGATGTAAAAGTATTAAATTTATTTCCTTCTGTTCTTATAGCCACGACAGCTAGTGATCCACCCATTCTCTGGTGCTGTTGAACACCAGCAGCACCTCTGATGGAGATGTGCTCAGTGAATGTGCTGTCGCTGTCAGCACTGAGCAAATCTTGGGATCAGGTGCATAGACTAGGGCTACCATCAGGCTGGAGCAGACAGTTGTTACTCTACTTCAGCATCCTGCATGGATTAATCACCTTATAAAATGCATGAGAGCAGTTGCAAGAAATCTTGCTGCAGGCATCTGTGGCATAACTATCCTTCCTGAGACATTTCATGTTGCTTTCCTGGATACAAAAAGGTTTCCTTGAAGTCACCTAGATTGACTACTGCCTCTTCCACAGAAGCCTGTGACCAGTCTCAGAGTTACTCTGTCTGCCAGCAGCAAGAGCTTGGGGAAATGCTCTGCCTCCACCTCATTTATCACCTGAGCCTGCAGCAAGGGACAGAAGATCTCAACCCAGGACCTGCACGCATGCAGGACCTGGAAAAAGGTACATGTAGTAATTTCACAGTTTTATTAGTAAAAACAGCTGAAAATGATTGTTTATCCAGCACGTTCAAGCATCACACCATCACTGAACCCCAAAATGAGAGAGTTTGGAAGTGGTCTCTGGAGACGGTGCAGTCCAGCCTGTGTCCCAGCTCCCAGCAGGGTCAGCCACAGCAGGTTGCTCAGGGTTATTGGGTTTGCGTGGCAAGGTTTTGGTAGTGGGGGGATTGCAGGGGTGGCTCTGTGAGAAGCTGCTAGAAGCTTCCCCTTTGTCTGACAGAGCCAATGTCAGCAGGCTCCAAGATGGACCCGCCGCTGCCCAAGGCCGAGCCCATCAGTGACAGTGGTAGCGCCTCTGGGATAACACATTTAAGAAGGGGAAAAAAAGTTGCTGAGGCACAGAAACTGCAGCCGGAGGGAGGAGTGAGAACATATAAGAGGAACAGCCCTGCAGACACCAAGGCCAGTGAAGAAGGAGGGGGAGGAGGTGCTCCAGATGCTGGAGCAGAGATTCCCCTGCAGCCTGTGGTGAAGACCATGGTGAGGCAGGCTGTCCCCCTGCAGCCCATGGAGGTCCATGCTGGAGCAGATATCCACGGGCAGCCTGTGGAGGACGCCACGCCAAAGGAGGCTGTGAAACCGTGGGAAGCCCGTGCTGGAGCAGGCTCCAGGCAGGACCTGTGGACACCTGGAGAGAGGACCCCCCACTGGAGCAGGTTTTCTGGCAGGACTTGTGACCCCACAGGGGACCCACACTGGAGCAGTCTGTGCCTGAAGGACTGCAGCCTGTGGAAGAGACCGACACTGCAGCTGTTCATGAAGAACTGCAGCCTGTGGGAAGGACTCACATTAGGGAAGTTCATGAAGGACTGTCTCCTGTGGGAGGGACCCCCATACTGGAGCAGGGGAAGAGTGAGGAGTCATCCCCCTGAGGAGGAAGGAGTGGCTGAGACAGCGTGTGATGAACTGACCACAACCCCCATTCCCCATCCTTGCGCCACTGGTAGCAGGGTGGGTAGAGAATTCAGGAGCGAAGCTGTGCCTGGGAAGAAGAGAGGGGTGGGGGGAATGTGTTTTAAGATTTGGTTTTATTTCTTATTACCATACTCTGGCTTGATTGGCAATAAATTAATTTTTCCCTAGGTCGAGTCTGTTTTTCCCGTGACAGTAATTGGTTGAGTGATCTCTCTCCTTGTCCTTATCTCGACCTACGAGCCTTTTGTTATATTTTCTCTCCCCTGTCCAGTTGAGGAGGGGAGTGATAGAGTGGCTTTGATGGGCACCTGGTGTCCAGCCAGGGTCAACCCAGCACACCGGGCCATGCCCAGTCAGGTTTGATTATCTCCAAGGATGAAAATGCTACAGCATCTCTGGGCAACCTGTGCCAGTGTTTTACTACCCTCACAGTAAAATATTTTTGCTTATGTTTAAGTGGAATTTCTTATATTCCGGTTTGTGCCCATTGCCTCTTGTGCTGTCACTGGGCACTGCTCTGAAGAGTCCAGATATGTCTCCACTCTCCCATCAGGTCATCGACTACATCTTTTCAATTCAGCTGTGTTTTAAAAATAGGCAGATGTTTCTCTTTTTTTAAAATCATTGCTGAAATGGCATTATAGTAGAAAGGATGTTTTATTGAAGTTGTTTACAATGAATGTGTATGGTTTGCATAAGCTAGTAGAGGCTATTTATGACCTATCTAACCAAGATTTGGTACTAAATTAAAATGAGAATGATGTATTGTAATACAGCTGCTGAATTTAGAGTTACTTGTGGAACAGGCAGTATCTATTAAATTACAAACTCCATGTATGTTACTATATGAACCCTGAATATATTAACCATGTATACAAGCTTCAGAGATATGGTCTGTTGCTATGCCATTTAAAATATATTTTCAGAATGTAATAAAATAAGGATGAGTCTTTTTATGATAAGGCAGACACCTAAAAATAAATATTATTTTATAGACAGGCTATATCTTTCCAACGGGCAAGGTAGATAGTCTCTGGGGAAGGGGGATTGGTTAGCAAGTACGTTAAAATGTGTAAAGTTTGGTGTTGTGGTTTCAGCTGGGATGGAGTTAATTGTCTTCCTAGTAGCTGGTATAGTGCTGTGGTTTTGAGTTAGGTATGAGAAGAATGTTGATAACACACTGATGTTTTCAGTTGTTGCTAAGTAATATTTAGTCTAAAGTCAAGGATTTTTCAGCTTCTGATGCCCAGCCAGCAAGAAGGCTGGAGGGGCACAAGAAGTTGGGAGGGGACACAGCCAGGGCACCTGACCCAAACTGGCTAAAGGGATATTCCATACCATGTGATGTCATGTCCAGTATATAAACTGGGGGGAGTGGGAGTAGGAGGATAGCCGCTCGGGGCTAACCGGTAGTCGATCGGCAGGTGGTGAGCAATTGCACTTGCATCACTTGTATATTCCAATCCTTCTATTATTACTGTTGTCATTTTATCAGTGTTATCATTATCATTATTAGTTTCTTCTTTTCTGTTTTATTAAACCATTCTTAACCCATAAGTTTTACTTCTTTTCCCGATTTTCTCCCTCATCCCACTGGGGCCAGGGCAGCGGGGGGCAGTGAGTGAGTGGCCACGTGGTGTTTAGTTGCTGGCTGGGGTTAAACCATGACGTTTGGAAGGAAAATATTTCTTGTTATTAGCTCGTAAGTGTCCCTTTCTGCCAGTAGCTGAGCTCTTGATTCTGTATCTTTTTGGTAATGTAGTGCTCACAAAGAAATTAGTAGGAAATGGGAGTGTGTAACAGAGCAGGACTTACATAGACCTATAGCCAACAAAATAAAAAATTTACTTATAGTGCATTGTTATGGCACTGATACATTGTAGGCAGAGAAAGTGTTGCTGCAAGTTCTAAAAGGACGGTATGAGAGGCTTTGTTAGGAGGAATAAGTTTATTAGCAAGTGAGTAAATAGCGTATTGTGTTTGACACAGAGAGTAGAAGAGATGGTTTATTCACCAGCCCAATGTGTAGAAATGAAATGCAAATCATCAAGAAAAGCATCAGCCCTTATGAAAATAATAATTTCAGACATAAGCCTTCCTGTTGTGTTTCAGATCTCCATACCTCCGCTTCAGACTCACTCTCAAAAAAACACATGCACACTGTTGTGCAGCTGGAGGGTGGCAACAATGGTACTGTGGGGATTTTTAAGATCAAAAGATTGTTTTTATTTAACTGGATAGTTGTAGCCAAATACCTTATATTTCTATAAGGATCAGGAAGGAAAAAGTGCTGCTCAGCCTCCACATGTTATTAGCTAAATCATCAAACCAAAGCTACAAAAACAGTTTGCCATGAAGGCAGGACAGGCCGTCAGATAGTTAACTGCTGATTTACTGGTAAATTAAAAAGTGGGTAAGTTAACCTGTGTTACAGATCTGAAAGAACTAGTTGCTTGTGTTTTGTCTTGACTGTGCTGCTGGCATTGAGTTAATATTTCCAACAATACTCCTGAAAAAAAAACCAAACTGGAAAATTGTGGAGTTTGCCTTGACTGTGGCCATTGACCACAAGCAGTCTCTCAAGCAGGTCTATGTGGGTAAGGCGATCTCCAGAACAGGGAGAATTTTCTAGGGAGCAGCCCTTGCAGATTCAAGACTCAGATTTATCTTTGTTCCCCTCTTCCATGAACTGTAGCCTTCCTCCTATTGTTTTTGTCCCCCCATGGTTTAAAAAAAAAATATTTTTAACCAAAAAGCTGAATGTTGTTTCTTCAAGATATCCACCATTCAATAAACATGTTTAAAAGAGTCTTAGATGTTCACTTTTTTGTCTTTGCATTAAAAAAATGTGATCACAGTGATATAGGGCACAGCTACAAAGGGATTAATGAGTTGTAGAGAGTTGCTAGGTGTATCTGATCGGTGCACACCCAATCCCACTTTCCTCTGATCATGCACAATCTCTCTGCAGTCTTCCCAACAGGGTGCCTTTTGTTCAAAAGCCCCATTGGAGGTATTCAGGAACTAGAATCTCTCTGCCTCCAATGGAACAATCTCCAACTTGCTGGCAATGTTGAAACTGGCATTTAATTCAATTTAAAAACTGGTCTTTATTAGCTTTAGAAACTTGAAAACCTCTTATGCTGCGATTTCTCCGCAAAAGACATATGTTTTTAAATCTACAGGAGTGTCTGCACACTGTGAAAATGTAGCATTACACAAACCCATGTCCTCTGGTCAGGACTTGTTCCTGACAGCAAAGCCAATAACATTCAAGGTCTACTGTTATTGCTAAAAATCTTAAATGTACATCCAGTAGAATTAAGTGAAAACTGTTCATTTTTGGTTATGAAGACTAAAAGGGTGGAAGAAGCTGACTGTTCTTACCGTATAATCTCTAAAGGATAAAAAGAAGTCTCTCCCATCTGGAGGCAACCATAACTGTATATAATTTAATCAAATTATCTTGTTTGTATCATACCATTGCCTTTAAATGTTAATTGTTGATAATGTTACAGAGGACATATCTCAGTCATTCTGCCCTGTGTTTCCAGGGAGATGGAGCTCCTTGGGAAACACCAACTGATGGCTAAATGTGGCTGGGAACTGAAATTCAGAGCTTAAGAGACCCTCCCAAGGATATACAACTAGTTAAATGTACAGCTAACTTCAAAGGTCACACTGATACCTAAGCAAACAAAAACCTAAAGAAATGTTTTCCTTTTCTTTGGACCTCTTTCTTTACGTTTTAAAAGCAATTTTCTGGAATAGCCTTCACAAATACCCCCTTTTTCCAAGCCAGAATTTTTCTTTACCTGATGCCTCATGCCTGTTTGTCCTAAATGCTGAAGACATGGTTACACGCTTTGAATACACTCATGGTTTTTGTCCAGTTCATGATGGAGTATTGAATAGCCTTTGCTAAAGAGTGGTTAGTACTGCTTGACTGTACATGCTATCAGCAAGGAGGAGTTTGGGCTGTATATGACTGCTGTTGCAGGACTTCACAGGGTTGTGCAGAGGGGATGCTCTGTGACCTGTGTATATTCTGCCCTGTGAATAATGGAAGGATGAGGTTTCATCACTTTTTGATGGTTTTGGTCACCAGAAGGTAATGGGGAACTGTGATGCTCTCCAAAGTGAAGGTGGGTCTTTGTTAGGCGCTGGGACTTGCTGGGAAACATACTTTTTGGGAGAATTTGGGAGCAAAATGAAAAGGCTGCTTGTTTCCCAGAGGAGAAAGGAAGGGCTGAGAAAGTGGTGGGATGAGGAAACATTTATGAAAGATGGCCTTTGTCAGCAACTTTCACATCTTGATTGATGCTGGGCGTTGGAGTGACTTACACAAACAGAGCAAGCTGCATGGCATTGCACTTCGCTGACTTTAACCACAGCAGGGTTTGCCTTTTACAGGTTGTGATCAGTTTTTGATCAGTGAATTGAGACAGATAATTCCTGTTGGAAAGTATGCAACAAAGAGGTAAAACATCCCGTTACAAGAACAGAACCTGCTAATCAGTCAATAATGTATATAAATCAGTAATATTTAGGAGAATGTGAATTTGCCCTGGCAGAAAGTATGCCTAGACCTGTTGTAACAGTTAAGCACAACAGATTAGTGGTTTAGTTTACTGGCAAACGTGTAGCCCATGGGTTCTAGTTTGCTCAGCCGTGGGAAAAGGCCAGGTTGTCAGTCCTTCTTCTTGCCAGGGGAGAAGTGACGACAGCTGAAGATTTACTTGTCTGTCACACTTCCCCGCTATGGATGAGAAAGGAGTCCAAAGGGAGGATTAAATAAGCAGAATGACTGAAAGGAGATATGCAGGGAGGGCTGAGGGGGTTGAGGTAGAGCTTTCCAAAAGCTAACCTAGCTGGTGGAGAAAGAAACTTCCTAACAGCCACGACTATACAGAGGACAGGGGGTTGTTCAAGCCAGCGCAGATAGGAGACTATGCCTGCTGGAAAAGCAAATTACTATGAGATGGCAAGAGACAGGAGCAAGGCAGAGGGCCTTCTGAAGACCAGGAGTGTAGTTCTGGGCTGAATTCAGGACTGTGAACACAACCAGCATAGGGAACATGACCATAAAACTGCTCTTGTCTGTGGAGACCTTTTGTGCAGCCTCTATTCCAAAATACTCAGCAAGATTTAAGCATATGAAAAAAGGCAGCTGATTCAGGTACACAATGCAAATGGTTAAGATGCTTTTGTATCAGATTTTATCCTGGTTTCATGCTGATCTGCTAACCTATCACAGTAGTCAGAGACTGTCTTCATAAAGCTGCATTGTGATGTGTGACTCTTGCGGTTCCTGGTGTATCGTCAACTCACCAAGTACCGCAGGTGCCAGGCTGGTATATGCGTCGCTTCCCCAGCACCTGCACATGAAGGTTGGGACCACCTGGGCAGGAGATGGGACTTTTGTGGGAAGGGAGAACTGGGGCGTGTGGGGGAATAAGTAAGAACAAGGTTTTAGAAAACTGTGAAATTAACTTCCCTTGAATCAAACACCCATTAAACTGCCTTTGTGCTTACATTTCCTCAACTTCTCTAAACCAAAGCATAGCAACCTGTGTGTATATGTGCATGTATAAATACAGGCGTATACCTACAAAGCACCCCTTCCCCTCATACTCAGCTGTCCTTTGCAACACCCATGTGCGCTCAGCACACTGCTTGAAATCACTTGGTCATATGCTAATAAAAATGGTGTAAGAAGCTGCATAGGACAGAAGAGACATCTGCATTGGAATTGAATAAATCTTTCTAATCTTGGCTGTCAGGTAGAGAAGCATAATCAAATTAAATATTACATTATGCAGTAAACTACTGCAAACACCCAGAGTCCTACATTTATGAAGAAGGATGCTGCAGAATTTTTTTTAATAACTAACTGGAGAGAAATGGCAAGTGTCTATGATATACTGCAGCTAGACCACCACTTTTTCTGTTCATGGCCTGGACTGACAGAAAGTTGTGTGGGAGTAGATAACATTATTCTAAATCTGAGGAATTAAGCCTTGTAGAGGTGCAGAGTATATTAGCTGAAGCAGTAGCAGCTTGTGCTTGGACTGTACTGACCTGCACACAGTGTTGCTTGTTGGCTGGGGGCAGGAAGAGGACTAATTTCTGTCTGACTGAATGACATCCTGCAGACAATTCAGCACTGGATCTGCAAGAACTTACCTTTAACTGATTAGATGCATTAGCAAAATGTTTTAAGATCTTGGCTTTGGAAAGTCTGACTTTGCAGTTTAGTGTTAGGATCTAACATGCTCCTCTGGCTGATATACCTATTTTGTGTCCACTGAAATGGATCCCAGAAACCAGGTGGTTTCTATTGTATTTGTTGTTATGACAGGTCCATGAGGGAAGGCTCCATGCTGTGCATTGGCAAAGAGGGACAGAGAGTCTTATGCTGTGATAAGAAGGGGTGGCGTGGGACAGAAACAAATCTTGATCTTCCAGAGCCTTAAACAGCATCCAGACTGTCAGACCACCCTTACTCTGAAAATTAATGAGCTCAATGGCTAGAATGAAGCACAGGAAAGTTTGTTCAAAGTGAAATAATGTTGACATCTGAAGACATCACATACATACTTTTTTTGTCGATCGGTCTGACAGTCATAAAGTTGTACTAATATTGCAACTGTGCTAATCTGTCCCTTACTGCCCTTCCACCTCTCTCATACAGTATGTCCCTAGACACCTGGAGCATGCTCAGGGTTCCCTGCGGTGTTGATAACGGAGTGACCTTCCATGCAGCCAGTGCATGTGAGAGCCCAGGTGCACCTGCACTGTAGCCCATTGCCCACCCCAGCTGGGGCATGGGGCTCTGGTAAGCTCAGTTGTGCCCAAAAAGCTGTTAGGAGACGTGCACCTTCCTTCTCACCCTCAGCTGTATCAAAGGGAACAAGACATTTCAAAACACAGGCACTCATGAGCTAGTGGGTAAATGTAAATCTTTGCTTTTGGTTAGAGCCTAACCAATAATTTCAGCCTCACATTCTCACTCTTTTTTTTTTTTAATGTCTGTTCTGAAAGGGCTTAAGAAACAGTCTTTAATTAACCAGTAAATAGAGTGTCTTGCCACTAAGGAGGAGATTTAGAAGATCCCTTTAATTACTGGACCCAGATTTAAGTTTGATTGCAAATACCAGTTTGCTCCCTGTTCATGTGAACTGAGGTGCTGGTAAAGTGTTATGAAAAGCTTTCCTTTGCATCATCCCTCTACTCCAATTGAGGCTGCTATTACAGAAAGGGAGGACTTGTTTAAATCCACATATCCATGTAGTTCTGTTGTTTGAACTGGAAAGGCAGGTGAAATTGGATTCACGTGATGGCTTGTGAAATTTAAAGCGGACTTCTCATGGTTGATTTCTCCTTGTTACATGATTAACGCCTCACAGTGTGTCTTGACAGTCCAACTGTACAAGCCAGAAGTTGACCAAGAACCTTGTTATGTTAAATGGATGCTCTAGGTCAAGGTTCATAGGTAGTTCCAAGAACTTCCTAACTGACAACATTTTTCTAGAAGTCCAGATGGTGAGCTGCTTGTCTGGTCTTCCAAGTAAGCACTGAAGGCTGTCGATGTATTTCTATTTTCCTCCCATGCTTTGCCCCCCTCTGCTTAGATATATAAAATTATGCTAATCCTGCTTCTCTCAATGCCCCTCCTTTTTGGAACCATCTGGTTTAAATTTTGCTTACCTGCTTAGTGTGAAACAAGTCTTCTCTGCCTGACTGCTTAAGGAAGTCACAAGTCATTAACAGCTTATGTTAAAGTACCTGGTGGGAATATGCACTCTGCCTACAATGATATGTTTTCCTAAGGTGGGAAAAAGATGTATTGAATGCTGCATACTAACAATGATGATTGAGTTAGGGACATAGCTGTAGGACTTTGCCCTGACCCAGAAATTATTTACAGTTGCCTGGAGAAAGTCCAAACTGGTGTAAAATACTTCCATTTGAAACATCAGATCCCCTCCAGCAGCAGCGTCACTGGAGTTGCTTGCTCCCAAAGCCAGAAGCTGTTGTTAGAACAGGTTTTACCAGTTACTGCAATTCAGAGAACAGTTTAAATAGTTATGTACTAGTGTTGCTGGATTAATCTGTGTGAAAATACCCCTATTGCTCCAGTCACCACCACAATGTGCTAGGATGAATCTTTACCTCCGTTTCAAGAGTTGTTGAGCTGCATTGGTGCCTGGGGTTAGCCCAATCACTGCATCAGCAGCAGTAGTGCCTGAATTCCCAATTCTACAAGCATGGGATTGAGAAGAGCTAAGGGAGCAGGAGGAAAATGTTTAACTGGAACAGCTGTGGAAGAACACGATGAGGTCCTGTGTCTCTTTCTTCAGGGGAATGCTCTCCTGCTGTTTCTCTCTCTGTTGCTTCAGGGTATATGTCAGCCAGCTCTGCTTTTGGATGTAATTCGAAAACAGCTAGTAAATAATGAGCTGCGGAGGAGAAGGCTTTCAGCTCTTAGTAATGGCCAAATTATGGAAGGAATAGAGAGGATCAATGGGTATTGTTGGACAGGAAGGGAACGGGGGGGGTGGGGGCATTCAGTAGTAAGTGGTGGGGAACAACACAAACAGAAAAGATCCAGGCCTGCTGGCTTCACATCATAGCTGGGATTAATGGTTGCAATATCTCTAGCTATTATTAAATACAACAAAAACAAAATGTAATTTCTTATTGTTGTAATACCATATGTCAGGATATCCCACCCCACACAATGAGATCTGCCTGGTGCATGCAGATGTTCCAACGCAGCCCAGAAGATGAGTTCTATGCCCCAAGCAAGATGTCCAGCATGGGAAACAAACAGTGAGTGTTGTCAGATGTCAGAGTGTAAGGAAACAGTGGAAAGATCAAGTGGAGATACATTTCAGTGGCTTTGCCATTATGCTGCTGCAGAGGAGTTACGGACATCAGGCCATGGCTATTGATTCTTAAATGCTCATTCTGAGGCCTACTGCCACATTTCCAGTTCTTTATTGTCCTTAGCAGGGTGTGATGGGAATGTCTTATTTTCCTTGCTTCTCTGAAATCTGCTCAGAACTGGCTAGAGTGAAAGCAGGTCAGAGAATGTATCAGCCTCTGATTTGGCCTACCAGCCAGATTTCTGCAACAGTGTCTGTCTCTGATTTTCGCTCAGAGATCTCTTCAACAGCTCTTGATGTTTTAATGTTATTCCAGGTTTCATATCACAAATGTTGAGGTAAACTTTGGTTTCAAAGGAATTATGACCAAGTTTTCACTGGAGGAAGAAAAAAGGCTAATAGCTGAAACTGATTTTCTTAGATAAAACAATAGTAGGAAGGTTGGTGACTTAGGCTGAGATCTCATAGATCTCTGGTTAGAATTGTCTGAAGGCCGTTGTTTCTCATATGTGAGCTCAAAATGGATTCCCAGTAGGCTGGTGTCAATATTGCAGAACTGCATGAGAGTTCTCAAACCATGGGTATGTGAAGAAGTCACTGGAGATAACAGGTTACTCTACATCAGCTGGTCTGCAGGTTCCCATGCCTGCTCCTCCTCCATGGTGGGGGTGAGATAGTTTGAAATTGTGTGCCCTTTGATGAAAAATGGATGGACCAGTTTGCATTTGCCAAGTGATATTGTGGGGTGAAAACACACATGAATGGGCAGTTTCTGTGGGAAAAAATTGATGACTGCTAGCTTGCTCCTCAATGGTTACATGTTATGTGTCTGTCTCCACAGTATCCATGGGAGTATAAAGCAGAGCGCAGAAAGTGTTAATGGCTATGGCAGTTGTGTTGTATTGCATTGCTCTCTCATGTGAAGGGATCCATAGTAGTGGGACCTAAAGCAGTTACTGATTAAGATATATCTTCTCTTGTCTAGAGGGAAGATGGGTGCTTCCAGGGCTATTAATCCAGTTTACCTTCAGAATATCATAAAAACAGCAATCACCACAATGCCTGCTTCTGTCTCATTAGTATATTGGCTGCTAATGGTCTTTAAACATAAATTCCATACAGAGAAAAACACAAAGAATTCCTCAGCTCTTTGAATCTTTTAAAAAGTGCAACTATTTCCATTTAGAAAATTTGCTCTTGCTCAGCCTTATCCTCATAGTCATCAGGCTGGCTAGATAAGCTCTTAGTCTTTCATCTATATAATATGTTTTTGGCCTGAAGCAAAACTTGAGTTGCTCAGTAATGTCAGGAGAACCACACTAAAATAAACATCCACTTCTGATGTCATTTCTCCAAGGCTTTCCTTTGTGTGCAAAATATTCGAAGTCCAGCTGAAAGTTGGGGTAACTTCTTCAGGCAGTGGCTTTTGCTTTCCTGTTAGGAAAAGACAATTACAAGGACTATCACTCAAAGGGACAAGGCGCTGATTCTCCTCTCATTTCCACCAGTCTGGATCAGGACTAATTCTACTGACTTCAAGGATTTAGTCGCTGTGAGGGAAGAATGTGGATGAAAAGGTGCTCATAAAGCTGCAGCAGCATTTTGATGCTGATGAGCACTGTTAAACACTAGCAATCTGTAGCTGCCAGCAAGTGGCTTTCTAGAATTAGCGAGGGTGCTCTGAGCACAGCAACAATCAAGAGTTCACTTGCACCAGGGCCAGGCTTTTAAAAGGATATTTGATAAAATGTGTACCAGAGTCTTTCCCTGCTCGACCTGTATGGCCTTTTGAAAATCCACTTCTTCTGTTCTGTTTTGCTTATGTGTTTCTCAAGCATTGATCTTTATGGTGGAGTTTAACATTTCACTTCCTATCTTACTTCCATCCTGTCAAATAGAGTTTCAAATAACTGGAGCCACTTGTCTTTCATGATCAAAGTGATACAGAGACTTGTGTTTTCAAGCTTTCTTGGCAACATGTCAAGAACAAACCCTTCTTGTGTGTAATATATAATAATATGATTAGTTGCATGGATGGTATTTGTTTGAAGACAGGGTAACTGCGTAGATTTTAGGAAGGTCTTGAGAGATACAGTTTAAGGAACACAGGGAAAACTAAAATCAGACACAGAGAGACTTAGCTTTGCTACAGGGAAACAACACATTCATATACTGCAAGGTCAGATAGGAGTTTATGATCTCATCATTTGACTGGCTATATAATTTAGGCCACAGAATGTCATTTAGTGTTTCTTGCAGTGAGAATTAATAGTGCCCTTCATGAGCTTTCCTGATTAGTGAGAATTGCTTAGTAATTTATTTAAATTCAATGGCAATCAGATAAAATGCAGAGTAAATTTACCAGTTATTTTCCTGATTTCATATGCAGTGGGGTCAGTGACCTGCAAACCCCTTTATGATTCCTGTGTTGTGAGAAGAACTCAAGGGCTGAAGTCATGGTGCCCTCTGAGTCTCAAGAAAATCTACAGGTCAATAACCTTTTATTTCTGACCTTTTAACTGGCTCTAGTGGGCCATGAAGACCTAAATGCCAGCTCTTTCAGATTCCTGGGAAGCTTCAAGCCTCTTGAATCTAATTCTCTCTGAGAGTTTTGCTCTCATATATTCAGGTCACTGATATTGCAAAAGCAACTTGCAGCCATGTGTGAGGGGGAAGCTTTGGGGCATCCAGTGTTGTGCAGCTAGTGCTACATGATGAATTCAGGGCAGTCATGTGGCTCAGGAATTACACTTCTGCCTGGCAGTAACTCATAGCTACGTCTCACCTAGCCATGCCTTTCTAGGGAGAAAAACAGTGATGCAGATTGCTCGTGTTTTATCTGGATGAGGCCAATGAATCCACCAGTTTCAGAAGAGCTTCCCTCCAACTCCGCTGTGCTCACCATTATAAACTACCGCTTTTTAGTCATCCTATCTTTCCCTTCTTTCTAAGAATGTCTTGTCTAATTATACTAAAATCAATCAGCTATTCTCCTAACTGTTGTATTAATCTCTGTTCTGCAGGCTTCCAAAAAATGTTGTAATTGCCTCAGGGCCATTTTGTAGACAACTTCAAGACATGTTGACTTTGAGGGATGGAGGGTGAAACTATAATTGTGTTCAATAGCACCAGTGTGGAGCCAATCTACTGGTGGAAAAGCCACATGAAAGAATAAACGTTACCCTTTTTTGACCAAAGATATCAAGGAATAACCCTTTTTAAAATTAATTTATTTTTCCCAGAAAACTGTCTTGAAATCAAATAGGACCTATGTTTTAGGGTCTTTTGTACTCCAGGTAGCAGAATGGAAGTCAGGAGTTATTGAAAAGGCTGAAACCAGGAGTTAACCTTTATGAAACTTGTCTCTTCTTCACTTTTTTGAACACCTGCATACAGATGCATATACACACACATCCATACTGAATGGGGAAATATTGTCATACAGTTATACTCTTTTATTCTGTTTTCTCCTCCACCATCAGTTAAAGCAGCCATTATCTGACTGTAGGGTAATGGTCTCCCTCCTGTCTCCCAGAGAAGGGAAGATCCCACGGAAATGGCAGCACCCATCTACACTGATTGCTCCTAGTGACTTCCCAAGCAAGAGTGTGTGGGAACGTCACACTGGGACCACCTTGGGGACCTCCCTCAAGACCAATCCTACTAGGCACTGAGGCTGTAAGCCTTGCTGGTGTTGCAGATGAGGACTTCTCTGCAAAGCACAGAGGGGCCAATGCACTTGTGTGCACTCAGGTGGATCACAGGTACTTTCTAAGTGCCTGCAGCAGCATTGGTGTAGAGGGAATAGCATAGTCCAGAGTTATGGCTGTTACTTCAGAATAGGTCAGCTGCTGCCTACACTCCTTTGTTGGCTGCTCTGGAAGGCCTCCTTCTGCTTCAATATAAATGTGTGTGGGATACTGTGCTGTGACCCTGGTATCCATAAGGGCTTTCCTTAAAACTGAATAGTAAAATCCCATTTACACATTCAAAAGTTGACATTCCCCTCATCTTTCTATTTTAAGTGAGTTGGTATGTGTGTTGGGCTGAGTTCTGGAAGATCAGAAAAAGTTATTTTTACTGCTAAGGAGGCCATGGGATGTTTGTCATTGGAAGTTTTTCAGAACAGGTTAGACAAACATCTGTCAGGAATGGTTTAGGTAGAGCTGAGCTTGCCTTGGGGCAGGGGGGCAGATGAGGTAACCCCTTGCAGTCCCTTTCAGCCCTATTTTATACAATCCTCTGCCACCTTACTGGAATGCAGTTGGTGTCCAGTTTGTGCAGAACAATCCACATGTGGCATAAGAGCCTGAACTCCCTGAGCACCAGTAAGCCATACGGGTTTGGGTGCACTGTGGGACTTGGCACTCAATGCTGCTTTGGCAGGAGGTTCATTCAGTGTGGTTACTGCCTTCAGCGCAGTCATTCCTGACAGTTCATAAGGAAAAAGGCAGTCGTCTTTACTAGAGCTGTTAGGAGCCTAGGGTCAGAATAACAATTCCACGTACTGCAAAATTGCCTGCTGTGGTTACTCGGGCACTCACTGGTTGTGAGGTTCAAGCAGACCAAGTTTCTAGGGTCGCGGTTCTGGGTCACTGGAGAATGTAGCAAAATAATTAATTGATCTTTTCAGGTTTGGCTAGCTGGGTCACTGAAAACCAGTTAGTTTCTAGGGAGTGTTTCAGGGCCATGGGATCCTAAAGCATCTGTGGCCCTTTTGTGATGGTCCATCACACTAAAAGCCTGGAGGAGTCTCAGCTATGACAGCTCAACCTTATCTTTCCACCCTGTTCTGAACTGGGGTTATACTGGGACAGGCCAGTGTGGGCAGAAGTCTGTCTGTCCAGTGCTGTCCAGACTTACGGTTGCGGTTCTTGAGTCAACTCCAGGATTGGAGGATGACAGAACACTTGCCACCTTTATCCACCCTCTCCTTACAGGTGCACAGACCACTACATCTAGTTCCCTTGAGGAACAAATCTATTTTGTGTTCAATGTTGTATTGAGGGCTGGATCTTCTTAGGAATACTCTTGAAATAAGCTGGATCTCTTCAAGAGAGCCACACAAGTGTCAGAGTAGGATAACCACTAGGTACCTTTTGGCTTTGAATTTTAATATGCCATGATTTTTTTAATTCAGGGAGGTGTATCTTGTACTGGCCCAGCCTGCTGGTTATGCAGAGACAGTCTAAACCAAAGTCTGCTGAAATGTATAGCAATCTTTCCATGGACTTTGGTGGGATGCCAGGAATATTGCTGCCTGAGACAGAGTGCTGCTACATAGGAAAAAAGCCAGGCTTTAACTTCAAGAGCTTGCACACACAGTCAATGAGACGTTATTTGCATGACAAGATAAATAGTATCAGCAAAGTATAAGGATAAACTTCTGCCTGTCTCAGAGAAAGTTCTTACTAAGGCTGAGTTGGAAAATGTTCCTGTCATGAGAAACATTACTGTAAAATGCTGATTTGTTGAAAAGGAAACTTTCCTGAGAAACATATCAGCTCTGTTGAAGCTATGGCTAGGAAAAGCTTCTCACAGAAAACTGGGACTTCAGGAGTCGGTGCCAGAGAAAAGGGGGAAGTTGAAATGGGGGAACACATACATCTGACTCTACTGGATCAGATCAAAGATCCTATTTTCTGTCAGGTTGGAACTAGATGCCCATGGAAAGAATTTAAGAGCAGAGGAGGTATATGGTGATCCTTTGCATAGTCGCCATTGAAAGCCAATGGGAAGAGGGAGAAGTTGAGCACATTCAAGCCAGAGAGCAGCCCAGTGGTGAGGACTCTCAGCTGCAGGTCCCAAGTCCAGCCTCAGATCAGGTATAGCAAAAGCTACAGTCTGGGCCTCCTGGTAGGTGAGTGCCCTGAAGAGTGTCAGTAGTGGTGTGCATGTGCAGCTCTAGCCTTTCATCAAACATTCTTTCTGATTTAAAAAGAAAACATTTTCCAAAATCATGCAGTTTCCCAGGAAGTAGGATTTGCATGCTGTGACCAGTTCTGGGCTTGTTCCACCACTGCTGTCACACACTGTCTGCTAGAGTCAGAAGTATCTTTCCCACTTTGGTGGCAGGGAGCTTTGTACAGCAGTGCTGTCGCCACCATCTCCCTCTTTGCTCTTCCCATCAGATCATCTGATAAGTTTCTTCCTCATTGCTCTTGGGTGTGGTGGTACTGTATCAAAAGAGACTATTAGGGCCTTTGATACAAAGGCAGGGCAGCAGTGTGATCTACCTGGGTAAGAAAATAGTACCTATTAATAACGGGCAAATGGTAAGACCAACATCTCTCACAGTCTGGGCAAATGGGTTGCACAGCTCTTTGATAAATGGGAGCATACTAGGACTGGGAAATCTGGATTTCTTTTCCAAACTCTGAGGCGAATCCACTTGTGTTGCTACCTCCTTCTTGGTGCTGGCCCACCAAACTGTCTGTTTCCTATCTCAGAGTCCGGTCCCTTCCTCAGGGGTTCAGAGAAGATGTTTCATTGGCCTGGTGACATATGCTGGGTGTGTTGGCAACAAACTAAAGATTTTGGAACAAAGAATTCATATGAAATTACAGTGATATCATTTTACTATGGTGGGCTACTTTTCTGACATCTTTGAGTAAATATTTTCTGCATTAATGCTTTTGTGCTACGTTTTATATAAAGAAGGCCACAACAAGAAAAACTGTATCCCTCTTTCCACCCTAAATAACAATTTTTTTTTCTTTCCCTAACTTGCACTAAAATCTGATGTGTATTCAGCAGCAGAAAAACAGTTTGGAGTGCAAAACTGAAAAGTGATGTGTTGCTAATCATGCAACAGCATGGATCAATATGTCCTTGATTTCTAGATGGCTTTAGAGTGACACCTTGAAACACAATACTGATGGGTCTGCAGTTAATGATTTACAGTCTCCAAGTGCAATTTTTTTTTTTCTGATATCAAATAATACAATAAAAAACTGTAATGGGAAAGGTTACAGTCAAAGGTACCCTTGACATGTTTCTGCACACGGTTCTCTTCTTGATAAAATATTTTTGTTACCCAGGAGACTTCTCCCTCACTCCAGAAATGTAATACTCAGGTTTAGCATAAAGTGACAGGCAAAGTGTCATGAGGAAAACACAGGCTCAGTAATACAAGAAAAGCCATGAGAAATGCACGTTCTTGTGTGGGAGAACTTAAGTGTGATATACATGTTCACACTGTATGGATGACTTGTCAGAGCATTGCAGTCCTAGGGAGAGTGGGGGGCCAGTTAAAATAGGATTCAGGGACCTGATGTTTGGGTATGGCACTTTGGTTGTTTAATATGACAAGGTTAGGAATTTAATGCCAAGTTAAGGCCCACAAATTGTATTTTCCATATTGGGTCCAAATGAGAGTGGGAATGGAATATGCATGGAAGGGGGTGATGTGGGGTAGGAGAAAAGGAAATTAGTTGCTGAGGTCTTTGAGCCTGATTCCTGTCTGCTTTGGTTGCAGTGGCTAAGGAGATTACTGGCCTTTCCAGCCACCCTCTTGCCAAAGGGTACCACATTGCACAGCCCTGCCTACTAATTTAAACTACTATCCACTTGGGTTCAAGTTTTGGGGCAATTTGTGTGATCATCTGCCTCTTCTAAAGTGATAAAATTTGAATGAGGGCTCACATACCGTGAGGGTTTTAACCTGTCTCCACTACTGCCATTGAAACCAGCAGGAAATGCAAATAAAAGCTTAACGCCCTCAGGCTTCCCAAAAAAATTAAAGCTACCCCTTTTCTAATCAAAAAGATAAGTAGAATCATATCATTTTCCTCATGGCTTCAAGTAATCAACATTGGCATGCTGGAGGTCTACACGCTTCTGAACTGTCTATTTTATTCTGCACAGGTAAACTTGAGAAATTCCAACCCAAATGACTTACTCACAGACTCTCCTGCAAGACTTGTGCTGTAAAGTCATCAGAATTGACTTTGAATGACAAACTGTTTCTGTTGTTCTTGTGAAAAGCCAGTATGTTACACAGCCTGCCCTTTCTTCCAAATCACCTGATATAGTTTAATATGCTACCCTGAAAATTTATTTTTAGTGACAAAGATAGTACCTTGTCATTACTGGTGGAATGCAGGAAGCACAATGACTAATGCTTTAGTCAGTCATTCTTCTACAAATTCTTGAAACCTGTAACAATTTCCCATTATGTCATTCTTACTAAGACAAATGTGGCTGAGACATAAGCCTTGGGGAAGAAGGTAAAGTTGCAGAACAATCTTGAATGCACAGAGTAACCTATAGACATTGCTTCTTACTCATGGTTTTTCTGATTTATAATAATGGAACTTATGCATTAGATCCCATATCCTTAAGACATGAGGAATGAAAGAAATGAAAATGTCATTTGTTTCATATGCTGGTGAGTTATGTACTTTTAAGTGGGTTCTGCGGCTCAGTGAAACAAGTTTTCTTTGACAGATTGCTCTGCTACTGTATTTGATTTCAATTTCCCACTGAATAGCGCCAAGTGAAATCTGTTATGCTTTAAATTGCAATATGACTTTCTCCAGCACTGTCCTCATATCAATCATCCCAAGCATTTTTTCAGCTAGATGCTTAAAAATGAAATTAATACAGGGCCTATATTTCAATCAGTTACAGGCCAAACCCTGGGCAAGTACCCTTCTGCCCTTCAGAAGCACCAAGGAGAAATGGAGACTAAGAATTAAAACAACTTCAGCATAGGGACCCAACTTCTTTGTGTGTTGCAGAGATACCCTGCTTGTCCCCAGGGAGATACCTTGTGAGGTGTCTGCACTTACCTCATTGCAACTAAGATCATCCTACCTTTAAAATGGAAACCTACTGTCTGGAAGAACTTGTAGATTGCCAGACTTTTTATTTGTTCTCTTCAGATTTGTTTGTGCATCATTTTGGAGAAAGTCCAAATAACTTTTTACTGGTAGAAAGCAGCAGGAAACCTTCTCCATTTCAGAACCCAGCCTGCCAACTGCTGAAAAGGCTTGTCTTCTCGTAGCTCCAGGGATGCAGAAGTGAGTGATCATACAAGGCACAAGTTGTTTTGGGCAGCTGTCTGGCTTTGTTCACACTGGGAAATGGATGAAGGGGGAGCTGTGAGGTGAATGTAGTGGAGTCCCTGCAGATTTCCTTAGTGCACAATGGGAACAAAACCCGAGGGAGACACATACACCTGTAGTCATCAGCTGACACAAGGAGAAAGGGTCAATCAAAAGCACAGAGCTAAGGGGATGGTATTTTCCTGATCTCGGATGGACTCTAATAGCTGCAGCTCACAAGGGTAATCCTGGGGAGGAACATCCCACAACCTTCATGATTGCTCTCTGCTTGTCCTCTGACTTCTAGTGACCCATAGTGTGCCCAGACTGGGATTCCCTCCCTCTCCTGGGCCATGTAAGAAGTGCTCCAGAAGGCTCTCGCTTGTATTAGTGGATATCCTTCCCCGAGAGAAATAAATATCTCTTAATATGAGTATACAAATGCAGAAAAGGGCACTAGAGAGCGGGTGTTTTCATATGCAGAGTCAATATTACCACAGTTGGGCCAGTCAGAGAGGAATTGGAAGTTTCATTTAATGGTATTCATTCTTCCAAAATTTGCCCAAAAGTCAGTTCACAAGCCTACTGAAGCAAATGATTAAACATCTCTTGCTATTTGGTAACAATCACATTGAAGATCTTTGTTTTTCTTGTGGTGGAACACTTCATTTATGATTTCAAAGTGCCTTGAAATAGTGAAGGTAGAACAAAAGAGCTTTGGTGGTTTTTTTTTAGAGGCATTTTGTTCCCCATTTTTCCTCACCTTTTACATATGACAGACTTTGCAATATTTTAGCCATTGAATATTGTAAAGCTGCCACTGGGATCTTTTAAAACATTTCCTGCAAGTGGCTTATCTGCTCAGCAGTCATTACCTTCAGACATGTTTCTATTTCTATACTCTTTCCATTACCATATATTTTTATTTTACTGTATCTTTTCCCTTCAGTGTTAGTATAGGAATTGCTTACTTTGGAAAGGACTCCTGGCTATCCTGTATTCAGAGTGAGTTGATATAAAACTTATGTTCCACAGGTCCTTTGTTCCTCTTCTGGCCCTGTCAACTTCATTGTCCATTGAGTGAGATTATTTTCCTAATATTTGTTTTATCCACATGATTGCTTCCCTGAAACTTTCTTGGAAAAACTTGTTCTGTCTATATTGCCTCCTACTATGTTTTATCATTTAAATGTGAGTACCATTCTTTCTTGTACTGATCTGGTAAATGCCTTGTATCTTGAGATAGTATTTTTCTTGTTTGTGCAGTTCTGTGTGTAAGCAGGCAGATTCATGCATTAATCCCTAATAATCTTGGTTCTACAAAAGGCTAATTGAGAAGCAAAGGTTGATAACAATTGCGCTCTGGCATTGCGCTCTGGCATTTATATCACTATGCTATCTCAGCTCCTTCTGATGTCAGAGAAATCTGTTGGAATGTCCCCATCAATTCCTGCCACGACATAGGAGTCTAACTGGGCGTTTTTTACATAGTGGAGGTTTTTGGGGGTTTTGTTTGGTTTGTTTTTTTCAGTGCAGCTTTTTCATAATTACAACTCATATATTACCTGCCAGTAAACATGTGATTCAGCAGGGTTATAGGCTATGCAAGTAAAAGAAAGGGAAGTTTACCCCTAATGATAATTTTGTTCTGTTTTTCTGATATACAGTTCTTTTACTTTTAATGATATAAGTTTTGTAATGCATTGGTTACGTGCACAGAAAAGCACTATTATTTTGAGAGTTATTCAGTTTAGAATGCTGTTCTGTTTAATTCTGTTCTGTCTTTAGATTGTCTGTCCCATACCTTTTGGGTAACATAACTTTTGGTCAAAACAGAGTCTAAACAAGAGCAAACTGGTTTTGATGACTGGGTTATATCCAGGCTCCTTTAGAATCAACAGCAGTTTTGGCATTGATTCCCTGGAATTAACTGAGCTATCTACTTAAGGAGGCATTGTAGTTGATCAAAATATACCTCTTCTCTTATGCCATTTGTGCCTAAAGAATGACAAAAAAAGTTTCATTCCCTTCCTATATATTTTGCTTTCTCTGGTAATCAGATCAAGAGATCACACTACTTACGAAGCAACACTAATTCATGTGGACTCTGCAATTACCACAGTCCCTTGATGGCCCATGTTCTTAACTTGCATCTTTTGCTCTCCTAGAAAATATGAAGCCACCTAGAGACAACCAGAGTATCTTGCCCAGGACTAGGGAAACAAATGGATATGGTCAAACAGAGGCAGCCCATTGTGTGGTTGCACTTAAGTTGAACAGTTTGTGCCTTTCAGCTATTTTTTCTTTAGCAGTGGACATGACTGTTATGTATAGGAGAGGGCTGGGGGGAAGCTGAGGCAGAAGCACTTATATGGAACTTCCATATTTCTGTGCTGTAGCCCCAGACAGGGGCACTGTGCCACCTAAGACTGCTGTTGGCATATCACATGCTTTGCACAGTTGGTGAATGCAATAAGAGCTTTGACATGTTTAGGAAGTGGGATTTCTGTGCATGCCCAAAGGCACTGCGTAACACATCTGTTAGATGCCCAATGCCTTCTGGATGTACTGCACAGTCTATGTATACAAACTGCATGTTCAAACGGACTTTCATGTGGGGCTTCAAGGCGTTGGCTGAGAAAGACATGGTATTCTGCTGGGGCTGAGGAACATGCAGGGGTTCTGGTCAGAGGGTCTGTGCCTGGTTTTCAACTTGGTTTAGGTTGCTATTAGCCAATTCTGAATCTGGTGATAGCACCTGAGCGGGTTTTGTTGTGTTGGTGCAATTTCTTTGTGCAGAACACAGCTAGGGTATCATCTGAGTGTGACTTCATACTACAGCTTGAAGGTAGATGTAAAAGCCCTTTGTCTCAAAAAGTCAGTGTTCAAACTACACGCTTGGCAACAGTAGTCTGGAAAAAGCTGTATAATCTTCCCTCTTAGCAAACAGATTTCCTAAGAACTGATCTGATCTAAGGCCTCTAGCAGTAGTTAAAGCATTATTCTGTGACCTCCTACATGTTTGTGTAGCTGTGCTGGCTCATGTTATGGGTATGGGAGGGATGATAATCTGCAGGAGGGCAGATAAGAAAAATCTTTCCCATCTGAGGACGTCGTTCCATGTTTTGTTCATCAACAAAGTCAGCTTGAGAAAACTCTCTTCCTCCTCAGCCATTCATTCATTCATTCTTTCCCGCCCTGCTCTGCAGCCACCACCCTTTCAGTGGTTCTTATAGAAGTGCTCACGGGACATGTTACAAACCAGGTTGCGGACAGGAGTGCATGGCACGACCGAGGGCACACAAGGCTGTGGCATAGCAAAGAAATGGGCAGCTCTTGGGAGGGTTGAATGAGGAGTTCTAAACCAGCTGTGCCAGGAAGAAAATGTGCTACAAACTACATCCTTCAGCATTGCTAATACAGCCATTCCCATGTGGCTGCATGAGCCATGAAAAAAGACAGCTTTGTCCAAGAAGCATGCAGTATACAAGAGAGACTTTTGAATGGACAATAGAAATGAAGCAAGTTGCTTATGGACTTGGAGAAGATGGCAAGGCAGCAAAGTGGCTTGGGATTTATGTGAAAAAAGGAGTGCTTGCGAGCAATTTGATTCACTAGAAAGCCATGTCTGGTGTCTTGCCTATACATAAAGAGTCATGGCAGAAGGATTGAAAGGAGTGAATTGGCATGATTGGAGGGATAAGAGAGCTGTTGCAGTCAATCAGGCAGCATTAACTAGTCCAAATGGGACTTGCTGTATGACAGGTGCTGTGCTGAAGACCATCATGATCCTGAAATATTTGCACGGTAAGATGCAAGATCCAGTGCAGATGTGATGGGCCACAGAGAGCCTTGAAGATGAAAAGATTAAAAAGAAACTGTGCACCGATGGCTATCCCAGTAACAAAGCATTTACCCTAATGAATTCACTTTAAATACCTCCTCTTCAGAGAGTTCATATGCAAACCTCTGAGGTGTGAGAGTGCTTGCCTCTCAGACTAGCTGTTAGAGGCATATTGGGCAATAGCCTCTCCAGCTTACTCAGGGTTTGGCAGGTAACTCTTTTCTCATGGGTACCTGAGCTATTTTTAGGTAATGCAGCTGGCACCTTTCTAAAGGCCAGATAATGAGTTAGGAATGCTCATCTGAAGCACGTGTGTTTGTTCCTTCTTCAAGACAAGCAAAACTGTCAGGGATCAACAGAGAGATTTATGAGCTTCCTTGGAAGCAGTGGGTTTCCCCAGCATGGCATTGTTCTCAGCAGGGACAGTGTAGGAAGGGACATGCTCCCCCCTTGCATGAGCCCTAAGGGGAAGACTTGCAGATAGTGACTATAGGAAGCGATTCTTTAGTACTTGCCTGTCAATAAAATATTCAGTATCCCCTCTGGAATGTGCCTGCAGCCTGTTCCTGGGGATTTAGAAGCGCAGAAGATGATAACAGGAAATAAAAAAGCCACCTCATTTTGGCAGAGGCAGCATGAAATCGCCTCTAGGGAGATGGGGGGTTCCCTACATGCTTTATGGAAATCTTTGAATCAGGACTTCCTGTCAACAGTTGGAAAAAGGGCTCTCTCCCCATTCTCACTGAATGGCCTTTCTTCCTCATAAGCAATTCACTCGAAGGGTAAATCCACAGATTTCCAGTTGAGTGTATGATGGCAAAACCTCTCCTTTCTAATTTCAGGCACTCATGTTTTTAAACTGAATGTCTGGTAAAATTTTATTGGATTGTTAACTAAACTATTTTGATGGCTGTGATCCTGAGCAGGAGATCAGGATCTCACTCTGTTTGATGCTGTACAAGAACAGCATGAAAAGGCAGCCCTTTTCCCCAAAAAGTGTGTGCACTCTGTATGTTAGACAGCCAGCAGAGGCATATAGATGAACAAATATGCACAATGGAGATCTTGTGGAAGCACATTCAGAATGACAGACAGTGGACTTGGACCCTCCACACCCTAATCCCCAGGTTGAGATTTTTGTTTGCATCTTGACAAGGAAGACTTCTCCAAAGAAAATGAAGAAGGTGCTCTGTGGCTGTGCACAGGCCGTCTTGCAAGAGCAAGGGTACCAGAGGAGAGAGGGGAGGTGTTGGTTATAAGGCTGCAATCAGGTTATAAGGATGCTATGGGGAGGTAACATCATGGGAGAAGGAAGCTGGTGCCTATTCTGTTCTTCAGGATCTGATCCCGGTTTCATGAAAACAGCTGGCAAAACTCCCAGTGAGCTAAACAGGACTTGGCAGGAGCAGCAGAGGCCTGGGGACTAGATGCCATCATTGAAGCCGTTTGTTGGACCTGCCAGGCATCTGGTAGGCAGCATGTCACCCTGGCTGCCTGAGAGGCAGCAGCTGACAGGCTTGTTGGTGTACACCTTGTTCCCATTCCTGAATTCCTGGGTGGTCAGGCCTATTGCCTCATGTGTACCAGCTAGTGTGAGCTTGTCTCCACACCAGATATGGTGTGTACACACCGCTCCTTGGCAAATGTCTTTGGGGAACTGGGGTTAGCGTTGGCGTTGTAGGAAGATAATGGGAAAGGATCTTGGAGACACTGTAGGGAGCACAGGAGAGAGAAGCATAGCTGTGGCTGTTGCTGCAGGAGGCAGTGGGGAGGAACTGAGGGGGTTATGGTGTTGTCTAAGTAGGGAAGTTGAGGACCCTGTGGTGCTGCAGCGGGGACGTAGGTGAGGTAGGTTGGCTGCAGTCTGAGTGTGATCTATATTTGAGATCTATGGTATTGCATAGGAAAATTTGGTAAACCAAGGACATTGCAACAAAGTGGGAGGGGACATGGGCAAGATGTGTGTAAAAAGATGGGGAGGTGGTGATGAAGGATATGAGAACATTGTGGAATGTAGGAGGTATGGAGGGAAAAGCATGTATTATGGAAAGGATCACATGTTGGGAAATAAGGCCCTTCATGGCCTACTTCTTATGTTGAATTGGGGATTCTTTCAGCATTGTCCATACAGACTATATCCAGCCTTGCACTGGATGCTGCCTCTAGAATAAAGTAGCATTTCTTTCCTTATTCTGAAATAACAACATGCAGATTAATAATAGCCATGGCACAAACCACAGGCTTTCAGAGAATGGATAAAGTATGCCAGGCAGAACTAATCCAATTATCATTTAATTTTCAAAGATTTGTTTTAATTTACCACAATGGTGTAGGTCCCCACTCCCAGCTCCATTCTTTTCATTTGTGCTTTATCAGAAATGCTCAATTCCCATACAGGCAGCTGGAAGTACCAAGACACTTGAGAGGAGAGAGCCTGTCCTTACAGATTTGCAGTTGCAGATTTAACAGATTTCTGTGCATATCTCCCTGAAAACATGAACACTAAATGATTATTTTTTAAATAATTTTAGTTATGTTAATACTTTTTGAGGAAGCGTGGGTTGAGGGAGAGTTGCTTCTTCAGTTGAGGAATGGAACAGTGACTAGAAGAACACAGAGGCATAGTTTCCTGAGTTATCTGCCATGCTTGCCATTGTGATATCTAAGCGACACGTAGTGCAACAGCACTGGAAGGAATTTGAATGCATTGCCACAGTCTTCGTAACTAGTTATGCCCTTGTTTACTGCTGACTTTGATCAGGAGTTTTGCTCCAGATTGACTTAGAATATGAGACATCAGTAATTAAAACTAAGGTTAGGAAAAATGTTTTTCTACAGAGAAGTATCAGTGCTAGTTATGACTGAAAGTCCTGCAAAGAAGGGTGAGAATGGGTCTGATTCAAGTGCTTGTTTGATACTGAACAGACCCCCCACAAGGACTGTTTTCCCACAACCTTTGCAAGTGACACTGAAGTATTGTTTACTCTCTCTAAGCCTTAGTTTCCTGCCTCAAATTCCTACCTTTGTACATGTCCTAGGAGGATGAACCTACTGAAGGCTGTGAAGTTCTTTACTATGCTATAGGCAGTCATAAAATGTATTATTCCCTTAGATTATTTTTTATCAAGTAGGGTAAATCAAGAAAAGAAGCTGTGGATGGAGCATTGCTACCATAAACACTGTTCTTCAGCAAAAAAAACCCCTTGGTCCCAAGCTCCAGACATGACTGAAATTCTCTGCTAACTTTGACTTTGGCAAAGTTGCAACAACAGAAAACTTGTCTCAGTCTCTTCCACTCTACTCCAGGTAATCGCGTAATTTTAATCCCCCTCCTTGCATGTTCATGCTGTAATATGAGCTGCGGATTTCAAGCACTTACCGTGAAGTGCCCAGGTGAGAAAAAATGCTATGATTGACTTTTTGCACTTAACTTGCAAGGGGATGTTTATGTAAGATACAGAAGGGACCTGTTCTCCCAGCTAAGAATTGCATTTTGAAATCAGAAATGTTAAACTTTGGCTTGTCATCTGTCATAGCAAGATTTTTACTCTTTTTTAACACCCAGACTTATTGCTAAACCTACATAATCCTGAAATGTAACTTTTAAGTGTGATTTATGATTATGATTATGATTAGATTTATTGTATCAAGTTGCTGTTGTAAACTCCCTTGTTTTCCTAAGAAGGTGGGGCTGTAAATATCCTGGGAACAGGAGAACTGGGATGATATTGCATGTTTTGTTCTAAAAGCTTTTTCGTTTCAAAGCCAATTAGAAGAAATAACACCAAAAAAACCCCAAACAAAAACCCCAACAACTGTCACATAACAAAATCCCATGTAATGTTTAGTTATCTAATGGCAGTAGATAAAAAAAAAACCAAAAAACCTGAGCTCAAAACAGCCTGTAGGAGCCAGAAAACGAAGGCACAGATTCAAGTTTCAACTGTGAGAACAAAAACGTTTTCAGAGTGACTGTCAGCTTCCCCAGATGTGAAATGCATGGACTTTAAATTGTAACATTGCTGGGAAATCAGATGGTTCTTTTGCCCCTTCCCCTCGCTCACAGGGGGCACTGTGATGAAATGAGAATACTGCAGATATTTTGCAAAATAAATTTATCAACGCCTCAGACCGTGGCTTGCAGCTGCCAAAGGTCTGGATTGTATTCAGGAAATTGTAGGAAGTCATGCAAAACAAACGTGAAAAAGAAAACCAAATCTTTTTCCAGCATAAAGCCTCATAGTGGTGTTTTCATTTCAGGGCTGCCATCTTGCCATAACCCTGGGATAGGCGCTTGCAACTGAGTGTGCGTGCATGTGTGTAGCAACTCGCTAAAGCCTTTACTGATAGGAAAGCATCACTAAGTGCTCCTGGTTAGGATATGTAGAGCACCTGGGGAGGGAGGTCCTTCCTTGCTCCAGCTGGGCAAGAAAAAGTGTTGCCTTTCCCCCAGCCTGGATCCTGTACATAGGTCACCTTCTTCCCATCCAGCTTGCTGGACACCGCTTCCTCTCTCATAATCAATATTCTCTTTCTGAATTCACGTGCTTAGGAGGCAGTTTGAAGTGGGTCATGATGATACAATTTTTCTGCTTGTCAACAGGCTTAGAGGTGTTTTGCATGCAAGAGAGCACCGGGGAGGCACTGCGTAGCATGGACCATCTACAGAGATAGTTTGGGGAACACAGATCTACCTTGCTTCTCTAGGGGAGAGAGGGGAAGGGCAGCTCTTGGCTGGGGGAAGAAGGGCAGTTCTTGGGGACAGAGCCCCCTCCATGTGGGGCTGGGAGGGAGGACAGGCTCTCTGCAGGGAGGCCGGGGGGGGGTCTTCAGGAGCGCTCTTTGCAGGGATGTACCTTGACAGCGATCGATCGTGCTGCAGTACATCTACAGCCCTATCCACCGGGAGGGATGGGGAGTTCAGTCAGGGTTCAAGAGCTGTCCTCAGTCAGCCGGGGCTCCTCTGGCGTTTTCAGCAGGACTTTTTGAAGTGTTTGACTATGAAGTGCTCTAATCACAGGAAGAGGATAACAGCAAAGCTCACCTCGGGAGAGCTGGTCAGTGGGAAGGGCTGGCCTAGCAGAAGTAAACAAAAATATTTTAATTGCCCATGAGAATACCAAACGGAAAATTGGGAGGGAGAGCTGGCAGTCTATATGTCATTGAGACTTCTGAAATGTCCCTAGGAAGTCAGAAGAGCGTGGTGGGATGTTGATGTCCTGTGCCATTTCCATATTTATCTTTTAAGTAATCTTTTGTAGAACAGACGACTCCTCCGCACTCCGGGAATACGCGAGCTGAGCACCGAAATTACAGTTCTGTCTGGTCCTTTTGTCATTGCACTGAGAAACAGCCTGAGGGTCTGACAAAATCTGTTCCAGCGTCTTCACTCAAAAACTCAAATATGTCACTGCTCTTTTTTTTTTTTTGAGAGAGAGATGGATACGTTGTATCTGACTGTGACCAGAATTCAGTGGTTGTGTTAAAAATAAGAACCCTGTTTGTGTAAGACAAAAACCAAACAAGCCTAATTTTCCATTGGGTAATGCCGTAGACATGTTTGCACGGTGAATGCTTAAAAGCACACCATGTTCTGCATAGACAAATAAAATACACAGCCTCGCCTCGAGGAGTAGGGACTGTAGTTTGGTTTTCTGCTGGGAAGGTGTTTTCTGTCAGGGTTTTGTTATAAAAACAACCCACTTAACAATAGAAAAGCTCTTGAAAACCCAACAGCATGGTCCAGAATGATGAGACATTTTCATTAGTTTGAGCTACTTAAGCTTAAGCATTTTCTTCAGTTTGAATTTCTTGGACTGCTGAGCAGGAGATGGATCCAAAAATGAAAGAGAGTAATGCTCCTGCCCGGCTCTATGAAATCTCTGGCAAGGCCAAAGGTTTGAGTGAATGTATTATATGAAGAAACAGCTTTCATCTCGTACAGAGGCTCTATTGTGCTTCAGAAAGACTTTTGGAGTCATCTAAATTTTTACTTCTTACCCATGAGTACACAGCCTCAGACGGCTCGTTGTGAAGCTAGCAGTCTGTAATGACGTCGCGTTGGGACAGAACCGCTCCTCCGACGTTGATAGATACTTGGTTTTGCCCTAAATCGTAATGTTAGCTGAAAAACGAGAAGCCTGCCTAAAAGGTTATCAGATCTAATGCACTTTTACTGGGATGAGGAGGAAATACAGCGGTGGTAAACAAATATAAGAACCTATTGTGACTGCGGCTTAGAATCACCAGGAGACCAATTAACACCTTTTTGTTAGGATTAACCATTATGATGTTTGCAGCAAGAGCCTTAAATTGGTACTTTCTTGTAGTTCAAAGTGTGACTACATTGCAGTTACAAGGGAAGTGGAGATCAAAGCTCCCAGAACAAATAATTACATGAAGGTAAATTCCATCTGATGTAGGAAGCAGCAGAAGCCTCCAAAGAATAGCAAACAGTCTGGCAGGGAGCAGCCTGTAGGAGCGTGAGCAACACAAAAGGCAGGCTTTCAAAGGGAGAAACGCCTCTCCTCAAAATGATGGAGTGAATCGGCTGCTCTGAAACCCTCTCGTTATACGGGGCTGCTCTTTGCTGTGTCAGCAGCCCCATTATGAAGCTTTTATTTTCTGAGGTTCATCACTCAGCTGAACCGGTGCTAATACGTGGCATAGAAAGCCTGTGTGGGGTCTCTGTGCTCGGCTGGGAATTTTAAAGGTAATTAAGGAGGAAAAAGCCCATTGTGCTATATTTGGTGACTTTTATTTTCTTGGTGTTGGTCCCGTGCCCAGGAGAGGAGGTTGGAGGGTGGGAATAATGGAATTCCCCTCCTTGCCTCCGTGTTCCTCTTGAGGCCGTTCAGTGATAGTTTGCCAGTGAGAAACTTGCATTTCAATAAATAACCCTGGAATTAATTGAAGCCTTGGCTTTGATGTAGTGTGCGCTTAGATGATATTGTCTCTAATTTAGAGTTTGAGCCTAAAGTACAGGGGACTTTCTTTTTCCTACCTAAAATACCGAAAAAGAGCTCTAGGCCATGAGTAAATAGTTACGGTGTTTTAGTGGTTTTCTGAACGAATCATTGTTTTATTTCTTTATTTTTGCTTAAAAGCACCAATGAAATGGGTAAATGACAGCTGAAGAAGCCGTAAGTTTGTATTGCTTCAAAGAATAATGGGTTATGGAAGGAGAAAAAACCAAACAAACCACAACCAAAGAAAAGAGAAGCAAAATTTCAAAAAATCTCAAATTTTCCATTTTGTCACTTTCAAAGCTTAACAACAAAGCTTTCTTTGTTATTTATTTTTTTTCCAAGCTTAAAATTTGCCAAAATGCACCATTCAATAAAGGGTTAAAGTGAAGGAAAATGTGTTGTGCAAACAAAAAAAAAAGTGTCCTGTTTTGGTTGACATATGAATGAAAATTATACAGCATAAATGTACCTGTCCTGAAAATGAAATAAATTATTGAGATCTCTATAAATGACACTGCAATTACCCTCCCTCTAATTAGAAGCTGGGAACATTTAATTCCATAAGCAGCCTCCTCCTTATTCTCCTAGGTTATAAAAGATGTATTCCTTCAAAGGCTGAGTGTCATGGAATAATAAGCTAACACTTCAGTATGGGGTTGACTCACCTGTTTTCTCTCAGCTTGCGCTCAGCTGACCACCTGTATTCCTGTCAGCCTCCTGAGGCAGATAAAATATTTGTCATACAATTAAATATTTATTGTGTCCTGAGGGTATTCTGGGTGAGATCTGCTCTGGGTTAGGAGAAGGTGTGTGTTAGCTGAACTGGTGCAAAAAGCTTCACCGACAGCCTGAGCACAGCCCGATTCAGCCTCTTTTCAATTTAACTTAAACCAGAAGGAATAGTACAACTACAACTATGTACAGTGTGTTTTTAATGATAAGAGGTTTGAAGCTATTTAATTAACCTAGTTTAAGTAAGATACTAGTTATGATACTGTAACTTTTTTTCCCCAACATGTTGGTTAAAAGAAAAGGATTTAGACCAAGATATTTTTCCTCCCCTCTCATGGGCAATGAAGGGATTGGCTGCCACCTTCTTGGTCTAGAAGTGACTACCAGAGCCCACTGATTTCACACGTACAACATCCATATGGGAACAAGAAAAACTATTCCTACAAAAGCAAAAATATTCCTACGTAACTTCCCCTCCCTCCTTCCCTCCCCATCCCCCTCAGTTTGTCTTTTTGCCTACTGGAAAAATCTACTACAATATTTGCTGTCAAGTCAGTGTTCATCAAAGTAACTTAACTTTTAGAATGAAATGAACATTTTTCAGGCTCTTCACCCTTTGTCTGCCTCCCTGAGCTACTGGCATGCTGCCAGCGCTGTTGTAGGGCCAGGTGGGTGCTCCTAGCCAGCTGGGGACAGGCTTCCTGAGCCTGCGGGGATGCACAAGGCAGCTGCCAAGTGGAAGAGCTATGCTAGGAAAGAACAGGGTTTTTTCCCTTGTGCGGCATGGGGTGTCTAAAAGGGTGCCTGACTGCTAGAGGCCAGCCCTGGCAGCCCCTCTGCCCTGTCAAGCCCCTTCTCCCTTAGGCAGCACAATAGCACAGTCCTTCAAACCCAACCTGTACACCCACCTCCCACCCAAAAGAGCTTGTGATGCTCATGAGGTGAAGGCGAGGGGAATTTTGGCATGCCAGCAATAAAGCTCTTGATATTTTTTCCGTAAGGACAAGCCAAACAAATGAGACCATTCCTAGCCAGGGGACACCCCTTGGTGGGTGTGCTGGGAGCTGCCCACCCTGGGAGGTGGTAGGTCACCAATGGGACATGCTTTTCATCCCTGGGAACCAGGGTGGGCACTGTGGCCATGAGCCATCCCTCCTGGAAGCTGGAGGAGCCACAGGGGGAAGGTGGGTGTGCCTTTCCCTCTTCCCTGCATGCAAGGCCGATTTCAAACACAGCAAATCTGGTGTTTAGGTCAGGTTGATGTTTTGACACCGTCTGACAAAAGCCAGGAAACGCACACTTTTGCGCTGACCCTGGGCACCTTGCTAACTCCCACATGTTTGTTTTCACAACAGCGTGAGTTAAGGGCTGGATTTAACTTATGAATTTCCTGGCTTTTGTCAGTTTGCCTTACAGCCATAACCTGGTTTGAACATATTTCTTTCCGTATTTAATATTAATTCTGGAAGTGCTATTTACAATAGCCATCTTCTGATGAGTGGGAAAGAGTACAAAGCCTTTCTGGAGGGGGAACATGAAGTGTTTGAAATTGGTAACAGGCATGGGGGCTGTTGGCAGAGGATCACTTATAATAAATGATCTTTTTGTTTTTACTCATTAAGAGGTCAGTTCCATAAAAAAGAACTTCTTGCTTTTTTAGATGCTCTTATCACAAAAAGGGCAATTCTTTTATTTACTGCCTTACAGAGGCAAAAAGGGAATTATTTGTATCAAAGAATGATTATGAAGCATGTCTTAAAAGACCATGTAAAAATAAAGAGTGTGTTTGTTGAAACACGTAAAGGAGAAACTCTTGTTTGGTTCACTTTGATGAATTTGGTTGTAGCATCTCTTGATGGCTCTTTTTTCCCTTCTTTTTTTCCCCTCTGAGGTCTGAGTATAAAAGCTTGCAATCCCCTTGGAAGTTAATGGGAGGTTTCTTCCTACATGAGTTGTGCAAAATTCATGCTTGCCTTGAATCCAGTAGCATTAATCACTGGAGACTACTAATCAGCAATGTATTATCACAGAATTCAAGCCGCATCTAGAACAGCATTTTATATGCAGTAGTTGAGACAGACTTACCGCATCGTTCATTCTGTGACCATTCTCTTCTGTTACAAATATGGTTGTCCAGGAATTAAAAAAAATAAAGGGAGCAGGCAGAAAAAAAAAAAAAGTCATTAGAAAAATGCTAAAAGTAGACAACTCAGAATGACTCTGAATTATGGTTTTTCAGAAAGAGTCCTGAATGCCATAGCTGCTGAGTCACAGGCGCTGTGACCTTCCTCTGTGCTTCTGAACCAGGTCTTGGCATGTTGTATCAACTGTAGCACATTCACTTCCTTATGGTCTTTTCTCTCATGTGATGCATCCATAGGGTGCAGGAGGGTCCATGTGTTAGGATTGCTTTCTTCCACCTTGCGATTGAGTTAGCTCTTTTTTTTTTTTTTTTTCCTTTTTCTATGTTTTCAATGGGAGAACATTCCTTCTGGCCTTTGCTGAGATGGATTTAATAAAGCTGCTTTGCAGAGAAATGATTTCTCCCCTCTCCTCCCCGTCAATCAAGAGGAGTTGCCTAGAAAGCTGAGAGAAAGAACCCCCTGCAGCTGGCTTAGTTTCTGATGCTAAATGATTTAGTTCAGCCATCCAACTCCCTGGTCTTCTCTTGGGTTGTAATGTGCTGTGCAAATTCAAGTTGTGTTTTCATCTGGCACAGGCCTTACACTATTTTACAATATAATGACTATTAATACAGAACATTAAATTATAAACAGAGTCCACATGGGATGTCCTCATGCTCTGCTTCTGCCATTATTGGTACTTGATTGTTTAAACCCAGCTATAAATCGTTGTTATTTAGGCCATCAGCCAGCCTCAGGGATGTGGAGGGGTACCATGCCGAACAGCCCCTGCCAGGGAACATTGTGCCTGGGAGCTGGCCGAGCCGGTTTCCCGGAGGAGGAAGGTTTTGTTCTCCCAAGCAGACATCCTGACCCATTGTGGAAGGCTGGCAGGGTAGCAAGCTGACACAGGGCTTGACACTGCCTGCAGAGATTGTGCTCAGACCCCAGAGATATAGAAATTGTCATTTGCTTGTTAGCCTCCTGCTGGTAGAAGCTCTATTTCCCTTTGTTTTGAGCTAAAGTCTCCCTTTCCCTCTCTCAGCTCTTAAAGGTTTCTCCATTAGAACAAAATAAGGGGTTTCTCCATAGAAGAAAAGGGGTTTTGGACAATGGGTAGAGTTACAAAGGAGTGAATGACAGGCTTCCTCTGCCTGACAAGCAGCTGGAGCGAGGAGCCTTTGAGGGTGTAAATAGAAATTATTGTGCTGGGTGTTTGTGGAGTTACTTATTCATTAGCTCTCTTTTCACTAAGTTAATGAACTTATGCAGCCTGATCCTGCTTCTAATTTAGTTGGTGTCAGTCACAGTTCTGTGGAGCTGATTCTGTGGGGACAGATCACTGGATTTCTAAACTAATCTCACTCAGGCCACTGAATTTTACTTGCATACTGGTGCTTGGGTGGGGTGAATATCTTTCAGAGTTTGCTTCAGAAAGGCATTCAGACTTGATTCAAAAACACGGGGAGAGGAGAGTCTACCCTTCCTTTGGTAGCTTGTTCCAGAGGTTAGGAAACCATGTTAGACTATTTTGAGTATATCTGGCTTCACCTTTTACCTATTGCTTCTTGCTGTGCCTTTCCCAACTAGATGAAGAAGTGTTTTAGCATCCAGCACTTCTCACTCTATTACAGATGTTCACAACTGTGGGTTTTTTCGTATTACTTTGGTGATTCTTTGCTGCCTCTCCTCCAGTTTTCAAACACCCCCTTAAAAACAGAGTAGAACACAGATACTGCTCCCAGCAGCACTTCATATCAAGGAAAGTTGCTTCTTTAAAAAAAAATAAATTACTAGCCCCTGTTCATAGGATTGCAATAAAACTGTTAGCTTTTAAAGTAAGCAAAACCTATTTATTTCTGAAAGTTTGTACATTTGGCACTTGAGATTACATCAGTGCTGAAAGCTGGGGTTTCAAACACCCTCCTACTTCCTATCCCAATTGCTACCTGGTGAACCAGGGACTGTCAGAGGTCAAAGGTTGGTGAGTTAAACAAGATCAAAATAAGACTTCTTTTCTCCAATTTTACAGAGAAATAAACATGGTTTCGACATTGAGACATTTTTGTAGTATTGAAATAATCTGGATGCTTAGACACCTCTGCACAAAAGACGTGTGTGATTGCAAAGTGCTGTTAGTTTTAAGAAGGCAAAAAATTATCACCTTTATTTGTCTAATTTTCCTCAGGGTTCAGGCACAGGGGTTCATTCACCCAGGGGTTTCTGCTTGGTACCAGAAAAGAAACCTATTAGGGCAGCTTAGGCTTTGTACACACTGGGAAGTCTTACTGATTACACTGTGTTGGTTAAATTTCTGTAGTCATATGGGTTTAAGGAGTAGTTCCCTCTGTCCCCAAAATTATTTCTATTATTGGAGGGATATTATATTTCTAAACCAATACAAACTAAAACTAGAAAAAAGATGTTTGTATGATAATAGGGTTGTCCAGCAGGAGACCACATCAGTCTGTATTAAAATTCAGCTTATATTGACACAAATTTCCAGTGTAGACAAGCCAACTGAGTTGTTTTACAAAAGCTGCTGGAAAACAATCACCAGAGCTGATGATCAGTTCTTCATTCTATTTTCTTAATATTCCAGACATGGAGAAATACAGCAAAATACTCATTTTGGAATTGGAGGAAACACAAAAGTCTCTCTGAAATAACATGGCAGTAATACTATCAATCCGTTTTTGTCAGCAATTGCATCAGCACACCGTGTATAAAGTTTTCTTAGTACTAGAAATATACAAGCTGATAAATGCTTAGGCTCCTGTACTTTGTAATGTCAATTGATCCATTAATTGAACTGAGAAGGTTTTGAACCCCATGGTGTCCCGAGGGGAATGATTATAAAGTGTAGATGATAGAGGGGTTATAGCACCTAAAGCTATGGTGTGTACAAAACCTGTGCTGGCCAGGGAAGGGTCACAAAAAACCAATAAATGAGGTGTGAATGCAGCTCAGCTGAGGGCAGATTGAGATGGGGGATAGTCACCCTCTGGCTACTGGTGGGAGAAACCGGTATGGAGAAGTTGACGCAGTCTGTGGTTTACCAGGACCTCTCTGTGGCAACATAGTCTTGGAGCACAGGAATCTTGTTTGCAATACCTTGCTTGTTGGTGCTTTAAGACAGAGTATCCAGTTGTGAAATGCGCTGAAAGGTATGGGAGTTGGAGGCAACTGAGCTGAAACTGAGTGTTACGGGTGACCCAGTGTGAGAGCTACTGGAGGAGAGGACTTCTTCCTCTTTATGTAGCTATGTACTTTCTGTCCTCACTTTGGTTTTGCCCCTTACATTCCCCATGGGTTGGTTTAATTCACTCATCCTGCAGAACATGAGCTTAGTCATCACTCACCTACCTCAGAAAGAAAAAAGAAAACAGTTTTCTACTGGGTTAGCAAGGTGAATCAGCTCAGGAAGGACTCTTAATGTGCTGAGGGAGTGGGAACCAGTGCACAAAAGCAGAAGTGAGAGAGAGACAGTGGGATGACAGAGGGTGCTGAGATTCACTCAGCTGGGATAGCTGCTGGAGGGTCCTGATGAGTGCTTCTGAGAAGCACATGTGCTGAGCAAAAGGACAGGGTCCAACTCTAATTTCAATTATGTTTTATTTCAGAATTTGGCACCTGGAAGGTCTCAGCCAGAGACCTGCATCTGCAGATATGGTTGCTGGTGGCTGTGTGGGAGGAAAACAGGTAAGGTGACTAAAACCATGGAAACACAACAGGACTTTGTAGAGGCTGAACTTGTTGTATATAGGTACCTGGACTCTCTTACCAGGGGCTTGATAGAAGTTGTGACTCTCCAGGAGATGAGCTGATAGGTTCTGCTGAGGCCCTTATATATGCCTAAGGCCTTCTTCTCTACAGAATTTTAACTTTGCTAAAAATCATACTGCTCCTTTTATTTAAATAATGAGTATGGCCAAGTAACTTTCAAATATTTTAAAATTTAATCGCAGGGTCTCTTCTAATGTCTAGATATACTGAAATGTTTGGCGTTGAGGACCCACCATCCACACTATATACATTTTGTGACTAATCTGTGTATTGCAATCTATATGTGTGTATATATATATTTTTTTTACACTTTCAAGAATCTCCAGTCTAGTCCTGTGAGCTGAAAGTCCATTTGTGCTTAAAGAGTACCAGGTGTGCTCTCAGGGTATACAGTCTGGTTTAGTTTCATCCAAAAGGAATCCGGTTTTATTCTCTGAGACCACCTGTAGTGCAAATCAAAATACTGGTAGTAGGGACTATCACAAGATTGGTTTCAGAAGTGTCTCTGTCTTCCAAAGTAAAATGCTAATGTAGGCACTCTCTTTTCTTGATGATGAAGTAACTTTGAAGATGAGTACCAGAATATGTGCTTAAAATAAGACTACTTTCTCTTCCTGATGAATTACAATGCCTTGTTTTGGAGACTGCCTGGAGCCCTGGGTCTGTTTTGCAAAGTATGTAGAACATGGCAGTGGAAGATTAATATTTGCTCCTACAAACTTCAGGCAACATTTCAGATTTGGTGTAGTACATGGTAACTAACCACATGTAAGAAGGTCTCCAGGCTTGGCTCCCAATAGATAAATGAGACTGAGTGGAGGCAAAATTGAGTTTAATCATCACTTTAAATACAAGGAACTGAAATACAGCTCTGAGAGAGCTTCTCTAAAGTCAGCTGGGAAGCCTGCAGCAAAGCTAGTGAATTCTCTTAAGAATCTAGATAAATTGTCATGTTACTGTGCAATACTTCATATTGATATAACTACACAATCCCTGACAGAACACAGTGGGATGCTTTACCATGACTTGAATCACAGTATGGGCTGGCTGATGAGCCAGAAGTCAAAAGGGACCTCCTGTTGAAGGAGTTTCAGTAGAAGAACCCTTTTTATAGTCATTACAGGCAAATCCTCCTTTTCTTTTTAAAGTCCTCAAAGGAAAAGAGGGCATCACACAAGAATTTGAAGCTACTACAATCACGGTGTAGGCTGCTCATTCTTGGTTATAGCTTTCTGGACTTCACTGCTTGCACAGCAGATACATTTGGATCAGTAATTTTGGTATAAGCCTCAATGTATTTTTTTTGTCTAGAAAAATAGCGTAAGAATACAATGATATAATCTGCTTACCATCTTGGTGTAAATGGTTAGCTTTCTAGGGTCTAGTTTTTCTGCTGTATGACATACTATTGTTGTCTTCAGGGTATCTCATAAATTCATCATCATTGGCATCAGTGCAACTAACTGAGCTTAATTTTGTTATTTTCTATTCTAATTTTAAGTGCTACACTGTGTTCTCTCCTCTCAGGCTGACATTAATCACTTCAGGAAACACTTTGCTTTGTAGCCGGAGGCCCTCAGTCTTGCAAGTGTTCAGCCAGTAGTGATCTGATAAGCTTAGCGCTGAAAGTACTTTGTGAAAAGAGATTTCGCTTATCTTGAATATTGGGTAACAAACTGTCAAGATTTCCCTTCCTTTTTAATACATAATTTCTATACAACTTAGACATCAGACAGAACAAATATCCAGACCAGGAAAGTGAATAGGTGCAGTTGAATGAAATGCACTACTGAACTCTTCATTTCTTTGCCTAGAAAATGCAGAAGAAATTCTATATAATTAGGTTATCATGTTTGACACACACCATCCAGTTTGTACATCAAATTGACCAAACAGTGCATTAATATATGACTTCTTTAGTTTGAAGTTCTATGTACCAGCAATGCTAGAACAAAACAAAGTTGTTAGTTATGGTATCGAAGCAGGGGTAAAGGTGTTTTGGGGGGATTTTTGTTTTTTTAAAAACAGGCAGCATGGCTTGAATTCCAGCATGGCTTCAATTCAGATAAGACTAACAAGGCCCAAGGAAAAATGAAATGGAAAACAGATTATAAAAGAAATAAAAAGCACAAGCAGTCTTTGCCAACCAGGCACATGAAAATATATGAATTTTGATGATTTGTGTTCCCAAACCTTGAAGATATTTAAAAGGCTCAGACCTTGAGGTAGTGGCTACTCCTTTAAGGAGTTCCAAATCAGGCACCTGAAGCTCTGGTTCTTTTCATTTAAATAACCAACCCCTGTTTTTGTTTTCAGTTCACTTTTACATTAGATGTTCTCACTGGCAGATACTTGACTCATTTCTGGATCCCTGTCCTTGCCCAACAGGACCTATATTGGGGTATGGGTGGAAGGGCTGTTGTGTGACTCAACCTACAGGAGTGGGAGCTCAGAGCTATAATCCTGCCTTAGTCAGAGCTGTTCTCATGAAGCCTAGTTTCATTAATTAACTAGACTAGTCTTTAAATGGGATTAATTACATCGTCTAAGTTCTAAAGCTTGCTGAATGTGAGAAATAATATGGTGGGTTATGGCAAATGCATTGATGGGCAGTAGTTTAGGATGCTCATGAACCTTTCTCTGGGCTACAAAGCAACTCACATCTGACAACTGTTAACACAGCAGTGTGCAGCTCCTTTTATGTCTTAGTTCATCAATAAATGGGCTGGCTTGTTCTGGCCTTTATTATCTGCCTGGAGTCTGAAGCATTGTATTTGTGTATCCGTAGGAATAGTAGGAAACATATTCATTCTGGAATTGGCAGCAGTATAGGTGGAAATGAACATACAAATATAAGGCACAAAGTGACAGCTATATGGTGTACTTTTGAAACAAAACCTCACCTTGAGGTCTGTGGAAGGGATGAACTTGGCGGACTTTGTACTTTGTCTTTAACAGAAGTTATTCTGCAAATAACTTCTATATTACTCTGGATTTATTTACTGGAAATTTGTTCTGAAAGGCATTTAGATAATGAGGCTATCTCATTAAGGTAAGCATAAACCACCTGTCTTTAGGGTGTTTAACACCTCATGTACCATGTTATCAGACTTAACTTCTTTTACTGTACACAGTCCCTGTGGTGTCCTATCCTCAACTTGCATTATAGTAATTTACTGGTTGATGTTCAATTACTATTCACTTCCTGTTTTAACTATACTAATGTATAAATTGTGAATCAAGAGGAGCATTAACCAAACAGCATGATATATCTGACCATCACATTCTTACTTAGCCTTTCTGTTGTAGGCTTCAGTGCTGGCTGCAACAGGTAATTGCAAGCTACAGTTCAGTCCTCTGATGACAGTAAAAAAAGTGGGACCTATAAAGTCTATGCTGATGGTAGTACATTAGGCTAGAGGGATGATGAGGAAACTGAAATAATCTGTTAGGATTTTCCAAGCAAAATACCTTACTTGGGAAAAGGAATTTTGCAATTAGAAGTATTGTCATTCTGTATCAGTTTTATTTCTGCAGTTGTTATTGACATTGGGGAGCTACACAGACAATGTAGAAAAAGTGTGAGAATCTTAATATTTATTGATCTCTGCTTCTAGCTTCTCCTACAGCAAGATGTGTGGCTGTAGATTCCAGTTTGTTTTTAAAAGACTTGTCTTTCCCATGCATGAGAAAATGCAGTATTTAGACAAACAGGTCCTATTCCCTGGTACCTTAAAGTGTTACTGCAGTACAAACAAACAATACCACTGGGCATACAGCTTACAAATCTTGCTCTCAGCTGGGCCAGCTGAGGGATTACTCGCCTACTGATGCTGAAAGAGCTGTGTATTGCAGAGTTTTAATAAAAGCTTTCTTCACTTTGTAAAGTAATCTCTGTGCAATTGGTTCATGATCTTACAAAGCAGGCAGCTGGCTGACAGTATTTCATTGAGCTTTAATGGAGAAAAGCCAGGTCTGAAGAAAATCAGTGTAGTAGTCTCAAATGTTTTAATAAGATATAGACTTTCTGTAAGCTCAGTCTTATTATTTGGTTTAGACTTGTTTTTAAAAAGAAATGTCAAAGAAAACACTCATCAGTCTGGGAAAAATCTCTTGTGTGAAGCAGGCTGTAATCTTGTTTTAGTCTAAACGCAAATCTGGCATAGTTTAGGAAGTTATTTACTGAGGCAAAATAGCCAAAAACCTGAAGAACATGGAATATACAACTACTCCTAGTCCTTTTTACTGATTTCTTTAAGGGAATAAAAATGCATGTTCCACTAATGAAAACAATCCATCAGTCTTTTGCAAGCCTACTGCCTTTGCAGTCATTTGGTGCTACATCATTCAGAGACCAGACTTGCTCTGGGGGTTATGCTCTTCTTTTGAATTAATACAACCCAACCAGTCTTTATTTGATTAACATTAAGCTGAAACTGGGAAATGTTTTTTTATCTGTATTTATCTTGATGTTTTACTGCTTCTGTTTCAGACCTGAAAAATTATTTTTGTTTAACTTTTGTCCATTTTCTTTCCCCAACAGCAGCAGTTAGGCTAATACATTACCGCTGCTTCTTATAAATCTTGCTGGAGTTTTCCTTGTAAATTATTTGCTTTAGGAATATAAGGTTATTACAAAATGAAACATAAAAATTATTTTTGAAGTGTTGTTTTGGAGCAATATGCTCAGGTTTAATGTTTTCATTATTTGATTTGAACTAGAGGAAACAGATTTGCCACAAAGCAAATCTTGCCTATCAAAGAAGATGTCAGTTTTGAGTGAACAGAGCACCATCCCAAAACTTTGACTATTAAGACCCGTTAACTGCCCTGGGGAAAGGTGTTTTTCTCAAGATTGCCATGCTATACTTTATTTTGTTCAGCGTGTAAGAAAGGCACGAACAGATGGATTGGACTACTTCCTAATTCAGGGGCTTAGTTGAACTGCAGTCTAGATGCATTTGTATATATTTTGATCCATTAGAAGTCTTCTCGGCTTGCAAGTCAATGAATACCAGGAATACATTCTGAATGCTATTGGTTCCTGCATGTATATATTCCTAAGTTTAAAATCTGTAATTTATCAATACAGCTATTTCCCGCTGAGAAAACCACTCTTTAGTTTATGAAGAATTTTTTGGGTCACACAGTCTGGCACCATTGGAAGCTAGTGGTTGGCATGTCTCCCTGTGATGCACAGATGAGGCACAGGCAGCAGAGGGTCAGTCTGTCTCAGGAAGAAAGGTGCCAAAAATGTGGTATGCTTGAAATTGCTGGTCAGGACAAAGAAATACAGTATTTGAAAGAATGATGGGAGGGATGCATTTACTGTAAGCATGTTTATGGAACAGCATGTCTGTAAATTACAAGCCAGCTTAATTTCCCTAATCTGTTTATGTACTCTTCTAGATCCCAACTCTACTTGGTGCCAGGCAAAGGCAGTGTGAGTGACACATCCCAGAATTCTTCATCCTGGGAAGAATTTCACTTCACCTGTGGCTTCACAAAATTGGAAGATAATAGTAATCTCTGAGTTATGTTGCTATCAAATCTTGTGGCACACAATCTTTGGGCTATCAGTTAGTACTGAAGTTTTCAAGTATCTTTGTAAAAGAGTGACCAGAACAACTTCTTGGAGCCTAAATGGCCTTTGTACATGGCTCAGGTTGTCTTGTCTTTAAGAGCTTCTGTCTTACATAGCTTGTAGTTTTAACATATACTTTTGTACTATAAATGGGTACATTTATCTTGCTTTTTTTGTATAGTCTGTTGGGTCCTTAACTAGCAAAGATTTCATCAAGAAAAATGTCTTAAGTATACATGTAACTCCCATTGCCTTTCTCAATCTATCTTTATATTTCTGTAGGGTAGCATGATGCTTATTTTCCCCATGTAGCCAAGGGGCAAGGAGTAAACGACTTGCCCAGGGTTGTCCGTGGTGGTTTTAGGTGGTGAACCTGCATCTTCCAAGTCCTGGGCAGATCCCCGAGTCACTGGATAGCTCTCACCTTTACTGCTGCTTTTTATTGTTAACAGTAACTCAGCTCTGCTAGAATTGGCCATGTTGGGGTTGTACTATAAGCAAGAGAATAACTACTCCTTTTAATCCTCTGAACCAGCCCCTTTAATCCTTTAAACCTATTCAAATTAGGCTCAACGGACAAGGCACTAGAAACAGCTCTGGGAGTCAGAAATCTGCCTGTGAGAAAGGGGGGCCCTCTGTGCACCAGTGGAATTGGAAATGGTCACTGTGAACCCTGGAATAAGATGTTTCCCCCCTTATCACCTTCTACGATGCTTATTTTTCCGTTGCTCAGGGTAGAAGCCAGGTACTCAGTGCTGTCATTTGGTTCACCTGTGTGTATTAGGTTCTATCTTGGTTCTGTAGACTCTGAGTTGACTGTACTATGACTTCATTCTATCATTTGTGTTTGCCCTGGTTTTGGCTGGCATAGAGTTAATTTTCTTCCTAGTAGCTGGTATAATGCTGTGGTTTGGATTTAGGATGAGATTAATGTTGATAACACATTGATGTTTTAGTTGTTGCTGAGCAGTGCTCTTAGCAACTAAGACAAGGACTTTTCAGCTTCTCATACTGCCCTGCCAGCGAGGAGGCTGGAGGTGCACAAGAAGCTGGGAGGGGACACCACCAGGACAACTGACCAACCTGGCCAAAGGGATATTCCATACCATATAACATCATGCTGAACAATAAAACTGGAGGAAGCTGGCCAGGAGGTCGTGGCCCACTGCCTGGGGACTGGCCAGGCATAGGTCAGCGGGTGGTGAGCAATTGCATTGTGCATCACTTGTTTTGTATACTCTTTTATCATTATTATTATTTTCCCTTCCTTTTCTGTCCTGATTGAACTGTATTCATCTTAGCCCACGAGTTTTACCTTTTTTCTGATTCTCTCCCCCATCCAACTGGGGAGGAGTGAGCAAATGTCTGTGTGGTGTTTAGCTGCCTGCTGGGTTAAATCACAACAGTGTTATTACACATTGTTTTTTGTAGTGAGCAGACGAGATACTTCTTGGCCTTTTCAAACATCTCATCATCTGAATCAAAAATATTCCAGAAACCCCTTACCCCTAATGGCAAAGGGAGAGCTAGTTCAGAATGCAGAAGTGTGAAGAAGTTTTTCTTTAACAAGAGACCGTTTGGATTTTTAGCAGTATGTTTCCAAAATGCTGGAGTACAGTTCTACAGTATTGCTGGATGTAATTTGGGCTTCGACTAAATGCTGGCAGGCATGGGTATTCTCTAACAGCAAATAAATACAGCTGCTTTGTTTAAAACATTGAACTATTAAGCCAAACCATTCTCGGCAAAACCTGGTCAGGATGATGGCTTTCCTCTGAAAACTGAAGTTGGATGCAAAGTTTGGATTCAGAAAGAACATTTCCAAGGTTGCCAGGTCTTGTCTTACTGCAGAAAATGTAGAAATGATGCAGATAGGAGTTTGTCCAGATTTCAGGAGACAGTAGTATTTTGAATTATGCCAGTTATGCCAAGTAGAAGCAGCAAGCTTCACAGAATTTAGTTTTAATAGATCTATGCTAGTATTTGGCATTTAATAAAATTTTAGGTTATTATCCATAGTTTGCCTGACATTTTTTGACAGTGGTTACATATTCCCCCAAATAAATATCTTGAAACAGAAAAACATAAAATTCTCTTGGACAGGGTACTTAAAGCGGGGGGGGTGGGGAATGTTACTTTAAAGCTTAGGGAATGTCTGAAAGTTTGGCAGTGTGGGGGAGGTACAAAACTTTTAACTCTTCTATATACCCAAAAGCTTTCCTTTGAAAACCTGACTAGAATAAGGCTGCTGGAATGAAGGACTCTAATCTACGTTCAGACCAGGCATAAACTTCGTTTGGACATTAACATGATATTGCCTACTGTATCCCTGGAGGTCCTCCATTTCTTAGCAGTCTGTAGGAGATCAGCAGTAGGCTGCTGATGGCGCACAGTGCTTGGCTGCTCTAACGGTTGGCTTCTGGATGAGCAAATTTTGATTAAAAAAATTTAACTGCTCTAGATTACTGTTCAGCTTCTACTCTGATTGAGGTCAGTGGTGCTACTCCCTTGCATTCAGTGTAAATCTTCTCTAGTCAACGAAACTACAACAATTGAGAGCTCACAATTTGGGAGAAAGTTTTGTTAAGAGTTCATGATCCAGAGATCTGAGTTCTTGCTAATTTTGAAGATAATACTGACTTCCAGTTGCAGAGAATGGAGCACTCTTCACTATCAACTTGGACATTTGAATGTTCCACTTACGAAGTTTGCCTGAGTTTTGTAAAAGTCCTTATTAAATTCTTGGCTTAGGGTGGTGTCTTCTTTAATGAGCTAAGTCTGCTCAGACTGTCTAGACCAAGACTATTTCCATAGGATGACATGGCTTTGCGCTTTGATCAGTATTCATAGTGTCACTTCTTTTTAATATGGCATGGAGTTATTGCATCAGTGTACCACAAAGTGTGTACTTGGGTTCCTCCCCACTGTCTATGTTTATATGTGTCATACCATAATCCCTGAAACAAATGAAGCCTGATTTCCCAAAGGATTTGTTGTGTGTGCCCTAAACACTACTAACCCTTTCTTTGTAGCATCTCATCTTCTTCACAAAGCCTTGATGTTGCTCTCTGCAGTGCCATTCCCCCATCCCAGTGCCTTCCCAGTTCCCTTCACACTGGTCCAGATGAGTACTGCAGTACATTACTGCTGACTGGAAGCTGGGCATGTGTAGATCACCTGGCCAGCTCTTGTGTGCTTATCAGCCAAGTGGATGAAGCTTCTCTGGTTTGATAAGGGAAAAGTGGCTTTAATTCACCCCCTCAAAAGGTGATTTAATCAGTCTTCTATCCAAATGTGAATTCTCACAGTGTTTCTTGGACATTTTTATTTCTGAGACTTCAACCACATTTGACAGACAGGTAAAAGATGGACAAAATTGAAGAAGCTGTTATAGGTGAAGGAGTGAGACAGACAGATGGACAATTAGAGGGGTTGAATAGATCTCACTTCTGGAGGAAACAGTGGAGTGAAACAGCTGAAACATACTTGTGTGTGTTCCTTCAGCTACTTGTTACTGAAGGCCATTAAAGTCATATGATGGGAGTGGGATGGGCCAGTGAAGGGTGGACTCCTGCTGTGTCAAACACTGTTCAAGGAGCGCTACAGGGTCATGCCAGAGAATTTGGAAATCAGAGAGTGCTCTTCTCTGAGCCTGTAAGTAGTGGCAAAAAGAGAGGTGGTTGGATGTTTCAAAAAATTCTTGGTTGTCTTGACTAATTTATGTCTTTTGAGTTACTGGAGAAACTTGAGAACTGTGTTTTTTCCTACATAAAATTTAAGAAATATGACTTTAGATAGACTGCAGAAAAGATAACGAAAGCGTAAGACATAGCTGTACAGTGAGGTGTGTGGTAGAGCCGCTTGTTATTGTGCAGCACATACAGGCACATTAATTCTGATCCCAAAAGCTGTACTGGTGTGTCATCATGACACTAGGTAATTACTGTGGCCTTCCAGGCTATTGCAGCTAGTGTGAGTGTTTGGGTGGCATTCTCCATGGCACGCTGCAGACCAGTGAAGTTCTGCTTGATCCTGGAGCAGTTAAAGCAACTGGCATTTGCCTCAGCAAAAGACACCGCCTAACCCTGAAGGTGCTTGAACGTCAGACTTGACTGAGAAGCCAAAATTTGACAAGAAGAGACCTGAAGCAGAAAGGCCTGTGGCTTCTGCAGCTGCTCCTTTTCTCTGGAGTTTCTGGCTCATTCCTGTCTTTTCAGTCTTCCCCCAAGGTGATAATTTTGTGCAGCAGATTGAATCCCTGCCCTGCCCTGAATTGCATCTGCCTATGTCTATTGGGTTGAACTACAGCAGGTCAAACTTGAAATAAAGGTAAATATCAGCTGAAGATACAGTTTCACACTTAACCTGGGCAGCCTAGTCCCACCTGTATATGCAATATGCAGCTGTAGCTGGATAATAAAAATTTCACTCACAACAGATGACCTATACCCATACCAGAGAGGTTCCTGATGACTTCAGCTAGCCTTCCAGACCTCTAACAGCTTCTCACAGTGAATGCACACTGAAATCTACTCTCAAGATCTCTCTTTGGTTGGTTGGGGATTTTTTTGCCCACCTGCAAATAATAAGTAATAGATTTCATTATCTGCAAGGACAAAAGCTGAATGCCTGCATTCTTGGAACGATGTGATCTTCATGGAGACAGAAACATATCATCTACCTTTAGGCTGTACTAAGCTGCTAGACTAATTTTGTGACAAAATGTTGTTCTGCACAAACTGTATGTCAGGCTGGTTTTGGAGTAACTTTGAAATGTGCTAATATTGCCATGTTTTGTGTTTAAATGCATCAGAATTGATCCTGCTGAAACTGAGGTTATAAAAAACTCCCCAAACCAAACTGAACACCCTCCTCCCCTTGCCCCTCAACCCAAAAACCTGATGATTTTTTTTAAGTACTGGTAGCCAGTCAGAAATTAAACTTATATAATTGGAAGAGTCCAGGAATTTGCTTTCAAGAAAAATGACAGATACTGTTGCAAACAGCACTTTCTTGTATTCTTTAAGACAGTGACTTGGCAGGTAAAAGAATGTAAAGCGTGGTACCAATACAGGTCTCAACACTGCTTAGCTCAACAGTGGTATTCTCATTATTGCTAATGTCATTTCAAACTCATGCCATAACATTTTTATTTTACAGTGGTTTTTATATCATACTATATAGCATACAATTTATTGCATACACCTTGGAGTTTAAGATATCAGTGCAAGTATAATTAGAACTGCTTGTAATTTCCCATATAATTAAAAATGCCATTTTTTATTCCTGGATAAAAATAAAATCCTGTATTTTTTATAGTCTGCAGATTTAAAGTCTTTCAGTTAGGAAACAGTGAAACTTACTAATGCTTTCCCTAAGTAAGATAGTTTTTTTTTCCTCTAAAAAATTGTTTCATCTAAAATGCTGAATGTCTCCCTAGAATAACATAACTAGTGTAGCCAGTTGGATTTTTAAACATGGTGATTTATAGCACAGTGAACTAAACTTTATAATTAAACTTTCGACATCTTTTTGAGTAGCAGGTTAATAAACGTTATTCCCATCAGTGCAGCACCTGCCTAGCTTCAACAGTAAAAAAACAACCACAATGTATCTCTTCTTTTCCTGCCAAAAAAAGACCAGCTTGTAAACCTAGAAGACTGGGAGATTTGATATTAAGATACCGTTGTATGCACATTTACCTGAATTGGGTGGGGATGTGTATTTAATTCTAAAAATAGCAATGTAACATTAGGTGGTAAAAAGCAAAACTGATTTATTGGTTTTTTAATTGCCAAACTTTGTCTCGACAGTAGAGTTTATGTGGGTTTCAGAGCAGCATAATGCTCTCTAGCTATAAGAAATGCCCAGAACAGCAAAGAATTGCACCACACAGCAAAAAAAATTGCAGTGGCTACAGACACACAGCTCTGTGAGAACTCTACGCTGTTAAAGGTGAAACTGATGTGACAGATGCCAGCCAACTCCAAAAATTGCCATGCTAGCCTCATGCACCAGCAGCAACTGTGACAGAGTTGAGCTTTACACCACTCTTTATATTGCATAGTACTTACCCAAACGTGTCTGGCTTGCTGTGACCTGGTCAAAGGCTGGTGGCTGGGGAGGCTACCAGGAGCCCAGTGGGGTAACAGCCCAGCATGCTTATGAGCTGATGGGGATGCAGAACAGGTCTGGGGAAGTGCCATGAGGGCACCATTTCAGAGAAGTTGAAGGCCCTTCTCCAATTCATTAATTCTGATTTCTGTGGTTTCCGCTCCCTTAAGGCAACAGTGACATGCACTTATCTGAAGTTAGTGAAATGTAAGACCTTTTAAATACTAATATTTCTTGGGTCCTCTGGGTATGTTCACCACTTACTACTCATATAGCAGCTGTCTAAAGCAGTTTTAGTCACTTACTTTTTCTATTTTAAAACTTTCGTTTTGCTGAACTCCACAGGCTGATGAGACTTTAAGGGACTAAAAACTACGCAGCTGCCCCACTGCAAATGTTGCGAGCCCTAGGCTGTACTAGTGGATATACTTCATATGTCACCTGTGAAGCTTTAAACCGGACAGTTAAACACGGTAAACCTGCACAAGGGCACTGGAGTCCCAGTTTATGTTGCAGTGGCACACCAAATCCACTTTTTTCTATCTGTATCTATCCTGAATGTTTTCAAAACACCCAGGTGTATCAGGGTGTTTTTCTTCTGTCACGGAGGCAAGGGGGTCTGGCTGCTCCCAAATTACAGGGGAGCTGGATGCTAGCAAAGAGCAGCCTGAGGCCATGCAAGGAGTGTCTGAGTGTCTTGTAAAAGTTTGTATAGTTCAATTTTCTGATGATTTGTACAGTTTAACTTGCTTCATTTGAGTTAATTCCCTATTATAGAACAATGCCATGTGGGCATCACTTCCAAAACATTTCAGTTAGAAGTAAAATATGAGCAGTTCCTTCTACTAATTAAATCAAACCCAAGCTGTTGCAGTAAGCAGCTACATGACCCTGCTGTCTTGGCTTCTTTTAGGTGTAGCTGGAAGAAATATTCTGAAGATATAACTTCAGTCTAGCTTTGGTACTGGCATCACTATAAAGCAAAAATTTGGAACATAGATTGTAACCGCTGTATCTCCTACAAGAAATACCATCCAGCTATTTCAACTATTATTTCATATATACACCTTAGCTTAATCACTGTTAGAATGTTAGTGGTGAGAATTGTGTAACCTGCATTCAGACTGGTAATAAACCTGTGTAATGAGCTAAATAACACTGTCCAAAAAGCAGAGGCGCTAGCTTGTCTGTGGCTTCCCATTTTTTTCTCAGTATATGAAGCTATTTACTATTGCACACACAGCTATCATTTTAAAATGGCATCCTTAGTTCTTAAGTCATCATGAGGATAGAGTTTTTTCTTGGACATAGGTTTTGACTTGCTGAAGAACGTATAAGAAGAGCAAGGCATTAGAAGAAAAGTCCCCATTCTTTTGCTCTTAAAAGAGACCAGGTGGCTGCACGGTTATGGAAAATAGTACTGAAAATTGGGTGTGTGCAGCACAGCATGGCTTTGAAATACTGAGGGTGGTCTGGAGAGACTCTCACCAATGCTTAACTTTCCTTCCATGCCTCAGCGACTTATCACCAGCATAACTGGGAGTTTTTAGTTAAGAACAGGCTTCCCTTCATAGTGAGAGGTATAAATGCAAAACCACTTGTGGAAAGACCAATAAAAAGGACAAATAACTAGACTAACGTCACTGTGCTCTGAAAGTGCATATCAATGGAGCCTTTCAGGGCACCACGTGAAACCACAGACAACGGGTCTTTCTAAAGCATCACAGGCGGTGCTTCCCTAAGAGCCTGGGAAACCCTTGACACCCCTTTAGCACCCTTTATTCATTTTTGGGGGAAAAAACCCTGGCACTCCTAATGCCACAGGACATTAACACCTTTTGATAAAATGCCCACCAAAATTCCATGCAATTTGGGGATTTACCACAATTAGTCAAAGTATTTATTCATCATTCTGAATGCTGTCTCTAACTCTGTTGGGTAAGTAAGTGGCTTTTTCAGTGGCCTTAAGATCTGGTCCTAATGAAGTGAGTTGGGGTTATTGAATGAGTAGCCCGTAAATGAAACCATTGCTTTCTTTTATGGCATTTCATTGCTCTTGCTCTGTCATGACTGTGAAGGGGTGTGTGCCAGCCTAAAGCATCATTTGCTCTTTCTTATGATAGCTCCAAATAAGTCTGTATGTCCCTGCTTACGGGAGGCTGGCTTCTTAATGTGGGCTTGATGATTCTTATCCATGTTCCAAAATACTGCTTTGCTTAACATAAACATATTGAAGGCATCTAACCTTACTTATGACTAAAATCATTGCAGTTGTGAAAAGTGAAAGCCAGCCCTTTGAGCTTAGTACAACAAAGCCTTCTCTGAAGGGCCAAAGATACTGTGTGCATGTGAAGGGGTGTTGTTGGGTTTTTTCTTTTTTTTTTTTTCCTTTTACACTGTCTCCATGCTTTGATTTTATTGAAAATCTTAAAATAAAACTGTGCTTTCAATTGACAATTTCCACCTCAAATGAAAACAATAGGGAAGAGAGAGGCAACTGAAGTTTCAGCATATTCATACAACGTCAGTTTAACAACAACAATAAATAAATAAACTCTAGAATGCCTTGGAATATAGTCAGTCACAACTTAACAATTTAATAAAACATGAATGCTCAAATATTGGGATTCATATTCAACTCTTGATTGTACAGGGATCTTCAGAGACTCAGGTCTTGGCTATGGGTCTTGTCTTTCGTATGCATAAAATAGGAATACATACTTTTTATTCTTTTAGAGTCTTTTATTGGAGTTTTTGGCTTTCCAATCAATTTTTTTGTATCTTTTGTCATTGGAAGAAAAACTATATTCTTGGACAGCCAGTTACCTTGGGAAGGTGATGTATCTAACTATGTTGTAATTTGATTGATGACAAGAGAATTTGATGTCTTCCAGGCACACTTTGAAATCTCCTTTCTTTCCATTTTTGACCTTAAAGATCTTCCAAGACAATGGCACAAGTTCATAAACAAATGAGTCCAAGAACACCAGAGACAGCTAGACAAGGCAAAAGAAACCCATGCACCTGGGGATTTCTGTCAAAGGTGTTCATAGTCAATTTACTTCCCAGGACTTCCTCGGGCATTGGTCTGTCTTCCAAGCTTCTGAATAAGAACTGTATTTTAACACAAAAGTAAGATATATGGTGAACAATTGCAGGGTAGTAAATTGAAGCTGGCTGTTGAATTGACACCCAGGCTAGATTAACTGATATCTCTTTTTGAAGTCAATTATCTAAATGGATAGTACCCCTTTAAAGGCTAGCTCTGCTGGCATGCTGAAGAGACTGTCTATTCTGAATAGGATTTATGTGAAATTTTCTCTGTGTTGGTTAATGCAGATGATGTAACTACCAAGCTTCTGCATCTTTGCTTTTTAAAACATTGTGTGATGCATGTATGTGACTGAGAAGGATGCATTTGCTTTTCTTGTGGCCTTGGAGTAAGGTAAAGAGGCAAGTGGCAAAGAGGTGTCAGAAGGTTTAACAATAAGGAGAGCAGCCCTAAAGAAAACTGATAGAGTTTAAATAAAAAAGCAAGGCAAAGAAGTCTTCTATTACTGTGTAAGAGGTAATTCAACAGATTTTTTTTTTCCCGAAAAAAGGGTCTGCTCTTCCTGTGAGGTGTCAAACAACATCACTCCTTATGAAGAATATTGTTAATCCTACTGCCTTTTAGAATAGTAGTCTAAATTTTGTTTTCAATCACATTGTTTCAACTATACAAAACCAAAAGCTAACTGAGCAAAACAATTACAGGAAATATCACGTGCATTTTCTTTGCATAATTGAATCATGTTTTTGAGCCCAGATATTAACAGTATTCAACACCAACCAGCAGCAAAGTTATTAAGAAAATCAATGCTAGGATTTTTTGTGCTGTATCTCTGCAAAACTTCGGTTGATCTCCTAAGCTAAGATGGCAGGAACCCAACAGCAGGATTAACTGCATTATTAATTGAAATTTTCATACTTAGATCTTCTATTGGAATTATTTTTATTGCTGTGAAGGGGAAGGAAACTGAAAGCTGAGGATTACAAAATTGAGGACTTTTAAACTTTTTTTTCCATCAAAAGAGGTCCAAGACCTTTGGAAAGCTGACTGGCTGGGACCATTGATACTTCCTGCAAAACTGAAAATTCAGATAAAGGTGAAATGGAGAAAAATACGCAGTGAACTTCCACTGTGTTATGCAATGTGTGTGGGATTCTGGGGTTTTACATAGACTTGAGAAGATGAGATAATTTCCAGGTGTCTGGACGCATTTTGATGCTAAGGTTTTTTTCCCAACACTATCAGAGTGAGACCCAGCATGCATCTGGATGCATCAGGATGCATCAGGGTGCATGGATCTGACCCAGCACATGTCAGCATGCATCCTCATCCCCCTTCTCCAGCAATGTAGCTTCTATAGGAGTACATGGAGGTTCTACAGGCTGGAGCCTGGTATGCTGCAAAAGGGGGCCCTCTCCAGACAGCTAAGGAAGCAGGGTGCTACAATGTGCTGTGGTGTATCTAGGCAGGGGGTGTAGGTACAGGCTGAGTCTCTGAGGTGGAAGGCAGAATGTGGTCCCCTCTTAACAAGACTGGGAGAGGCCACTGCTGCAGCTGTTTCTCAAGCAGGACTGGGAGCTCAGAGGTACACAAACCTGCTGATTTTATAAGTATATTTATGCAGAAGATCCAGAATAAGTAGACTCAGAATGACTATCAGAAGTCTTTCTCTAGCTGTGCTGTGAGAGAGAATATTCAAAATGTTTCCAGTGGATGATTAAGAGTGGGAAACCAGCAGAAATAGATGTGGGTTAAGCAGTAGACACAGCAAAATGGGCTGTTACCAGCAGATCATTAACAGCCCACAGTGATGCTGAGGACACTTTAATAAACCCATCCATGGCAGACTACTGCTATTAGGAATAATGATCAGTGGCAGCAGTGTGTTTTATATGAATAATGGGCACTATATCCAGCAGTGACAGTCTCTGCTGGAGCCATTTTATGTCTGCTGATACACAGGACATTTTTCCTTGATCAGAGCATAGCATGTAGTTTGATACTTATATTCTCATCATTACAAACAAAAATAAGCCAAAAAAACCAATAGAACTATTAGAGCTCTGCAAATTAGTGTTACAGAAAAGATGGGCAAGCATCCAAAGTCAGAAAAAATTTGAAATGTGGCAGAAGACCGCAAAGTTAGAGTACTGAAAAGGCTCCTTTTTATTCTTTTGACCTCTCTCTGTCTGATCAGAGTCATAGCCAGGAATTTCTGCACAAAATCTTTCTTGCTTTCCTGTGAGGCATGGCACATGAGAGTGAGCTGATTTATGAATCTTCTTGTAGGCATGCTCCTGTCTCAGTCTGCTGTCTGGGGTCCAGTGCAAAGTGCCCTGAGGTCTGGGGCTGCTCCCATGTCAGGGAGAACCACTTCAAATGGTGGAGCAGATTACTTCTGTAAATGGTAATTTTACAGTAGGTAGAGTTTCACTGATTGGGAAGTTATCCTTGAGATGTATCTTGCTATGAGAGAAGAAGTTGCTCTACTTGTTTAATGTAGATGTGGCAAAGGCTTAGTTATGTTAGGGAGTTTGGGAGCTTTGTTGCTGATGATCCAAGAAAAGGGAAGTCCTTTCTTCCCTTTCAAAATATATTAATTCTGGATCTAAAGATGTGTTTGGCAGTTATGAGGGACTAAAGATGTGTTTGACTGGCAGTTATGAGGGACTATATTTAATATGGGGTCACTGAAGGTTATGAAAAATGGAGCATGTAATACAATTTTTGCAGAGTAGATCCATGCATTAAGAGGAATTCTCACTGATCACAAAAAAAGTACATTAGTGTGCATGAAAAAGAAAATGAAAGAAAGTATGGGACAAAGAAAAGGAAAAAGCGTGAAACAATTCCCAGCTTTCCTTCACATGGTGTGCTTCAGTTCTTGTGACAGGCATCATGTTCCAGCAGTTAAGCCTTTGTCTAGCAATGCTTCCACCCAGAAGAAATTTCAAGGAGAGCTGTGAAGAGGGAATAAAATGGCTTTACATTTCGTTCATATTCATTTGTATTTCAAAGGTCTTTCTGCAGGAGCACTTTTTCAATAAACCTGTACAGAGCCAACAAACTATATAAATAGTAACAAGTAATTGGCCTCTGGCATCTTGCATGAACAGTGAGGATCTGACTTTTGCTCAAAGAAAATATGCAAACCTGTCAATGGAAAACAGTGACAAAAGCTAAGCAGGGACTGTTTTGTATCCTGAGGACTGTCTTGCACTTACAGGCATCATTAATTTTCAGTTTCTCTTGAATCTCACTGGCCTAACTCTGCCGCCACTGGGAATTAATGCTTACTGATTTCAAAACCAGCCAAGTTAAGGCAGTGGTCTGGAAATCCCATCTCTACCTCTGATAGAAGTCTAGTCCCTGCTTGGATGGAGAGAGTTTTTCCTTTCTGAGCCCTGTCAGAAAGATGAGAGCCCTACTGCAGCATCCACGGGAGCCCAGGCCATCCTGGAGTTCAGCATGGTGACTGAGGCTACCCCCTGTAAGAGACATTATAGATTTAAACCAAGTATCTGAAAGGCTTCACAGTACATTCACTATACTGAGGTCCAAAAGGTGCTGTTCCTGTCTCTAACCCACTTTTGTTATCACCAGACACATGTGGTATCTTTAAAGCTGGAGACTAGTCTTGTGTGTGGACAAGTAGAGGTATGTAGATGGACTACGTTAAGACACAAGAATGTCATTGAAAAGCTTACAGGAGCTAGATAGCATGCCAAGTTGTTATTGATTTATGACAGTTTATGTTGGAAATGTAGCTTCTCTTTAATGACTGTCTCATTTTAATAACTTTTTTGTGCTGGTGTGATGTACTATGAAGTTTTCCAACATGCCTTTGTCCTGCAAGTAGTCATGCTCCAGCAACATCCAGCTTCTAGAAATGAAATGTCATGAGCACTGAGATACATGAGCTACCACAAGATTTGGCCTCAGCTGCTTGTATGTATGTCCTGGTTTCATGGGAGCGTGTTTTTGTCTGAAATGTTGATTGAAATGTAGCTTGTTTTGCTTGTTGATTACATATTTCCATGCCTGTCACCACATGACATTGCTGTGACCCCTGAACCACTCATGTTTTGCTCTGCTTCACACGTATTCTCTTACCACAGCAACCAGGGAGGTGTCTGTGTATGGAGCTGATTTTAGTTACTTATGGTGGATTCTACGCACCTGAAATAACAACAGGTTGCCACACCATAAAATAAACAATGCAGGAAAAAAAGGGGTTTTTTAATGCAGAGGATTATTTTGGTTTAGAAATTATCTGAGCTGTTGATAGATCCCTTCTGCCATCTCTTCTGTTATCTGGCATGATATGGTATAACCTGTTGACTCTGTTTACAGCTTCACATTCCAAAGCATACTTAAATGGAAAATAATTCAGAGTTAGAAGCAATCAAAGCTCCGTCTTATCTTGTTTTCCAGTTTGTTGGACAAGAAAATAGCTAATTTGGTGAAGCACGCAGTGTTCTGGGTCATAATAGTGTCCCTCTTGTAACACAAAATGAATGCCATTAGTCAGGAGGAAAGGTTATGATGTAACTTTCCTTTCCTTGCTCAAGGAATTCACTATTCAATGCCTACTACAGGTTGCTTGTAAGAAGTACATTGGAACAGCTTTATTTTTTTGGTCAAAGCATGCAAATCATGTCTGAGTAACTAGAGTCAATACAAGTCCATGGCTTGTTACCAGTGAAATGTCCTGGTCACTTAGAAAATGCTTTTCAGCAGTTTGATATGGAAAGCCAGGAGTCACTTGCATAACTTACTGAATAGCTTTTTTACCTCTGCTGTCTTGGTCTGAAAAGAGACTGTTAATTATTTTTTAAAAGCTGGTATCTGAATTTCTCTAGTGTTTTGTCTGCAGCTATGGCAATAAGGCCCTGAAAGAGCAGCACCCCAAATCACAGGGTAGATGGGGCTGTCATCGCCAGGCAGTTGTACTGGAAGCTTAGCCTGCCCAGGGTATTTCAGTGCAGGGTAGTACAAAGTCATGGGTCAGCTCATGTCAATAGCTGATGCTCCTCATCTGTCTAGGAGTCATTTTACGTTGAACAAATGTCTCTCTCTGCTACCAGAGAGGACACAAAGGAAACTGCTTGGAAAGATGTGAAGGGAAAATGTAGCACTTTGTGATACCTGGCAAAGCCTACCAAAAAATCAAGTGTGTAACTCCCTTGCTTAGTGAGGATGGTTAGCAGACATGATGTGACAACCAACCCTCTGCAGCTGCTGGCATGCCTTCAGCTTCACTGGTGGTGTGGTACACGCCACACTGCCACCCCAGTGCTACAGTGCCCATTAAATTGCACGCTATGCAGGGTTGTTTCGTGTACTGTGGTTACTGTACTATCAGGTTCAGTTGGAAAAGATGGAGACTGGTCTAGTCACATAGTGAAATGTCCTGCCCATGCATGTTAAATCAGAAGCCTGCTGGTTTTCCCCGTATCTCACACTGACAAATCCTACACTTCATGAAATAAATGGGAGTTTTGGCATTGACATCAAAGAGTAGAGGCAAAAAATGCATTGAAAAAAAAAAATTGTTTTGGGACAGACTAAATATCTCTGGCCTGGAAGAAAGAATAGTCTTTGGCTACACTAGAAAAGGTGGTTGTAAATCATACTTGCTCTCTGTTGCTGTTGGCCAGGGACAGATTAGACCTCAAAATAAATAAAAGCAAGTCCAAGGCAGCTCTTGGATTTATCCCAGCTGTTCACGGCCTCAACCAGAGACCACTCAGTGTCTGAGTCTTTTCACCAGGCTCAGAATACAATGAGCTTCCAGCAGTGGAGCCAGCATGCCTTATTCTGTCCCTGTCTTTGGAGGAGCAAAACTCTTTTGTGGTGGCAATGACTGGGTCTTTTGTGGGAGGGAGCAGGCTAAGGGCTGAGACAGGGAATGAAGTACAAAGGACTATGGCTGAAGAGGAGGAATGATGAAGAGTCAGTGGGAGGCTGGGAGGGGTGGGGGACAGTGATGTCTCCTGTCCCTCTCTCACCAAGCCTTCCCTCATCTGAGCTAATCCTAAAATCTGTAACTTCCCAGAGTCTTTCCACCCCTCTCTCTTCAGATATAGCTTTTCCTGCTTCCCCCTCCACTCCCTGAAACTGCAACCTGCTTACCCTCCTGGGCTCTGCAGATGGATGCAGTGTGATGGGCCCAGGACACCAAGACAGGCAGAGTTGTCATTTGTCCTATAACCTGTGCACAGGGGCAGCAAGTGCCCTCAGGAATGTCTCACTTCTTTTCCTGCAACCCAACAGCGGTGGTCTCCACCACATGCCCTCCAGCCCCAGCACATCTGCCAGAGTCCTGCCAGGGGCAAAATACTCAGAGGGTTTCTGTTAGTGGCTGGGATGCCTTGATTTCTCTGGTCAGTGCTCCTTATGTCTCCACCTCAAGTAGCTCCTAAGCATTTTTTTCTTTGTCCATGTCCTATATATATGTGTGCATGTGTATGTGTATATATATGAATGTATATACACACATACATACACATTAGACCTGAGAGTGGAGCATAGTCTAGGGGTCAATAAGGAGATGAAAAACTTGAGGGATTTGCTGCACCATTCTCGTCACTCTTTTTTGTTGTCAGTGACATAATGCCAATAACAGTGCAGGTCAGACAGAGCAACTCACTGTCCTTCTGCTACCAGACCTGAGAAGGAATTGTTTTCCTGGAGTTAGAAAGACTTTTATCATCCACAGAATGGATTTCTCGAGGGAGCTTGAACACCTCTTATGTAAGGGACCTCTGGAAGACCTTGGAGCTCAAAACTCTGAATCTGAGTTTGCCATATCTGCTGAGGCTGGAGTATGCAAACTCCAGCAACACTTTCCTCACCCAGTATAGAAATTCCTGTGTGGAAGGAGGTGGTGTTTCTCGGCTGTCTCCAGGTTCTCTGGAGGCAGTAGCATGTATTCTAACAAAACTGTGATCATAAACCAGTTAAACAAACTTAGGCAAGACATACAACTCAGAAGTGTGTTATCTGTAGAAAGTGTGTGCTGGGTCTTTTTCTATGCATATTTCATATTGCAAAGAGCAACGTTGTTACAGACATGCAAAACCACTTTTTTTTTTTTTTTTTTATTACATTCTGCAAAGCATACAGGAGGGTGCTAAAGGGGAGAGATTATGTGTCATAATAAGTTTGAATGTTTTCCCCTCCTGTTTGTGATCCAACAATCAGGATATTTCAGTCAATGAGCATGGATTTACTAGGGTCATCCTTTGGAGAAACTCTCTCTCTTACTTTATATTACTCAGTTTTAATTTTGCAAAGGTGTTTTAGAAAGCTAGCATCTATTTGCTTTCAAAGACAGTATACTGAGACCAGAGATGACTTAGTATAGAAACCCAGAGTCACGCTTTTGCTAAGCATATCTTGATGGATTACCAGAGCCAACAGTAACAGTAACTTCAGGGAACTGTATTTTCAACATACGTGAAAATGTATGAAACATATATGAAATGTGTGAAAGACCCTAAAGCAGAAGTGGGCAAGGCTGGCCTGGACCCAGTGTTAGCATCTCATTATCAGAACCACTGCTGGCTTTTAATGTATGTGAAGGAAAAGAAGGGAAACACCCTGAACAGTGGATGGATAAAAGGAGAACAAGGTGTAGAGAAGGACTGGATGTGCTGTGTATGCCTTGGGACTCCCTTCTAGTGAGAGAGAGAAAGAGAAAGGGGATCTGTGCTTGCAGACCTCCACAGCTGCCAGTGGAGAAGCATCAGCTGCAAACACAGACGGGGGTACCAGGCATGCGCTCGCACCGCACCGCATCCGGACACACTCCGGATGTCCTGCAGGTGGCTGGGAGAGAGGACAGCAAAACAAAGCAGCCATTCATTCCTTGCCCTTCGGAGGTATTCTCAGAGTCTCATCTGAATGTATGAATCAGAAGGGCAAACACACACTGTATTTTCTCTCTGGGAACACTGGTTTTTGTGTCTCCAAAACACTTCTCTGGCATGCTGGAGAGTTACACTTGTGTCTATCAGCCGCTTGCTAAATTGGGGTGAACTTCCAAGTTCCCAGGTGACTTTCAAGGGAGGTAGGTGCAAGTACAGATGGGAAGGCAGGGATGTAAAGACTGGAGAGAAAATGTTATGTCTAGGGCAAAGCTGCTCTGCTTTTGGTCTCCTACCTGTCATGCCATCCTTATGTCCTGACAAAAAAAAAAATAATTGAATGGCCCTGGTTTTAAAATGGGTGGGAGCAAGTCTGAAATACCACCATTATCAACACATTGAAAAATCTTTTTAAAACTTGATCAGGCTTCTATGTCCTTATTTGTCTGACTAGTTTCCTCAGTAAGTATGTGTCAGATAGAAATAAATGTAGTGGGAGGAAACAATTAACAGGAGCTAGGAAGATTTATTGCCCATAGGAATTACTGTTTCTGTGGAGAAGGGTGGATCCAGTTAATGAGATGCTCTCAAGTGCAATCACATTACAAATGTTTCTTCTGTCTGTCCTTAAATGGTATTTTATTAAGCTCAAATATACAAATTTTTTCTCCTTTACACTGCAGAAGAGACACGTTAAGATTGAAATAGGACATATGCAGCTAAGGAAATTAGCTTCCTAATACAAGAAGCTTCCATAAAGTTATAGTGTCCATAAATTAATAATCTGTTTAGCTGGACAAATGGGATTCTAGAAAGTAGATGCTGTCTAGCTTTTAAAGAAATGTACCACCTGTGTTTAGGAAGGGGGGGGAAGGGCATAGTTTGACCAATCAAAATATGGTGACTGAAGTTCTTGGACATGTAATTCCAAATTCTGCAACGGCTTTCACTTTATTTTGGCCTTATTGCTAGAAATGACCTAATGTTTCACCTCACCCATACACTCTGAATCATTTAAACAAGAGCAACAGTTCCAGATTTGGTTTGACCAAAATATATATAATTTCAGAACAATCTTTCGAATATGGAAAAAAAATTATTTATTCTAGAGGAAAAGCAGGCATACCTTGTTTTGACACTTTAAAATATAAGCATATTTAAAAGAAAATGTCTTTATCTTATTTTTTTAGATTAAGACCTTCAAGAGAAGCAGTGTTTCATTTTGAATCAAAAGAAATATTTTAACCTGCAACATTAATTCTCTCTTTTTTTAAACTCATAAATAATAAAAAAAAATTCATGTTCACTTAAAACAAATTTCTGTTTCTTTCTGAACTGCTCTGAAAGCAGTTACTGACCTAATTGTGTCTATCAAATCACAAATCAATGTGAGATTCATACTCATATTTTCTGGCTGTCTTCAATCTTCTCAGTTAAATGAGAATAAATCTGGAAACAACACTCATGAAAACTATTACAAAGTCTTCATCAAACAACCTGTTGAATATTTTGTTTGTATTTGGACCCTTCTTTCTTTCCTGTTTCTTTTTTGCTTCATTATCTCTTCAGTGTAAGGTCTCTACCTTGCTCGTTTACACTGCCTGGAAAGGCTTTCCCATCTGTACGTGTCTCTGACTCTCTTGAAGGTCGCCGAGTTTGGCTCACTCCTGCTGTGGTGAGAACCAGGTTGACACAAAGAGTTGTTATTGGCATTCAGATTCCAGTTGGATCAGAGAAAATCACCTAAGGCGTATATGGAGGATATGGGGTTGTATCAGCTGGCTGGTTATTTCAGATAGTATGAAAATAACCTCTTGTAAGTTACTGCTTTTTCTTATTTTTCTTTCTCTTTTTATACCTTAAGACATTAAAAAAATATATTAAATGAAAAGATGTTCTTTTGCCTAAAAAGCAGGACTGTGACAGAAGTCTGGCTTCTGGCAGTGATGCTGTAGCAGATCTCCTGTGCTGCTTTGAGGGAATGGTTTAAAGACCGCTTTCTCTTTTTTAATTTCTTAGGGGTTTAATCTCAGTGAAGAAAATCATAAGTAAGTTAAATTTCTCACTCTGTAAAATAGCTTGACACCTATAAATACAGTGCTGAACTTAAAAAGGGGGAACAGGAACAGATATGTATCTATTGCCAAATACAGCTCTTGGCTATAGACATGCACTCCTAAATTTGAAGATTTTTGACTTCTTGAAGTGTTACAGAACAGATGTCATGGTATTTCCCATTACTGTCCTTGACTGCAGGAGGCAATTTTTAAAAATCTGTCACCTTTATCTTGAATTATACTTTACATATAGCTTTTTACAGTTTCTTATGTGGCTTCCAAATCCCTTGTGTATGTGGAAGCCCAGGCACATTGTTCCATTTTGAAGGCCAATAGTTCTCAGGCACTGCACGTTGCAGAAACACAGTACTGGGGGAAAAGCATCAGGATAGATAGTGTGACAGTCTACATGAATGCTCATAGTTTCTGACAGCTTCATTTTTTCCTGCCATCTGTGTCCTCAGTCTTTCTGGAAATTATGGTGCATCAGCAGTTCTGTTTTATTACCCAAAGCTAAATCAATTTAGAAGGATGTTTGATATGGCAGCAATTTCTTGAGTTTCCACAGAAAACTAGAATATTTAACACTCAAATAAAAGATGTTATACATTGTGGACTTATAATTACTAGTATGTGTATATTTAGTATCAGAAAATAATTTCCATATTTCTGAGCCTTCAGGTCTTTTTGCCAAATTACTCTGAGCCTTTAAAATAGGGTTTTAGGTTAAAAAATATTAGAAATTCTAGCTGGTTTATCCTAGGAGAAAAAAACCACAGAGTTTAATAAACCACATGTTTAATAAGCCTTGCAGTCTCCTGAGAAAATCCTTGGGACTTGTGCAAAATCCTGGGGGAGCAACTTTTGCCGTGCTGTTTCCTGCTATGCTAGGCTGTGCCAACAGCACCTCCTGCCTAGCCTCAGGCTTATCCCATCGTTTGGCACCATGGATTTTCTACAGGAGTCTGGAGGAAATCTGCCTTGGTGGGTAGGTCAGAAAGAAATATAGCAGTATCTGTGGACAGTGCACTTTTATTGGGATATGCAGACCATTGTTTATTCAACAGACAAGCATTTGCAGTATGAGGAGCTAGAAATGCCTTTCATGGTTAAGTCCTATGTATAATAATGCAAGTTATTGTGTATCTTGTGCAGGGATTTTAAGTTTGGAGTAGGTCAGGATTTGTATGCATTCAAATCCGGGAGATATCTTAACTGGTTTCAGTGGGGCCACCTCAAACAAGCTGCAAGCTAGGATCCACAATGCTGTTTCAAACACTCCCAAGCTCTCTTCTAAAGGATATCTGTACTTGTTTCATCTCTGTGGTTTTATAATCTTCCCATTATACCTTACCTTCTTCTCAAGTGATCATGTTTTTCCTGTTATGGGGCTATAAGGTGGAAAACTCATCTCCTATTTCTCTTCATTTAGTTAAAAACAATATAAAATGCCCACTGGCACAATGTTCTTAGACCATCTACAGACAAATTCTTTGCTACCATTCCTCCCTGTGTTTCTTTTTACTGGATGTTTTCATTTCATCTTTGTCAATGTCAGGATGTTGTCGGGGCACCTGAAAAAACGACACATTGGTAGTGAAATGCAGTACTTAAAAAAATGTGGATGATAGATCCCTGGAGTTTATAGATCAACATAACTCCCATGACTTTTACTACCTGAACAGGTGATTCAGGAACAGATAATGTAAAGTTAGCATTTTGGCATTTGGGTTGGGTTTTTTTTTCCAGTTTATGAAATATAGTGAAATACAAATAAGAGAAATGCGCATTTGTGGCTCATTTTTCCAACAGAATGATTTTTCCTCTTTTCTTTAAGGTTTTCATACAGCCCTTAATCATAATCTGAAAATTATTTACTTCTAGGTAAATTTTTGTTAGACCCCGCCCACCAAAGCTGTTTCAAAACTTACTGTAACCACATGAGATGAGAATAAACTATAAACCCTCCTCCCACTTATTTACACTTTTTATATCTGCTTTCAGCTACAGTTGATAACACACCCTTATGATAGAAGTGGGATGCTGTAGCACATGTGTACCACCGGCCTGGCTCTGCTGATGGAATATGTACCATGTGCTGGAACATGTGCTGATGTGACTCATCTGTATCTTCCCATGGGTGATTTGGCTATCCAAAAGATCCTTGCTTTTCTAAGCCCAGTGACAGGGATCTGGGTGTGGGAAAATAAAGGTTACAAGCCCTTCTTTAGCTATGGCAGGTGAAAACTGGCCCCAGGGAGTCAAGTAGGAACATCCTACAGACTTTATGAGGCTAGGTGATAATTCAGTGCTTGTACATTAATTTGGGATTTCAAAGAACTGTAATTTTCTATGGTATCCATGGGAGGCCTGGTGGCCTATGTACAGTGCAGATGTGGATTCTCTCCCAGGTGGCACTCCTTGTTCCTGCTAACTTTTCCCAGGTCCTCTTCTGGGATCTGGGATCAGCCTTGCAAATTTGTCAGAGGTCAAAACCTACAGTCGTAAAGGGATCATCTTGCAAATATGTTTTAGCTGCTGCACTTCTCTCCTCTAGCTTGTCAGTTATCTTTCTTGCACAGTGTTTTCCCTTTCTCATTGCTGAGGAGATGATACAGTCTCCTAGGTCCTCCAACAGAATTTGCCAGTACCATGTTATATACCATCTTGGTTGGAAGCAGTTTCCATAGTCCCTACTGCTCCAGCAATATGCTTTTGCTGTCCATCTATGGTGTCATGTTAAGATTTTTCTGATAACAGATGAAAGATTGTTTTTCTCTTTGGAGCAGACTGTCTCATTCTAGGATATCTTTCTGCTCCTTGACTTTGCTTTGACTTGGACTTTATAAGGTTGGGGAAAACCAGGTTGATCAACTGCAGAAAAGACTTGGAGCAGGGATTGCTTTGAATGAGAATGCCCCTTTAGAAGTTTGGGAGCTATAAAAATTCTACAAATTCTACAAGAAATTCTACAAGTCAGAGGTAATAAGGGACACAACACATGTTTTGTAGCCAGTAGAGTATCTAACTGTTTGGGTTTTTTTTTTCCTCTCCAAGACAGGTAAATCTGAGAAAGGGCTGATTTTGCAGTAAATGTAGCTAAGTCTTCTTTATAGTGGTATTTTTATAACAAATTTCTATGAGCATGTTTTAAAGGATGCAATGTTTTGGAATGACTCGTGGAGAGCTGCAGGGTGATCTTATGATACTGAATTATGAACTGGCACAAACAATACAGTATGCTAAGCACAAAAGACATGCATGTAAGACAGTGGGAAAAAGAGGGCTGTTGGAGAAAGAGGGCATTTTTTACACATATATATGTATATTGTAAGATGTCCTGAAAATGTTAGCCCAACAATTGGATGTGGTCAGAGGGGCAAAAAGAGCACTTGTAATCCTTATGGGATTTGTAAGGAACAAGCCAGAGAATGTCATTAGTATGTGACATAAAACTCTAGCATATCCCTTTTTGGACACTGTGGGCAGTTTTGGTCACTTCACCCCTAGAAAACAAGTAGGACAAGAAATGTCACAGGCAAGGGAAGCGATGCCAACAAATAGGTGTCAAATACATGGAAAGACTAAAGAGAAGCCTGCAGTTTGGAGGAAGGTGGCCTGAGAAAATTTGAAGAGAAATGTAAGATATCTATGGAATGATTATTCATTTTTTTTTCTCACAAAGCAAAAATTAATCAACACCTGAGGAAATTAGCAGCATGTATATTCAGAGAGGTTGGAGATTTTTCACTTCATGAGTAAGACAGAGGAAGAACTCCTTGGCATCGTGCATGGCGGGTACCAAAAGTGCCAGTGGAGTCACAAAAAGACCTATAAAATTTTTGGAGGATGGGTTTGTCTGTTGCTGTTAAATTCAGAGGTGTGGATCCTGTCTCTGGCTCTGTTTACTCCTGCGTAGCTAATAGACTGATGATGGAAAGATATGCTGGCACACATTGTACTCAACATGTTGTAACATCTGCTACTGGCCACTTTTGGAAAAGGGACACCGGCTGAGAGACATTTTGGCATCTTCTTTGTGTCATGACCTTGAATTTAAGCTGAATCTGATTTCAAGACTGCAGACTGGTGTATACTACAGAGCAGGAAGGAGTTCCCTTCCCGGCAGTGCAGCTCAGAGGTCTGTCTTATGTGTGAAGGCACAAGAGAGGGATGTGGTACACTCTGACAGCTGTCTAGTTGTAGGGCATCGCAGGCAAGGAGCCCTGGCTGAGGGGCTGTCCCTGAGAGGTGCTTGCACAGTCGTGCCCACAAAGCACCAGATTCGTGTTTTAAAATCAAAAAATCTACTGGGTTTTGATTTGTCACTATAATTTCACTTTTGGACCATTCTGGTTTTATGGAAAACCTTTCATTTTCTTGCAATGGTTTTTTTGCCATGCTAAAGGAGAAGGTAATTTTTTGTCACCTATTTTTTCATCTCCACTTTTCTACGCTCATCCCCTGATGAAGTCTTTCTGGATGCCAGAATCCTGCTCTGGTGAACATTGTAAATGTCTCAATACTTGTCTTAGAGTGGCATTTGGAGCCCTCTTGATGGTAATTTTAGATAGAATATTTTGGAATGGCTTTGTTTACTCTAGCGACCCTGGTGAGCTCTAATCTTATAAAGACACATAGCATATGTGACATGACTGTCTAATAATATTTGCTATGAGGCTTTGCAGCATATATTTAGCTGTAATTCGAGGCAATATTTGAGTAAATGAAATAAAAGTATTCCTCTTACTGAAAGCTATGTCCTAATGCTGATAAATAGTTTTGTAGCTGCTTGTGTTTGTTAACTTTTTAACATCCAGATACATCATCTGTCAAGAGACGAGGAATGTACATTGTACATCCTACACATAGCATACAGCCCTGAGATTGCACTTTGCAGAGCATTGATTCTGACAGGCTTGAGCGTTATGGTGGATAATCAACATAGCATGAGCTTACAATGTGAGGGTGCGTAGCTGGGAGCTTGTTCCTTGAATGTGTGATCAGAATGACAGAGTGGGAAGAGGGAAGCTGAACAGACCTTGTGTATGGCATTAGTCAGGGCATGTGGAAAGTGTTTTGTCGAATCTTTTTAAAAACTAGGCAGATAATTGGAAATGAACTCCATGAATAATAGAGTTTTGTAAAGGCTTTTGCCTTGTGAGGGATTTATGTGCACTGACAGCTACATCAGTATTGAACTGGTGAGATGACTTAGTCTGGGTACTGTTGTTTCAGACCATCTCCCATGGCCTGTGAGCACTATTCATTTGGGCCACAGACCATTCTCAGACTCTACCCACTATCATCCAGGTGCAGGCAGACAAGTTATTTAGCAGCCACAGCCTCCTTGCATTTCTTCCCCTTAGGTGGGAGCAGAAAGTGGCACCTCTGGCACACTTGCAGATTTTGAGCGCTCAGTAAAGCCAATACAGTCAGCAGTCACTCTGCATTGCTGATTCTATGTCCTGTGCATTCAGCCAAGTAGTGCCTATGGCCAGAGGTTGCCTGTGCAGCTTGCTGCAGCAGGGAGACTCAGCCCATGAGATCTAAAACCATGCAAGGGAGTCTTCATAATTGCAGAAGACTCTTTAATTGAGCAGGTAAGAGATTCATTCAGAGGCTGAGGCTAGATTAGAAATGACTATGATTATCCAGTGAACAATGCACTTAGAGATGCTGTGGGTTTTGTATCACTTGATGTTGTCAAATCAGGGCTGGATATTTTCACGCAGAACAATACTCTAACCCAACCAGGAGGCACTTGACTTGACAAAAGAGCTGTTTAGTGACATACTATGGTCTGTGTTTTTGCACAAAGTCAGGCTGGATGATTACAGTAGTTCTTAAAATCTGGGGCTCTAATGAGGTGCTTTGTCTTCACAGTCAATTATTTTAGTTATTCATGCACTAGAACAAAATAAGATACCCTTGAGACACTTCAAAGGAAATTGTATCCTTTCTTTGCTATCTGATTTTGATATGCAGTGTGCAAAATTTGAACCAAGTCTTTCCATGTGTGTTATCAGACCATGCCAATAGCAACAGCAAAAGTAACAACTTTCTGTTCTGCCAGCATGTATTTGATTGCAAATTGTTTATGGCCAGGCTTTGCTTCTGGTTGATTGGCAGCAGCAGCAGCAATGACTTACTCCCTTATCCAAAGAAATACTAAAGTTTCATGCTTAATTGCATTCCCTTTACAATAGAGTATATTTGGTGAAGCCCCTCCACCCAGTTCAGCAGAATTACCCTTGTGCAAAATGGACATCCACATTGAGATAATGCACTTTGTATTTTAAAATTATTTTTACACACAGCTAAATAGACTGCTTTGCTTTGTTTCCAGGAGAAAGCTGGCACTTGGTTGAAGTGTATTTTAAGGGCAACTGCTTTGATGGAATGATCTGTTTTGCAGTAGAGCTCATCCTTGCACTCATTATTTTGCATAAAGAAGTCTAAACAACTTTATATGTAGAAGAGGCATTTGGGGTCCAGTATTTGAATTAGCTGCTCTTTGATGCAAGTGTTTTGGCATTGACTTCTGCTCTGAATCACAACTGATTCAATCTAGAGAAGGAAGCCAAAGAAGGGCCTCAGAGACACAGCAAAAGGAAAGGAGGTTTAGACATTATAATGGCTCCTCTCTGCTACTTACCTGCCTGAGAAGAAAATGGAAAATCCTTATCCTTTCATGTACTGTTCCCCTGTCCCGTCCCTACCTCCGTTAGTGATACTAGCTACCCTCCCCCTCCAGTCCATAATCCAAAAATGACCTAAGACTCATCCTTCTTTTTGCCTTGTTGCAACAAAGCACTAATACCTCCCCTTCTCTCTTATCTTGATCTTGAATGTTACCAGTCATGTTGACATCATAGTCTTGTATAGAAAAGAATCTAGTGTTGCTCTCCAGAGTGATAAACTGTGGAATTGATGCATACCCCATCAGAATTGACATATGTAAGCACACGATGAAGATCCTGCTTGGTATTTGGCCAAGATTTTGCTTTCTGTATGTTCAGACTGGTGGATAAAGTATAGGAAATAATTCCAGAAGGAACAGGAAACTAGATCTGAGATCAAAGACTTGTTGTTTCAAGTTCTTAACTTCTCCAGAAAAGCTTGTGAATAAACCAGTACAAGTTAGCCAGAAATCTCATAGGAACAACTTTCAAACTTTTAGAATATGTGAGTATGTATAGATCCTGATTTTTTTTAAACCTTCAGGCATATTTGAAATTCAGCATGTTTCAAACAGGTTGTGATTCTACAGAATTTGAAAAAGTAATTTATTATTGTTCTGATTTTTTTTTTCCTGTTAACTGAGAATAATATCCTTTCTACATAATTTTAAACCAGCAATTACTTTTTTCGTACATAACTATACCACTGGTAATAAGTGCCATGGTTTCCTTAAAAGGCTGTATAAAGTTCCTAAAGTACAATATTCCAAGGAGACCAAGGGGATAACAATGGTATGTTTTGGTGACGTGATCCACGCATTTTATTTGATTCTTTTTGGAACCTCTTCTTACACATCTTGCTACATGACCATGGTCAGAGTTTTGCTTTGGACCATCACACCAGGTTATTGTGTAGCCTTGTGTGAAAAGTCTTTCATGGACTATTGAAAAGAGTACACAGATGCCCTTCCTGTTCTTGTCCTTACAATTTTAGTCTGCTTCTGTCCTTAACTAGATCTGGAGAGTGAGATCATACTTTGAAAACAGAGAAGGGAATTACAGCCCTCTCTCTTTTTTAAAGAAAATTGCCATGGGAATATAACACAAGCCATTGTTTCACAACTTGGACATGGAGAATTTAGTGTTTGTAACACTTATTTTGTAGAAGCTTCTACAAAACATCTCTGTCTTAAGTGGTGGGGTTTTTTTTCCCCTCTCCTTGACCTAACAAATTGCTCTATTGGGAAAATTTTGCAACAGCTGGATTGCTCATTAATCAATGGTAAATTAAGAAAATTACCTAGGACTGGTTATCAGCTGGATTTTGCAGTATGTTGAAAAAGTTACATCAGCCTCCAGACACAGTAACATAAGGTAGTATAACACAGACAGCCCCAGTTAGGGTGCTCCTGGGGAGATGAAGGGAATGGAGAAGAGAGATTGACGGCACCATGTTTTGTTGAATGTCATCTGTCTATATGGTAGCATTTAAACTCATGGCTATATAGCCGTGAATTTAATTCCCATGCTAGCACCTGAGTAGCCGTACCGTGTTGACATTGTAATCTTGTGCTGGTGGGAAGAATCTAGCATTCCTCGCTAAAGTAATAAATACCCAGCCTCCCAAAACATGCTGTGAGATGATGTGTCTCTTGTCAGTTTTCAAAAAAACCTAAGTGCACAGTTCTCTCCATTAAAGTACAATGACAGCTTTCCTGCTGACTCAAGCTACCTGAAATACATTGTCTAGGAGCCCTTTCCTAGAAATTCCTGTACTGGTGCCTACATCAGAATTGCTGTAAATATTATGCAATAACTTTTGGTTTATTATTTTTCCTTCAAGATTTAACTGTGTATTGCCTAATTTTCCAAGAGCTTTGTCTCTTTTCAGTAACTGTAATGCTTGTATATCAACTTTTAGCCAGGTTTCCTAAGGAACTGAGGTTTCTGTGGTAGCACAGTCTGTTTCTCCAGTTGTGTATTGGTTCCCTCTCCTCGGGTAACTCTGCAACCTGCTGGCCAAATTTAACTGAGTTTGAAGGAGATGATAGAAATCTTAACATGAAATATATCCCAATAGATTTTTGAAAATCAATAGCTGGAGAGAGGAAGAGACCTGAATTAGTGCATCAGAGAAAAAGGCAGGCATAACTCAGCTGTTTGACAATCTGTTTGATAGTAGTCAGCCAGTCTTCATGCGTGTAGAAGATGACTGGCCATGGCACATTGGTGACATGAAGGAATAGAGTAACTGAGGTTACTACACTGGGCAGGCAGAAGAGGACATGAATCTGTAGGAAACCCAATTTTTATTAGTTTTGCTGTTCACTGAAGAAGGCGTGCATTTCATTTGGTGTGTGTTCCACCTGTTAGATTGTGACTGCCTGTGGAACTTAAATTTAGCCCGCATAGGAAAATTCTGCAATTTTCATTTTAGAACCAATCAGTATAGTAACCAGCACTAGATTTCATGGTTGGAAACTTTTCTCCTTTTGTCATCTTAAGACCTGCCTTTTAGAAAAATAAACAAAAAAAGTTAAATTACTTACTAGGGTGGTGCATTGATGGACTGAGGAGTTCTTCACCACTTCATGTCTTGCACTGGAGATCTGAGTGGCTCTGTAAGGGATATAAACTTTGGATTTCTGGCTTTCTTCTGGGTTTCTCTTTTTGATCTGCACATCCCTGAACATTTTGCCAGTGGAGATGTAGCGAAGAATTTATGCTTACTGATGGTAGGTTTATTTTTATCACTGAACTTTGTAAGGTCTTTTAGAAGCTCTCTGTGGATCTCCAGAAGTCTGTGCACAGAAGCCTGCAAATCTGTGCTTATGTCAGCAGCCAGTGTTAGGGCACAGCAGGTGGATGAGGTGGTGCGGGCAGTGTTACCTGGGAGCTCTGAGGAGGACTGCAGTAGTCCTTACTACCTCTTGCATTTATTTTTATTCTTTATCTCCAAATCCCTAGTTGCTGTAATCTTTCAACAGCTCATCCCTTTTTGTTTGTCTATTGATGTCCAAACACCATTTGAAGAAATGTCAGAAATTCCACCAACAGACAAGGCTCTGGGTGCAGGAAAATGTACTGGAGCATGACCACTGGAGGAACTGGGTCCCCAGGAAAAGTAGAGACATATAGTCAAGCTCCTTGTTTGGGGCAAATGGCTGACAACGCATTTGCTCCTTGTTGAAGGCGGAGTGTTTGGAAGAGGTTTCTTCCAGAGGTGCTCTGGCAGCTGTAGCCAGCAGAGGTGCGTGGAGGTGACTTGCAGAGCAGCAGAGCCCAAGGGCAGACAGGACACTGTGGGCAGCATGGCAGCACAGGCAGGGGAGGGTCTGCTGCTGGCCTTGTAAGTGTAGCCTACTCTCCCCTGCTATCTAAATGGGTCAGTCAGCAGCTGAGCAGGGAAAAATGAGCTACGCCGAATGACCCCACTGCCGGCATTACAGCATGATTTTGGGCTCGTGGCAGTTGACAGCCTGTTGTGACCTCCCTGGCTGCCATGTCTGGGGCAGGGCAGGGGCTGGTGTTATGGCTGGCAGGTGAGCACACCTGGAGAGAAAGGGCAGAGGACACAGATATCCTTCATGCATGTCTTCTCAGAGAAACTGAAGTGCAGCCTGCAAGCTGACATCCTCCAGTTTGTCCCTGGGATGGAGAGCACAAGTTTGAATTAATAAATCCTGTTCCCTGAGGAAAAGTTCAGATCTTTGTGTGGAGCTTTGTGACAGCAGAGAAAGCTATTGGAAGGAAAAATAATGCTGCATAATTTGCTTGCCCATCCAAGTTTAGTAAACCCCTTTGTGTACAGTTACTACCTTTCCGGCAATACACAACTCTGACAATGAAACAGGTTACTGGAGACTAATCTACTTTCTTTGGTGGTTCCTTAGCAACTACGGCTATGAAGTTGTTGCCAAGGAGCCTCATTCAATGCTTTGCAAGAAAGCAAGCAGAAAAAAATTAAAACCAAAAAAAGTAAAAAGGTGTGAGACTGAATTGTGAAGTTAAGTGCAGACTAATAAGCAAGTATTTGTTGTTTGTTTTGTAAGGTCGTCAGTCATTACTCTTTCTCTGCTTTTCTTAAAATACATGTATTTATGATTGAAAGCTTCACTCTGGTCTCCTGGCAGTGGGTGCAGGGTTGTGCTGGCTGGGGCAGTGGTGCTCTTGGGCTGTGAGCTTCACCTGTAGGGGCAGGGGTGGCAGCCTGAGAATGAGAGAGCTGGGACACAGAGCACCCCTCTGAGATGCTGGCCCAGGCAGCACAGGCTGAAGGTGCCACCAGAGGTTATTGATGTTTTCTCTGTGTACTGGTGATGGGCAGCATTTGCATCATGGACACTAACAAAAATGGGCTGGAGGTAAAAGTCCTGCCTTTATCTATGGTGAAAAGATTTTGTCTATATCCATCCTCTCCTGACTGAAACAGAGGTTATTTTTCAGGCAAGTGAGGGAAGGAGGTTATGCAGGGTTCAGTCCCTGGAGGCACGGTCGTGATCAAGATCTGGGGAGGGGAAGGCAGGAGTATAACTGGGGGTGAGACACTACAGGGTTAAACTGGGAAGAGTTCACAGAAAGAATGGGGGTATAAAAGGAAAAGGGTTGCTGGCCACTGGTTTGATTCTGATACCTCCGTCGAGACCACTCTTGCCTGGCTGAGGCAGTGCCACAAGAATAGGTAAGGTGGCTTCAGGGTGGGCAATCAGACCTTTTCCTGCCTGCGAGGGGCCATAGCAGGAGCCTGCTGGCAGAGTGGGCAATGTCTCTAACCACGCTGGGCCCCAGGGTGTCGCACGGACATGCTTGCCACAGCCAAGAACCCGGACCACCTATGGAGGGAGGAAGTGGGAAAGCTATTGGGGACTCAGTAATCCATCCTCATTTGCTGGGGCCAGCTGTATAGCCACACTGATACCGTATGTCTGGGGTCTGGGTCTTAACATAAATTGGTTTATATCAATGTCTTCCTCAGGGCATTAGGCTCCACAGTCCAGATGGCGGAGTGCCCTTGGTACAGAAACCATATGGTAGTGTATAGGAAAGGTACAGAAGGGGAGAAGAAATACATTGCGCTGTTCATTTCTCATAACAATAGGGTCAATGACATTTATGTCAGCATTAGTTGATGGTACAAATTACACCAAAGTCATGGGCAGGCATAATTAACGATGGCAAAGCATAAGTACAACACACATAGACTGCAAAAACTGGGCTGCATCACAGGACTTAAATTGGATCTGAATTTTAAAGGTTTAAAACGCAAAAGGCTTTAACAAGTCAAAGGTTTTAAAAGTTTTCAAGGCAGGGCACAGCACCCAGAAATTGTGGAGTGAACAGTATTATTGCAAAGTACAGCACTGAGCATTGGCAGGTCTTGGAGACCCGAGGTATTAGACCCGAGGCAGCATCGGGTATAGCAAAGTCTCTGTGGTTGCACAAAGAGAGACAGAGGGAGCATGGGTCTGTCTGTTGGGAATGGGGGGCCACAGGAAGCAGAGTATGAATTACCTCAGAAACTGTCAGCCCAGTACTGTATTTTTCTTTTCCTGTCCTAAGCTCCAAGATGTTGAATAGAGTGTTTTAAAACTCAGACTGCAAAATGTGTTTTTGTTTTACCTNNNAAATTTTTTTTTTTTTTTCCCCCCCCCCCCAAAAAAAAGGCATTTTTGTTATCTGACCTCACCAGAGCTGCATCCTTTTACTGCTGCTGCTTTTTAATGATCATTTAAAAATGATTAACAATGCTTGGAGCCATGACAGCCTGACTTCCTGTGCTGAACTTCTGCATGTCTGGATTTGCAGGAGGGAGTTCCTGATGAGAGAATTTCCTATAAAACAAGGACACTTGGGTCATTGTTTAGAAAACTGACTGCATGGAAGAGGTATAAGTCACAGACTAGGACAGATGCTCTGGTGAAGAGATTTTTGCTTGTTTAGGGTTTCTTTTTTTAGCACCGGAAGCACACTTGCTTGCAATTTCTAAAGGCATCAGAGCAACAGAGTAACTGGCTGTCACTAGCT